>CM050217.1:31647500-31777500 GCA_027475355.1 Coilia nasus
GTGTGGACACTTTAAAACAAGTGCCTCTGCCTTTACCCAATCGCTGATGCCTGGTCGTCACGTATGCAATTAGCCTTCCTACGCATTACAATTCAAATGTAGCACACAAGGTCAACGTCACGGCTAACGAACACACCCTCTGTTCGCTGATTGAATCGGGCTGGGGCCGACTAAATGACCCTCAAGAGAATCCGGTCCAGACCCTCTGTACAAAATGAAATGAAGTACGAGGGGCTGGTTTACCAGGCTAGTAATACTATAACATAAAAAAGGTAAACTAAACCCCATAGATTGCTCACTTCCTCATTTTATGACATTCAAGCAACTATTGTGCAGCTAGAGGTATACAATTTATTTGTTCTCCCAACAAATATGGCATTTTTTCTTCATTTCCCAGAGTTTGGAATTGGGGAATAATTTAATAATAATAATTTAATAATTTATCTCTCTCTTTTTCTCTCTCTCTCTCTACCATGTCATCACCTCAGAGCTGTAGGGCACTCTAACTGTCAGGACCGGATGTGCACTGTCACATGTCCCCCCCACCTGTCACATGTCCCCCACCCCCACCGCTGGTACAGATGCATGTTTCCATATTTGCCCCCTGTGCTTAAGTGTGCACTACTTTTTGTTTGTTTGTTCATGTTCATGAATACTTACACTCTTGGCATTCTCTTGAAGAGTTTGAAGAGGCAGTCACCTGAAATTGTTTTCTAACAGTCTTAAAGGAGACGTCTGCAATGTTATTAGGAACATGAGATTAAAAATGTAACATTGAGATGTATTTACTTTCCATTGTCATTTTCATAGCATCAGCAGAAGTGCTCAGTGACCTGATGAGGTTCTGCATGGGGTGGGAGCAACCGCCCACCCGCCTCGTTGTGGATGTTGCTGCTGTAGCATTCCCAATGGCGCTCACATGCTCTGTGTCTCCGTGTTTAAGTAGATGTCAACTCCAAAGCTGTCTGATGGTTGTAGTGGATTGATGGTGTTCCTGAGTTGTTCCATCTCTGCATCAGACAGGGGGTTGTCTAGTGCTGGGACATTGACCCCGAAATGTGGCTTACTTGAGTAAATGTCAAATTCTAGGTCTTCGACAAACATATCCTGGCAAATACAAAAAATCACAAGCACTCTAAATGTGAAATGACAATAAACAAGCAAACAATAAACAAGCACAGACTGCTAAATAGTAATGACACTACTGTTATGTACAATGATGACATGAATTTACCTCAGGAAAAGGATCTGCGACAGGATTTAAAACCTGCCCCACCTGCCACAACTGATTTGGGGTCATGTTTTGCTCAGTTTGGCCAGAAAGACTCAGGGAAGAAGAGTTTCAATTTAAGCAATTTAATATGGTCAGAATTAACAACTGAACATTAAGTAGGAAGTAGATCTTCTTTGGCGTAGGTCCGGTCATCAGCCTGGGTCTTGCATCAATGGATCCAGCAGATCCAGCTGTTGCCAAGGACCAATTTATTAGTCAAACTTCACACGTCCCATTCGAATTTCAATGAAACGAGTCTTGACTCTGCTGTGCATAAAGGGGGACTTCCCCCTCCCCTCCGTCAACACCCTCTCTTAGTACTTTACTCTCTTTCGGCAGCTAGATGATCCGATTGCATTCTGTACACTCTGGAGAACGTTTTTGACTATGTGAACATCCCAAGGAGAGAGTTCTCCCTTCTTCTTATGTAGCATTTACAGTCGAAGTTACACAGCTTAAGTTAGGGTGACCAACCGTCCGGTTTTCCCCGGACATGTCCGTATTTTACGTCCTGTCCGGGGTGTCCTGTTTTATTTTTTTTAGAAAATGAGGAAATGTCCGGGTTTTTAAAATTACCTTTCATTCAGTTCCTTTCTTACACGGCTTTGGTTTCATTGGACCAGTGAAATGACAGGCACTAGGGCACTGCGCACGGCACTATATGTGACGTCACCCCTGAGCCACTTGGTGCGTCAGTGCAGGCAGCCCTCGACCGGGGCGAGACAAGTGGGAAGCCTTGTGCACAGTGCAAAGCAGGCACTTATGTCTCGCTGTCCAGTGGTGGTGCCAGGAGCCTAAAATTCCACCTGGACACCGAAAAACATAAAAAGGCTGTTCGAGGCGAGAGCATCGCCAGTTCCATCAGCATGTATTTCGTGAGACCAGGTAACGAGGATGCTGTGAATGCAGCGGAGGCTACCTGGTCATTTCACACTGTGAAACACCACCATAGTTATTTAATTTATTTTTTTAGAAGACAATTGCTAACCTTCTTTTCCAATAGCCTACAACAGACATTGTATGACTGAAATTGAGGCTAACTGAGTATCAGTGTTGTTGAGAGTTATTGTTAACTGTTATGTGTTATGTGTAATACGGAGAGAAGTTGTTATTATTTCTTTCATTGTGTGCATTCATAAGAGAAATTGTAAAGCACTTTTTGAATAAATACATTTTGAATAAAATAAATATCTTGTGCACCTTTTGAATTTAAAAAAAATCATAAATTCATTTGTAATTGAAGTTATTTTCAACTTCCAACTTTTCAACTTCTTCCCCGTTCCGTTTCGACGAAAACCATGTCCCCTGGCGCTTAATACAGGGGTCAGTCAATCCCCCTTCCACGGCGGTTGTCACGGCTCCAATACGAAAGGAGTGGCCCACTCCTTAACACGATAATCTTTCTGTTTCAGCCTGTGGGCGCGTCTTCATGACGATTTGCAAGACCAGTTACTGCTGCAAAGTGTCCTTATCACGCATGGGTAACCTGTGAAATATCTCCCGATCATACCTTTTGTTGTCGCCATGGCTGCAGCTCTCTGTTGACTTTCTTGTTGGACATACATCTCCACCAAGTCGCACAGGTTTCCGAATGGCACCTCTCTTCAGATGTAGCCTTTTTGGTGGGTTAGGTGCCGTTGCTGGGACCATGGCTCTGTTAAATGGGCACAATGACTGGATATTGTCACCAACAGATGAAATCCCTCCAGTTTCACGGAATTAAATTGCACTACTTCTCCTCCTATTCTGACCGCTGGTCCATGTTCGACAATCGACTAGTGTGGACGTCCAACATGGCGGCGACGAGAAACTACAGCAAGGTACTGCCTATCAAACCTGTTTTATTAATAGACGTTGTGTACACTTACAAAGTTCTCAGTGCCTCGTTTTTAATGTCAGGGCCTTTGTTGTACTACCGATAGAGTGTGGAGTTTCTCTGAGCTGTTTTAATGGTTTAAAAATAACTTTGTCGTCGTGCTTCGTCTAAGGGCACCTACCACTTCCATTGTTAGCCTTCTGGGGCAAACGATAAAAAATAGTTTAACTCTGAATGCAGCGGGCTGAATAATTTTTGCTCCTCGGTACACATACCAACTCAGGATGATGTTTTAACAGGCAAATTTTCATTTTACACCGAAGTTCTCCTTTAACAGAGCCATGGTCCCAGCAACGGCACCTAATCCACCAAAAAGGCTACATCTGAAGAGGGGTGCCATTCGGAAACCTGTGCGACTTGGTGGAGATGTATGTCCAACAAGAAAGTCAAGAGAGAGCTGCAGCCATGGCGACAACAATTGGGAGATATTTCACAGGTTACCCATGCGTGATAAGGACACTTTGCAGCAGTAACTGGTCTTGCAAATCGTCGTGAAGACGCGTCCACGGGCTGAAACAGAAAGATTATTGTGTCTGTAGCCTGCATTTCAACCAAGATGATTACATTGTCCCAGCAACGGCACCAAATACGGCAGCAAAAATAGTTTAACTCTGAATGCAGCGGGCTGAATAATTTTTGCTCCTCGGTACACATACCAACTCGGGATGATGTTTTAACAGGCAAATTTTCATTTTACACCGAAGTTCTCCTTTAACAACACTGCATGCAGACACATCAATGTGGCTGCAGTCGTCCTGCAAGGAGTCAATGACTGCGTACCTCAGCACGGAACGGAACCTGAAGTTTGTGATGTACTGAAATGATCAATAAATACCCCATCAACCTATTCGATGAGGGCTAATAAATGGCATCCGGTGTGAAATTTGCGGTGAAAGATTAAAGGAAATTACTGCAAGACCCCCATAAACACCATATTAAGCAACTGTGACTGAGAGTGTTATAAAGTGTATATATAAGTGTAATAAATTCTACACCGAATAGCCGGGGAGTAAATAAGTGGTTTCTACCAGTCAGCAAAGAAAAAGCTTAAATACAAAATGTGCCCATCTTTTAACCGTCAGCCTATCAAACAGGCAGCAGAACGAGCTGACAGCAGAACGAAAATGCATACATGATGACTACGCTATTTTTAAACCATTAAAACAGCTCGAAGAAACTCCACACTCCATCGGTAGTACAACAAAGGCCCTGACATTAAAAACGAGGCACTGAGAACTTTGTAAGTGTACACAACATTTATTAATAAAACAGTTTTGACAAGCAGTACCTTGCTGTAGTTTCTCATTGCCGCCATGATTAAAGTCCAAAGAAGTCGATTGTACCACCTCTCTTCCTATTCTTCCTGCTGGTTCGTGTTTGTCAATCGACTAGTGCGGACTTTCATCATGGCGGCGATGAGAAACTACAGCAAGGTACTGCTTGTCAAAACTGTTTTATTAATAAATGTTGTGTACAGATAGCAAATCACAACCAAAAAGAGCATAATAAAACAATCACAGAACTTGCCAAATACACCTCGTGTATCCCAGTGCCAGGCCCAAGTTAACACAGCAGCAGTAACCACCTGCTATTTACACGTAAAAAGATTATTATGGACATATGGAGACCATATTTACATGAACAGTCACTCTCCACCAGGGTGCTAAAAGACGCACGGCGCTACAGCTGTTAGTCTACAGTTTGACAGCTAACATGGATCAAGAGCACACAACGCGGTCCGTGTACTTTTTCGTTCATTCATTATTCTATTTTGGACTGAAAGATGAAATTTAAAAAAAACTGTGCAGCCTGGTGTTTTATTTGGAACAATATAACCAGAAAGGGTTCTATTTGTTTTCAAAATGTATAACCATTGTCAAATATTGGTATTAGAAAAGTGGGCACATTTCTGATCGTTTTTAATTTGTAGTATTTGTTTATTCTTTATTTGAATTTCATTTAGGCTTATCGTGTTTCACCCGGAAGTAAATGACACCGTTTGACTCGCGCTCACATCAGAGATTGCAATGCTCACACATCGTTATGGATATAAGCTTGCAATACATGCTCTTCAAGGGGCCTAAACGTGTCAGTCTTAGAGTTGTGCGCTTCACAAAACCGTCGTACACTCATAACAGAGCAGCCACCGGGTGCTCCGATGTCTTTCAGGTGCTGTGAAATATCTGCATGTGTAGCATGCTTTCGCAACATTTCGCAAATCAAGTCATAGTATCCCTCCAAAGACACCATGTCATACGGATGAGTGCCTAACCCGCCCAAAAGCTTAGGCTACAGGTAGGCGACTAGTTCCAGGACACCCCAAACCTAACACGAAGCTAGGTGCAATTCAGAACGGCATTTTGCTTTTTCCCTTTTTCTACGGTTCAAAATTTCATTTTCAATAACAAAACAAATGTAAAACCATGGCCATTAAACAAAAGACATACAAAAGTGTAAGAATTCATATAGGAGTCCTTTTTCATTTCCCATGTGACTTCCAAAATAGAATAATGAATGAATACGCGTCCTTTTTCATTTCCCATGTGACTTCCAAAATTGAATAATGAATGAACGAAAAAGTACACGGACCCAACGCCATGAAAAGTTATTTTAAGCCAGTCAGTAAATACATTAAAACAGTGGACGCAATTAACAAAGCTGTCATGGCGTAAATAATAAAAATCAATTACCTTTATGCAGAATCAGCGTCTTTCATTTGAAGAACTTGATTTAATTTGAAGAACTATGCACAGTTACTTGAAGCCAGGTCAGCTGGCTAATACATGGATGAATCAAATCTCCCCAACAACTGCTGGGGAGGTTTGAAGGTAGCGGATGTCCATTCATTTCTGCTCAGGCCAGAGCGCACATCCATGAGGCTGGAAAGGAGCCGTAATCCCATGCGGTTTCTTCAGGAGTGTCACTTGGGAGAACGCTCTCTCAACGTGAGCATTTGATATTGGCAGAGTGAGCAGTCTGATCACACCAAGGGCTAATTCTTTAAAGCACTGGTTTCCACCAGCATCTTTGAATGCTTCAACTTGCAGCCAAAATGCGTCAATTATCTGATCACCTGAGAAGCCGGCTGAAGCAACGTTTCTCCACTGGCACTCCAAGGTGTCGTATGAACACAAGAAAAAGTCAGTGGGCAGATCTTTAACTCCTGGCCTATTTGTCGCAGACATCTCCAGTTTGCGCAGCATTTCCAATGATGCAGGAAGGCGCATTTGATATTGCACCAGCACTTCCTTTAGAAAGTCAAAACACCGAGATAAAATCCTCTCCTTCACTTCTGGTGCTAATGTACTGGCCTCCAACCGCCGCTGGAAATCATAACCCAGATCTGCGTCCTGGTGTGTAAGGTAGAGGCTTGATGATTTCCGGTCAAGCTGCCTGAGACGACTGTCATTGTTCATGCGTAGTACGCTGGGCTTCACAATTCTCCTCAGTGTAGACATATATAGTCTGTCAAGATCTCTGAACACACCCATTGAATCGCCAGTTTCCAGCTGAAAATATTTGTTCACAGTCTTGATCTCAATCAAGACAGGCCAGAGAAAGTGCATGTACATGCTGTTTGATTTGTCACGGTACATATCATTCAGAATCCTTGCAGCATAGCAGTGCTCTGCGCCTGATGCCAAACTGAAGTGTAGCTTGAGGGCATCTTCCTGATCTAAAATCCTCTCGATGCAATTTGCGATCACCAACCATCGGGTTGAGCTGACAGCCGCCCTCATTAATAGCCCGGTAGATGCTGTTATAATCACTCTGGCGTTTTGCAGAATGCGCAAACCAATTGTACGTTTCCCTGATCATGTATTCCAGGTTGCTTGGGAGAAGTTGTATTGCTTTGTTAGCAACAATGTCAAGTGAGTGGCAAACGCAGCGAATAAGCTGCAAGCTTGGCTGCTTCTCTTTAAGAAGTGAAAATTATTTTTCCCGACCAATGCACTTGCGCCGTCTGTGGCAATGCCCACCATATTTTTGATGTCCAGTCCGTACTCACCGACAAAAGTCACTATTGCATCTGCTATGCCACAAGCATCTGCGCTGAGCAGGTTGATTAGCCCCAGGTAGGTACTTACAAACTTGCCGTGTTTCTGTGAGCGGTACTTCACACAAATGCAGAGGAGCTTTATCACTGATATATCTGTGCTCTCATCCAGGTAGAGAGAATACGGAGACTCACCGATATCTTCCTTTAACTCATCTCTGAAGTGCGGTGCCAGAACTGATGTTATAACGGCCGTACATTTTGTCCTGTGCATTTTGAATGCACCCATCTCCTCTTGGAGTATATCGGACAAATCATCGACAGCATTGATGGATGTATGACAGGCAACGTAGGTTGCAATTCTAAGTTCACGACGTTTTTGATCATCTTTGATTGTGGCTCGTCCTGCACCAGATCCCGCTGGGACAGCAAAGGCTTTAATGCTGGGCTGACAGCGGGACTTGTGCTTTTTTATGTTCTTTCAAGTCGTTGAGGTGTGCTCTTAATTCAACGTTACAATACCTGCAACGAGCCTTGCTGTCGTCTGCTGGGACAGGCGCGATCCAGGTTTTTAATTCAGGGTCGGTCTCCCATTCCTTCCTGTAAAGTTTTTTATATTTTCCCCACTTCGGCATGATGATTATTTCGCTACCAGAATACCAGCACAGAGCCTAGAACCGTTTGAGAGAGCGCGGGCTTTCTGCTTCGGGCTTCTGCTTCAGGCTTCTGTGTCGGCGCACTACGCTAGTTTGTTGATGTGACGTCACGTTGTTATAGCGACTGAATAACTCACTGCAATGACCATAATACGAATGAGTGATGTATACTAAATTTTGTATTTGTATTGTTTTTAAACCATAAAATAACGGTTTGTTGTGCAGTTTTCACAATATTAAAAAAACGCCAGTTGTTGGCAAAAGCAGCCCAAATTGTATAGGCCTATACCCGCCCAATGCATTTTTTCCCCGCCAGATGTCATCAAAAGTAGCCCAATTGGGCGGAAAACCGCCCAATCTGGCAACACTGGGAAGTACATGTGACCTCGAATGAAAAAAGAACGACATCGGCCCTAATGATGACGTAATCATACGGGCAACTGGGACGTGTAGGATGTGGAAGCAAACATCGGTTTCCTATGGTTCGCATCACATTATCATGAATCAAATGCCAAATGATTCAATTAAAACAGCCACAGACATGGAGTCATTGCTCATGCATAAGAAAATAGGAGTAAATCACTTCAGTTTAATAGCTCACTGGTTAGCTGAACTACTTCCATTAGTTTGATTTGAATGGCATGTCCTAGAATGAACTGCATTATTAAAACTGTGTATGGAGTTTTGATGGTTTGCAGCTGGTTGACCCTCAAAAAAAAAACACCTAGGCAGACTAGTGGTTACATCAGAATTAACTCACATGACAACTTCCACACACCAACATGTCCATCCATATACACATGATGACTATACGTCCATCCTACTGACTGAATTGATCTATCCATAACGGAACCGTCACATCAAGCACAATAGCTAGGGGCTCACCCGCCCCTCTTCAGGGAAAACAGAGTGGATTAATTACGTTGGATCATAGGCAAATGTTTAAGCAGTTATGGCTTTTAAAGTTTGAACAGATTAACCAACAACAATAAAACCCACGAGATACTATCTATGAGCTCTTATAGGCATGTCTCTCCGTAGAGGAATTTAAACCACATATTAGTGTGTAGATTTCGCGCATTTTCCAGTTGACTAACGAAAGCATTAGTACTTCAATCGGGTAGAAACTAGCCCCTTAGAACTTGACTATGGTTAGATGGTTTATAGCAGGCTACCTTAAAAACGGCACCTAAGAAGGCTAGTGGTTACATCAGAATTTACTCACATGTACGGTGTACATTTTAGGACATCCTCAGATCTCAAACGAAAAGGCATCAGTTCTCAGTTGAAACGGTATCAGAGTCGCCTAAAAGTCACTCAGTCTCAGAAAAACCTTTGTCATCTTCAGACCAAACTGCATCAGGTCTCAGAAAAAACGACCTCGGGCCAAAAGTCGTCAGTCTCCTGTGCAACAGCATCGGAGTCGGCTAAAAGTGTCTCCGTCTCAGAAAAACCTTTATCATCTTCAGACAAAACTGCATCAGGTCTCGGAAAAAACGACCTCGGGCCAAAAGTCTCTCAGTCTTAGAAAAACTTTTATCATCTTTAGACAAAACTACACCATCTTCAGAGGAACGGCCTCAATCTGAAAGTTATCAGTCTCAGAAAAATCGCTGTCAAGTTCAGACCAAACAGCGTCATGTCTCAGAAAAACTCTGTCAGCAAAAACTGCTTCAAGTAGAACGGCCTCAGACTCAGGAAAAACAGCGTCAGACAAAACGGCATCAGCCTCACATGAACCTTTGTCAGAAAAAAAGTTGTTATATAGCCTAGCATTGGCCAGAGGATGGAGCTATTGACTAGCTTAGTGAATTAGCAAAATTAGCTAGCAGCTTTTACAGTGTTGTTTCTGTTACTCATGACTCATAGACGGGTCATGTTGATCAGAGACGGTTGATTAACTGGTTCTGAAAGTTTTCATGTTAGTTGCCTTTGTTATTCATATACAGGGTGTTCCAATACGGGACACATTTTAAATGATTTTATCTTTTTATTATAAAAATGATACAGAGTAACAAATATATTAATTGCAAAGCTGACATTCAGGGGTTTTTGGTACATATGTTCATTTCTCTGGACACCACTCTAAAAGCAAATTAAAGACAGCAAATTAATTTTTTTTTAAAATAAAAACACAGTGAAGAATGTTTCAAACTAGAAAAGCACTCGGAGAGCGCAGACCTCCACCAAAGCCAAGGAAATCTCCACCTCATACCATCCCTATATGAAGACTTTTTGTTTGATGGCTAAATGAGCATTCTGATTATTTGTTATGAGGAAAACATATTGAGTTATGAGCAAAAATGTCCAAATTGGCCTTATCTTGCAATGGTGAAGACTGAAATTTTTGTCGAAATCTGTCCAGAACTTTCTGAGTTTTGCTATTAACTAACAAACAGACAGACAAACAAACAAACCAACGCCGGCAACAACATAACCTCCTTGGCGGAGGTAACTATAGACCTGAATTAAAAATTATGAAGAGGTCATTAAACATTGTCAATAGAATCATTTCCCAGTCAAAATAAGTGAAATATAGGGAAACATTCTATCATTTTTAGATTCAAGAATGCATATATCATAATGTTGTATAACATGTCCACACCATTGCTGTGGCAATACCGATACACTGTTGTGCAAATAAAGTTTGTTTGAGAGTTTTGAGAGATAGACAGGGAGAGAGTGAAGAGAAGAGAAAGGAGGCCAGGGGAGACAGAGAGAGACAGCGAAAGAATGAGAGCGGGGGAGACAGAGAGAAATAGAAAACAAGGTAGGAAGAGGACATACAGACAGGGAGAGAGGCAGGCAGAGAGAGAGAGACAGCGAGAGAAAGAGAAGAGTAACAGTCAGGAAACTGCTCTACCTGTCCCAGCATAGATGAAAGAGTTCAGGGTGGCACCAGCTGTTCTCTTCAGGGGAATGACAGTGTGTGTGTGTGTGTGTGTGTGTGTGTGTGTGTGTGAGAGAGAGAGATGGAGAGAGAGAGAGCATGTTATGCTGTGTTTACTTTTTCAATTCCCACGACGATACATTTTTTTCTTCTGGATGGAAATGTTGGTTGTTGTGGGGTTATGCATATGGCAGAGAGAAACAGAGTGTGTGCATGTGTGTGTGTGTGTGTGTGTGTGGTTGTGTGCATGCATGTGTGTGTGTGCTTTTCTCCATTAACTGTGCCATGCTACATGTCTGTAACCACTTTGTTTGCATTCTTTTGGAGTGTGTCTGTGCTGCTACTCCTGTTCTGCAGCAGTTAAGTGTTTTTAGTAAACATTATCATGTGCACAATACTTACACTTGTGCACTTCTGTGTCACTCTAACTTCTGTGTTTGTGTTTATGCCTCTGTGTCTGTGTGTGTACATCTCTGTGTCAGTGGCTGTGTGTGTATGTGTGTAAATATTGTATGTGTGTGTCTGTGTGTGTCGGTTACTGTGTGTCAGTGTCTGTGTGTTAACACACAGGCAGAAGGAGCGGGCCCTGTGTGTGTGTGTGTGTGTGTGTGTGTGTGTGTGTGTGTGTGTGTGTGTGTGTGTGTGTTTAGGTGAATAATCAGTGGGTGCCTCTGCTATCCACACACAGGCAGAAGGAGCGGGCCCTGTGTGTGTGTGTGTGTGTGTGTGTGTGTGTGTGTGTGTGTGTGTGTGTGTGTGTGCGTGTTTAAGTGAATAATCACTGTGTGTCTCTGCTATCCACACACAGGCAGAAGGAGCGGGCCCTGTGTGTGTGTGTGTGTGTGTGTGTGTGTGTGTGTGTGTGTGTGCGCGTGTTTAAGTGAATAATCACTGTGTGTCTCTGCTATCCACACACAGGCAGAAGGAGCGGGCCCTGGCCCAAATGGGGCCCCTAGCGATCCAGCCCCAGTGGCCCGACGGCCCTCGCTTCACCAGGGGAGGCTTCAGCCTCAAGCACATCAGAGTCACCGCATAGACCAGCCACACAGCCAACGATGCACACACACACATGCAGACACATACACACATGTAGATACACGCACACACACACACTTACTCTCATATACACATACAAACACACACACACACACACACACTCATATAAAACTCTCACCGCCCAACATTTCAGAGTACCCATTACTATTCCAAAACTATATAACACCAGATTAGCACACAAACAAATAAATGTATTAATGAATAAAGTAGAAAAAGCTATTCGATGAATTCCTAAAAGCCAGGCTCTCTGCTGTATCTATTCATCCATCCATCTTTTTATCCACCTATCCAACCATCCATTTCTGTCTCTCACTCTCCACCCCTCTCCTCCTCCGGGACTGACACACACACACACACACACACACACACACACACACACACACACACACACACACACACATCCCCCGTTGTTCTGTGGAGTAGTGTTAAGAGCTGCTAATGTCCTAATACGGGTACAGCGTGCAATTCAGGACAGTGCAAGATTGGGACCTGGGGTTTGAGTGGGCTTTTAATTAGCACCCTCCCTCAAGCACACTTTACCACAAACACACACACACAAATATACAGCTACATACATACACACATACAGTATACACATACACATATAGGATACACACACACATACACACACACAAACAAATATAAAGCCACATACACACACATATACAAACACACATACACACTGTAGGATTCACACGTACACACACACACACACACGCATGCACACAAACACATACACATACAATACACACGTACGCACACACACACAGACACACACACACACATACACACATACATGACATGCACACTTACACACACATACAGATACACACGCACACACACACACACACCATGGTGGTGGTAGAGCCACAGGAGGGGCCCTAAAAGCTTCTCCCTCAGCATGAATAATTGCGGTCTTTCACATAATTTCCATCTTGATATGTGCGTGAGACACTGTGTTTTTTTCCTCCCACCCTATCTGTGTGTGTGTATGTGCGTGTGTGCTGGATGAGTTTGTGTGTATGTTTTTCACATTAGAGTTTTCTTCCTGTACTTGTTTTTTTTATTATTATTATGTAATTTTTTGAATATTTTTTAAACATTTTGCATTTGACAGTATAGGCAGTACTAGTAAAGGCAAAGGCTCCCGATCAAATTCAGCTTCTGGGCTCTGGAGTGTGTGTGTGTGTGTGTGTGTGTGTGTGTGTGTGTGTGTGTGTGTGTGTGTGTGTGTGTGTGTGTGTGTGTGTGTGTGTGCATGCCTGCGTGTGTGTGTGGGAGTAGGAAGTAGGGAATAGCAACTTCAGCAGGAACTTCACCCAGAGTCTTTCGGAGACTGAGTAGAATAATTTTCTGCAGGCTCCATCAATGATTGTGTCTCTTATGATAAACAATGTGCACACAACTTTAGGCCCCATACATTACCAGTGTCAGACACACGTGCCCATCTCTATCTTTCAGGATGTCTTCAAAACAGCAGTCCTACTTGGCTCTCGGTAGCTGCCAGAATTCAACACAAGGCTTTGACTCTAGCCTACGAAGTCACGTCAGGATCTGCCCCTGTCTATCTCAACATCATAATAAAGAGACATGAATCTTTGTAGGCATGTAGCCCAAGAACTTTTTGAGCGACTAGAAGCTTTTGGCCCCCAAGGTAATGTAAATGTAATGTAATGTAAAAATGTAATCCTACACTGCACTGTGAGAGAGAAAATTAGAGACCATTGTCATGTTCTTGTGACCAAAATAAGACTGAGACAAAATGTGTCCAAAATGTAAAAGGATGTGACTCTTTCTACAACCTGCTACATTCTAATCACACAGTACAAGCAGTAGTCTTAGCATGCTGGTTATGCTTTCATTTCCCAGCTTGGGATCAATAAAGTACATCCATCCATCTATGTTTCTGTCTGTCTGTCTGTGTGTGTGTCCATCCATCCATCCTCTTGTATACTGACTGAAGACTTTCTCGACTCCCCCTGCTGTCTGTGGACAGAATATGACGTTCTTAATAGCTGGGTGTCCCTCCCGGCACCCTTAGTCTCCCTTAGGGCTCCCACAGGCCCTGTGTAGAACACTGAGAGGAGAGCCTAATCTCACAAAAATACTCTGCAATGTAAAATGACCACAACCTCCTTAACTTTAGCCAAAAATGTGGTGGCATCACTGAGCCAACAAAAACTGTGGCTCCACGGAATCATCAAAAATTCTGTAACTGTCCCACAGAACATTGATGCCAACTGTATTCATGTTTTGTAATGATTTAGCTTATGTAGCTTTGTTATTAGCCTATTCAGTCTGTCATTGACTTAACATTGGTACCAGTGTTCTGTGGGAAAGTTAGGGGGGCTGCAGCTATTTTACAGAAATCTGTGAGATCATGTTGAAGAATGTAGCACTGTTGGACAGAAGAGTACAGCCTTTCATGTATTTTCAGCACCTGGAGGGTTCTGAGGGTGGTTGCCTTTGTTTTTACTTTGAAGACATTTGATAGTTGATTGATTGAATTTCTATTCAAGATGAGGCTGGATTTCTACAATATCCTGTCATGTGTATTGGGTACTGTCTGGAAAGGATTGTGGCTGTTACAGACTGGTGGCGTTGATGATATACTTGCATAAGCCCCTTTCACACTGCACGACACGGGGTGGCGACACGGTACAACACCCTCATTTACCCCGGGAGCGCAATGTGTTAGCACGGCGTGTCTTTGACCCCTCTTCTGAGAAGGTGGGTTGAGGAGGCATAGCCCAGTGGCACTGTAACATTACAGCAAGGATATTGCTGGGCGTGTACAACGACGTGAATGACCCGTGTATCGGTGGTAAATACACCTGTCTACAAAGTTTTCATTCAGTTTTTCAAAACAACCATAGCGGGACACACAGAGTTGTTGCTGGTTCTTTGTACAACCATTCAAGTGCAAAATACATGCTACTGTATTGCACGTGGATGCTGTACTGTATTACACATTTCTGTCCACGGTGAAAAAGCCCACAACATTTAGGGTGAAGATGCACTGGGCAAAAGGGGTCTTTGTGGGGATATTTGTAGTCACATATTTTGGCATATTCACAATATATGGAGATGTATTGATGGATATGTTTTCTTAACACTAATAAACAGATAGCTATCATTAAAAATCATTTTACTCTCTACAGTTTTCATACATTTTACTCTCACAATTAAAAAGCATACAACACAATGATTTGTCTCTCAAAATGTGCTGTTTATTTAACATAATATAATTTATAAATCAGCATAGCATTTGTCTTACCATGTCCATTGTCAAATCACTGTTTTGTGTTTCTAAAAAAAAAAAATTCCCACAAACTCTGGGTTTAAAATGACGCTACGACTACCGGGGTAACAGGAAGTGAACTCGCAATTTGTTTTCAAATCAGAATTATGCATTTGGACTTTGGCTCAGTCTTTACCATTAAAACACATTACAAACAACACCAAAATGTGGGATGTTATTCCTTGCACATTCACATAATGAAGCCAACAGTCAGGAACAGCATTTAAATTAGAAACAAATTCCGTGCTCACTTTGGGTGAGTTATACATGATTTACGCGAAATAAACAGCATATTTTAAGAGACAGTCTGCAGTTCACCTCTGAACTTCTTGTACTGTAGGTGTTTTTGTAGTTCTGCTCAGCTGTTTCCTGTTTTAAAAGTCCCCATGGTGGGTGGTGGCAGTTGTGAAATGTGAAATACCCCACCCTGCGCCCCGTTTCGCCTCGGCTCATGTACACATATCAACCCATGTTGCAAAAACGTTTAGGGTCCGAGGTGGGTCGCATTGGCGTGTCATTTGGACATGTGACCCCGTGTCGGCAGTGTGAAAAGTACAGGCGACCCACTAATTTCAGCTGAAATGACTGGTAATTTCTAGCCTGGCTATCGCGACTTGTCAATCCTCTGCGAGCATTGGTCTGGCCAAGCTGTGTTGTAAACCCATTTCTCAGAAGGCGGGCTTAACCCGCCTCTTTCAAATGCCTCTGTTTGCTACTGGACGAAGCTTCAATCAATCACACCCCTCTGCCCTCTGACGTATACCCCAGCAGAAGAAACTGCTTGATCCAAACAAAAAGTAGTAGTAGCCTGTAGTCATATAGAAATGGCGTTAAATGTTTTTTGTCGGACTTGTGAGGTGAACATGAGAGTGGCTGGTGTTGGCCATTTAATATTGATATTCGAAAAACGAATCAGTGCGATCAAAGGCGAAATGTCCACAACAACAGCGTCCTCGCAAAGCCCAATGGACTTGGCTACCAGCGGGGCTAACTGATAAATTAAACTTTTACTGAAGCCGGTCGGTAGCATTGCAAAAACGCCCTTTCCCGCAACAAATGCTTCAAGGGCTGCCCTTTGCTCTATTTTCATATAGAACTTCCCTTTGAATTCATCCTAAACAGCAGCTACAGATGCATTGAAATCTTGCGTTTGCTCCACGTTCGCCATGTACACAGTGACTGAGATAGATTTCCGGTCGCTGAACTACCGCGTCATTGCCTTTTGAAATGCTCGATTTTCATTGGCCCCCTATCTGAGGACTGAGCAGAAATGGTTTAGATAGGCAGCTTGGCCAGACTGACTTGCTCGCGAAATGAAAATGCAGCGTCATAGGCAGTATGGGCACACCCAGGCTAGGTAATTTCGGCAGTGTGAAAGGGGCTATAGGCTACCCACTTGTGCCAAAGCTGCCAGCACACTTACAGGATTGGTGAAATCTCATGGTGTCGTTACACTGTCAGATTCAGGCAGTTTCAAACACTCAGGCACAGGAACCTATACACGCAGACAAACACACAAGAAAACCTTTACATTATGAACACACGTGCGCGCGAGCACACACACACACAAACACACACACACACACAATTAAATCTTTGCTCTATAAACGCACACATGCAAACACAAATCTTTTCACATGTACATGCACCTTCGCACATATACATACACCACCTTATGCTGTATATCTTAGCAAAGATGACATGCATATGCTAATCTCATGCGGCATTCCCCCCACCTCTCTCTTCCCTATCAACCTTCACCTCTCTCTCTCTCTCTCTCTCTCTCTGGGGTGTCTGTCTCTCCCTCTGCTCTAATGGTCATGCATGGATGCACTCTGTCACTGAGTTTGTTTACAAGCTGTTCACCCACCACAACGCATTCTCTCTTTCTACCATTTTACGGATCTCTTTCTATGGCTCCTCTCTCACTAACTGTTTATTGCTCCTCATTCTCTCTATCTCTCTCTCTTTTTATCGCTCCTTAGTCTCCCATCCTCTCTCTCTCTTTTTTCTCACTCTATCTCTCTCTCTCCCTCTCCCTCTTTCTCACATACACACAGCATGAATCCCCAGGAGTATGGAAATTGTGCCTTGTTCTGTTGCCTTGCTTACCCACTGTTGATCATGCATACATACAGTATGTGTGTGTGTGTGTGTGTGTTGTAACTGTATGTGTGTGTGTGCGTTTGTGTGTTTGCTATGTGTATATGTGTATGTTGTTATTGTTTACACACATTTTAATGTTACACAGGTTTGTCTCACTCAGTGATCACAGCCCCACACAAACATCTATTAGGCAAAGCCATTATGCTAATTCTCTGTTTTAACTCTTGGCCTTTCATAAAACACCGATATTGCAAAACATTTTTGCACAGCAGTCAGAAGCTGAGTACTTGTGTGTCCTTTTTAAGGCACTTTTAAGGCACAAACCATGGAAGAGGGGGACATTAGTGCCTATGTACAGTCATACTTGTTTGTTATGTATCAAGAACCAAAAGTCAGGTTTTTCGTACTCAATAAAATATCAAATATTTTATATATAAAAAGGGTTAATTTTCCTACCTCAAAATGTTTGTTAATACATTATGCAGTTTTTGCAACCTGCTTACACATGGAATATTTTTTTAACATGTCACTCAGTGTCTGAAATCTGTCACTTACACAGCAAAAATGTTACCTTATATGCTGGCTCACTGCCTAGAAGACAGTTTTCAATGTCATACACCTTATATATATTTGCACGATATTACTGTACATACAAAGTTCACTTTCCAAAACACAGTGATCGGGCTTTGAGCCCTTGTGTGCTTTTTAAAGGACTTCCCCTTCAACATTTGAGGCATGCACACCAGATCCAAAGGAGGGTGCTTGTTTGGGTGTGGGATTTGTTGGAGGGGAAACAAATGACACAAAAAGGAGACAGGGTCATAGGCCATGTTTTGATGCTTCTTACTAAACAAACAAAGAAATAAATAAATACATAAATAAATACAAAAGTACAAAAGTTTTGTGTTGACATGGTTTGTATCCCAAATGACCAAGCATTTGTATCAGTTTGCTTTAATGAATTCTCCTTTGCAATCTTCTGTGTTTTGTTAGCTCAGTCACTGAAACTGAAAATGCAAAAGGTGCATTATTTCTGTGCAATGCTTCAGCTCATAGGGTGAAACAAGGACTGAAGTTCTATTTTACCCATGTGCTCATACAGTCTACTGCAGGGATCTCCAACGTTTCTGTGACTGACAATCTTTACGTCAGGGCTACTCGTTCAAAATAATCTACTAAATGAAAGTCTTAACATTCCTTTCAAATAACACTATAACTGTTTGCTATTTAGTCATAGTTACTGTAAGAAATAAACTGGTATTTCAACGTTTGTGAATGGTTTGTGAACGCTAGAAATTATGTATTTCTTTCACTCTATATACTTACCACAGATAATTGAGAGACAATCTATGTGAAATGCTTCTTTCCTATGGAGTTACTTCCAAAAAGACGTATCCATGATTCTAACCATTCGTACTCGTGAGGTTAAACATTTGTACGTCAGTAAAAACAGTTGTACACAAAATTCTGCTGTCATACACATAATTGTTAGATGTTGTGGAGGTTAGGACTGTATTTATGTGGGTATGAATCTAAAAGCTGTGAGTGCAAAGTCTTGTGAATACGACTGTAATTTCTACGACTACGAAGTCTTCCTTGTGAACACGAATTCAGATTTATAGGTACAAAGAAAAAAGTGGTGAAATGACGTCAGAGACAGGCCACAGGGGAAAGCAATCGATTCCCGATTGTTGGAAACGCGCATGCGCCAATTCAAAAAATGGCGGACGGCGGGGATGAAACATCACAGGTAAAGACCATAGAGTTGAATACAATACTAGAGTGGACACAAGCTAACTGCTCATGGCAATCGTGGCCGCCATCTTGCGACTGCCGGCCGGGAATCCTAGCCCTCGCAGTGCTGAGTAAGGAACACAAATATTGATTTGTATAATAAATTGATATTTTATATTAGCTAGTATATTCATTGTTGATCCGTATGTGTCATTTTATACTAATGACAGGTCATATTGTGTCGTTTTAATTATCGTTAATTATCGTTTTCTTTGATACGATTTACGTACATATAGAGTCAGGCATTTCAAATATCATCATTGTATAGTGTGTCAGTGGATGTTTTCACAGAACAAAGCCGTTTTTGACAGAGGTCGGTCCATTCTACGCTTATGTACATTGAGTGCCTAGCACACGCAAGATGGCGGCCACGTCGGACGTTTTCCCGTGTGGTCAGCCAATGCCGTGTCCACTCTAGTATTGTATTCAACTCTATGGTAAAGACCACAGAATGTCTAATGACAAGTCAACGACACATCCCACATCTGTTTATATTTATTTAATGGAATTGCACTGTTTTATATAACAAACAGCTTATGAAGGTCCAGACTTAATTCGTGTACAAATATGTCCATGTAT
This sequence comes from Coilia nasus, assembly GCA_027475355.1. Taxonomy (NCBI): domain Eukaryota; kingdom Metazoa; phylum Chordata; class Actinopteri; order Clupeiformes; family Engraulidae; genus Coilia; species Coilia nasus. The sequence continues at coordinate 31,667,029 of CM050217.1, forward strand.
AAGTCTGGTTTCTATTCATCTTTGCTGACGCTGACTTGGACTAGTGCATTTGTTTACAACGATGCTAGCAGTCAGTCAGTCAGTTAGATCATTGAGAGTAAATATAGTTAATCAGTGCCATCAAGTCCCGTAGCATTTTATGCAGACAGTTTTTACAGACCGCTGAACCGGAACCCGTGTGACATAATTGTCATAATATGACGACGAATAATTTGTGTAGTCTTATTGGTCATAAACAAGAGATTATGGCTAACGGGGCGCGTTTGTGTCGCGGTGCTACAGAGAGGGGAGTTTGGAAACAGTGCGGTTATTCCAACTCCAAGTAGGTGGTTTAGGGATTAGACGTCGATAAATCAAGCCAGAGGAGGTTGTAAACCTCTTAATAGAGTAGTCTGCTCGCTTTCTGTAGTTAGAGAAGAGGATTCCAGGCTCTTCTTTTATCTCTTTTACCACTACTGGGTTAACTCACCCTGGTGTGTCACTAAACCACTTACTTGGAATACCCCCCCCCCCCCCCCCCGTCCCAACTCCCGTCTCTGTAGCACCAAGTCCATATAATAAGTTGCATATCGTTAATTTAACCATCACTATTGTCATGCAGCTGCTAAGGAAACATAAATATATCAAATAGTTAAAACATACAATAAGGCAAATGTCCTGACATGTGCAATTTCTCTTAAACTTATCTGATCAGAGCGGCATCCCTATCAATTGTGTGCTATACCGAAATAACAGGAACGTTGACAACACTTAGAATAGCTATAGTAATTGTAGTCTTTGCCTTTAGTCATTTGCTTGAGATTATTCACAAAAGTGTGGTTTGCATGGGTCCACAGACTGTAATAATGAGAAATAAATGATACGACAATTAATGTTTGTATTAGCTTGCAAGATAATTACTGGCATTTATATTATGTAGCTAAAAATACAAAATATTTTTAAATGTCTGTCCAGCCTTATGTGAAATTGATAGTGTATGTTGGTAAATGATAACAGTGGCATTTAATGCATCAAACTTCAATTTTGTTGTTTACAGGGACCAGTGGCTACACAGTTGTTGGAACGCCTGAAATCTTCTCTTTTTTCTTTGAATAAGGGATACATTTATTTCAGTGCACCTACTCAATATTCTACCAATAGTATTCTGCATTGCTATGGTTCTTGACATTTGTAATATTAAAGCTAATTTTGTATAGTTAAATGAAGCAGGAAGTTTTCCTTCACATTTTTTTATTTTGATAAAAATCAATATTTGTTCCATTATACTTTGCAGAATACTCTGAATTTTTTTGTAAGTCAAATTTTGGATAAGTCACATTTTAATTTCTCATGCCAATTGAACAGATGTCAGGGCATGCCTTTTTTCTTTTAAATGAGTAGACTGTAAATGGTAGTTCATACCATTGTCTTTTGCAAGGTCATGTTACATGTCAGGCATTTGTGTTGCCATTAGACTTTCGATACACTGAACCATTGTTATGCAAATATCTCTGCCGACTGTGATGGGGCTAAAGGATTTATCATGGACCGTACAGTTTCCATAATATGTGGGGTTAGAGGGCACTCAATTTCCTGAAGTTGGACTCCATATGGTTCTTCATTCACTGCATCAAACATCTCCCAGTCAGTTCCAAATAGCTCCATGTTCTGGGGAGAAAAAAATAAATGAATAAAGAACGCCCTTTGAAAGACATTTTTTCTTTAAGAGGTTTACAACCTCCTCTGGCTTGATTTACCGACGTCTAATCCCTAAACCACCTACTTGGAGTTGGAATAACCGCACTGTTTCCAAACTCCCCTCTCTGTAGCACCGCGACACAAACACGCCCCGTTAGCCATAATCTCTTGTTTATGACCAATAAGACTACACAAATTATTTGTCGTCATATTATGACAATCCATCTGACCCAATAGCCGGTTTCACACACGGGTTCCGGTTCAGCGGTCTGTAAAAACTGTCTGCATAAAATGCTAATGCTTTACTCTCAATGATCTAACTGACTGACTGACTGCTAGCGTCGTTGTAAACAAATGCACTAGTCCAAGTCAGCGTCAGCAAAGATGAATAGAAACCAGACTTATACATGGACATATGTGTACACGAATTAAGTCTGGACCTTCATAAGCTGTTTGTTATATAAAACAGTGCAATTCCATTAAATAAATATAAACAGATGTGGGATGTGTCGTTGACTTGTCATTAGACATTCTGTGGTCTTTACCATAGAGTTGAATACAATACTAGAGTGGACACGGCATTGGCTGACCACACGGGAAAACGTCCGACGCGGCCGCCATCTTGCGTGTGCTAGGCACTCAATGTACATAAGCGTAGAATGGACCGACCTCTGTCAAAAACGGCTTTGTTCTGTGAAAACATCCACTGACACACTATACAATGATGATATTTGAAATGCCTGACTCTATATGTACGTAAATCGTATCAAAGAAAACGATAATTAACGATAATTAGAACGACACAATATGACCTGTCATTAGTATAAAATGACACATACGGATCAACAATGAATATACTAGCTAATATAAAATATCAATTTATTATACAAATCGATATTTGTGTTCCTTACTCAGCACTGCGAGGGCTAGGATTCCATGTAGCAGTCGCAACATGGCGGCCACGATTGCCATGAGCAGTGAGCTCGTGTCCACTCTAGTATTGTATTCAACTCTATGGTCTTTACCTGTGATGTTTCATCCCCACCGTCCGCCATTTTTTGAATTGGCGCATGCGCGTTTTCAACAATTGCTTTCCCCTGTGGCCTGTCTCTGACGTCATTTCACCACTTTTTTCTTTGTACCCATAAATCTGAATTCGTGTTCACAAGGAAGACTTCGTAGTCGTAGAAATTACAGTCGTATTCACAAGACTTTGCACTCACAGCTTTTAGATTCATGCCCACATAAATACAGTCCTAACCTCCACAACATCTAACAATTGTGTGTATGACAGCAGAATTTTGTGTACAACTGTTTTTACTGACGTACAAATGTTTAACCTCACGAGTACGAATGGTTAGAATCATGGATACGTCTTTTTGGAAGTAACCTTACTCCATACTTTCCACAGTGCTTTTGGTGTTTAAATGCTGAACTGTATAAAGTATGAACTATGAATTTCACTGTAACACCACTGTTACGGCTGCATGTGTTTTGTGTCTCCTGTGCTGTTTGTCCCTCTGTCTCTCCCATACCTGCTACCTGCTCAGATGGTCATGTGATGGAATTAGGCTGATTAGGAGCACCTGGCCAGGTCATCAAGGACTTTAAAACCACCTGGTTCCTGCTGCCAGGGAGAGGCTTTTGGTGTGGGACTGCTGGCTGTTGCCTCTCAGCCTGGGACTTTGTGTTATGATTTGGACCTTGTTTGTAGATTTACTTTGTTGTCTGTGTCTTTTGTCCTTATCTTAATAAATCCCACTGGTTGGGTTGATTTTAAAGGTGTTTTGTGGTTTTACTTGGGTCGGTGGTGGCTTTGTTGTTCGCCCCAGTAGGGCCAGCTAATAGTAGGGAAACAACCACAACTTCAAAACTACTTGTCAAACAAAGAACATTGTTCTAAATGTTATTATTACAGTACTGCATATTTGGTACTCTGAGAATTCTAACCAAATTTTGCAGAAGATATGAGGAGCTTAGCAATTCACGTGTGTTTATTTTTCTATTTCTTTGGATAGGCTTCGAAACAAGAAAAAAACCCACAGAATTAAATTTCAGGGGATGTGCGTAACTGGTAGAAATTAGGTTTGATTCTAATAGATCATGGGCATCTTTGTCTAAATCACCAGGATAAAAAAAGAAAACTTCCCTCATCGCATGTGCTGATTGAGGCTCTCTGTGTTTCTAGACTGCCTTGCATCCCTTATAGCCGCACACACACACACACACACACACACACCAAGCCAGTTCAGTGTGTGTGTGTGAGTGAGTGCGCGCAGGTAGGTCTGTCTGTCTGTGTGTGTGTGTGTGTGTGTGTGTGTGTGTGTGTGCTGGCGGGAGAAAGGATGGGTGCTGTCAGTGGAGGACACAGGATCATCAGCCCAGTGGGAGCAGAGGTTAGCTGCCCTTAAACAGTTGCCATTATTCCCCTGATGGCAGGATGAAAGGAGCTAATCAAACCCAGAGATTAAAGCGAATTGATGAAATGACTGGCTGGCTGGCCACTATATGTGGTGTGTGTCTGTTTGGTGTGTGTGCGTGTGTGTAAGTTTATACCTGACTGTGTGTGTGTGTGTGTGTGTGTGCGTGTGTGTGTTCTGCTGAAAAGGGACAATTAAGCCTGACATGAGAGGCTCCTACTCAGCTAGTGAGGTGCTGGAGGTAGCCGAGTGTAAACAAATGCATGATTAGCCGAGTGTTTAGAACCACCCCTCCCCCCACTTTCATCTTCCTCCCACCCACACTGTGTGTGTGCATGTGTGTGTGTGATGGAGCTGACATATATGTTTTTCTATATGTTGTGTCTATGCAAGGAGATGTAAGAGTTGCTTTGTGTGTGTGCATGTGTGTGTGTGTGTGTGTGTGTGTGTGTGTGTGTGTATGTGCGTGCATGTGTGCATGTTGTTGTGTGTATTAAATGAGGTGTCAGAGAAATAACAACTTAAACGAGCAGTTTTGGGCATTATGATCTAAATAATTAGGCTGTTGTACTTTACAGTGACTGGGTGTGTGTGTGTGATGTATAATTACAGTCCTCGTTTGGGTCCTCCCCGTCCTCCTCCTCTTACTCTCACTCCTCTAGCTGTGGCTCTGCCTCTTCCAAAGCTCTGATAGCTAATTGTAAAGCTGTGTGACAGGTGTTTGCCAATGTGATGAGTCAGTGTGCATAGTAGGGCAATTGACTTTAGAATTTTGAATCACTGTGTGTTCCTTGTGAAAACAAGAGATTTTTGTCATGAAAATTGTGCCAAACGCAGAGAATTGTCTATAGTGTTTTGAAAAAAGTGTGTTTTAGAACTGCAATTTCAGTGTAAAGCAGGAATTGTGTTTATAGTTTAGCAGAATCGGTTCATGGGGTTGGTGCATGAGTTACATGTTGTGGTCATTGTGTCTGAAGTACAAGGAATTGTGTTTTAACAATTGAGAAAAACTGTAAAAACTACATGTGCTGTTTCCAATGTTGCAAACACATTATTGAGCTTCATCATGCCTTTGGGCTGGGTCAGGCCACAGCATCTAATCCACTTCATAGACAATGATGTCTCTAGCCAGGCAATGGTGAATGAACCCCTAGCATGCCGGATCCACCCGACACTGTTCTTGGCCTATGTCACCAGAAGCCAATTCCACTGACTCTAAAAGACTGGCCCTTGTGTAAGTAGTCAAAGGAGCTAAGCTGTGAGCAACTGGATGTCGTTTTGGAGCTTGAGGATGTTTCACCTTCCATCCAAAAGGTTTCTTCAGTTCTGGCCTGATGATGGGAAACCACCCATCTAAGTTGCTTACAATTAGCTCCTTTGACTACCATGACCTGGATGAATGAGAATCTACAGAGTATTTTGAATACTTTCAATATTGAATGCTGTAACAATTGTACCTGTTCTCCATCTTCATACAATAGTAGACACAGTGAATATACTCAGATTGGGTTGAACCCTTAATCATGCCTCTCTCATTGTCAAGCCATGGACAAGGACATGGCCCACAATGGTGGCTCTAATTTCAATTTGTATTCTTCCTCTTCCTCCTCTTTCTCCTCCTCTTCTTCCCCTTCCTCCAACTCTTCCTCTTCCCCTGTCTCCTCTTTCCCCTTGCATTCTGACTCCCTGTCCTCCTGGTCTACGATCCATTTTGAAGCCGCAATCTCCAACAACCTGTTTGCACTCTCAAATTACTTATATTGGTGGTGTTCACTCATTTGACATGAGGTGCAACCAATTCTGACTCGTTGTGCTTAACTTGTGTGGCATGTGTGCTTCATTTGTGATTAAATGTTGAAAAGAAGGTTTACCATTTTGAATCACATGTATTAAATAATGCAAAATGTGTTTTAAGAATGAGAATGTGTTTACAGTTGTGCAAAGAGGAATCAGGGAGTTTTGCAAATTGTGTTCTACTATGTGAAAATGTTTTAAGGTATTGGCAAAAGAGTGAAGAATTCTGAGAAATTGCTCAAGCAATTTAGAAAGTTGTTCAACCAATAGGTATTTGTGCTTTAACAAACTGTAATAAGGATATTAAAATATTAATTTATATTAATTATGTATGAATTATATGAATTGTCAGACTTGTTCACCATGTCTACACACTCACCTGTGAAGCAACAGCCCCCGTGTAGAGTCCCAAAATGGTGGGTGAGGCAAATCAGGGGCTCTAGTTACCAGCAAGAGGGGCTTTGATGAGGGATCTGTGCAAAGACCCTGTGCTCAACATCACAAAGATCAAGTGAGAGAGAAAGAGACCAGTATCAGTACCAGTAGGTGAGAGAGAGAGTGAAAAAGAGATAGAGAGAGAGAGAGACCAACATCAGGGCATAGGTATGAGAGAGAGAGTGAGAAAGAGACAGCTAGAGAGTGAATGCCCCCGGCGGGCGATCTGAGCCTCACTTCCTCTAGGAGGAGTAATAATAAGCGACATTAGGCTCTCTTCGCTCCTCCTTCCCTTAGCTCCGACACCTCTCTCCTGTCCCCACACCGCCACAGTACCCTCTGTGCCCCCCTCTCCACCTCCTCCCAGCCAAACCTTTCTCCTGCTTTTCTACTTACTTCTCCCCCCACCCCAAACCTTCTTTCACCACCCCTCCTCCTTCCCCTTTACCTACTTCTCCCTTCTCCTCCTCCTCCTCCTCCTTCTCCTCCCACTCCTCCATTTTCCTCCTCCTTTCTCCGTTCTTGCTTGTTTCTCTCCTCTCCTCCTCTTCTCCCTCCTCTATCTACTTTTCCTTTCTCCTCCCCTTCACTTCTTCTGCCCCTTCTCCTCCTCTCTCCCTTCTTGCACCGTTTCTCCCTCCTCCTCATCTATCTACTTTTCCTTTCTCCTCCTCCTCTCCCTCCTCCCCTTGCCTATAGTGCAGTGCAGTGTGATCCAGCAGTTGTTTGTGCGAGGCCCCAGGATGCCTGTCAGCAGCACGCGAGCAATCACATCGCCTCAGCCCAAGCGTAAGGTTCAGCTCAGCGGATCAAGGGACTCATTGAAGAGGGAGATTGCCTCAGGCGTCACCTGAGAATGAAGGTCTACTGTGCTGTACTTACTGAGGCAGAAGCAGAGGAAGTGATGGGAGAGGGAAACAGGGGTTGAGGAGGCGGGTGTCGTAGGCGTGGTCATGTTTTACTGTGTGACTCGAGGAGTCCATGGGAATAATGGGCATAGTCACAAAAGTCCCCCTATCAGTAGTGGCATTCAAACCCCAGCTTTTACCAAAGTAATTCTGTGAATAAACGAGCATAGTCTCAAGCTAAACACATTGTAAAATGTGCTTATAAAATCAAATTAAAAATTAAACTCAGCAATTGCTTTTCTCTGTTTCTGCATTTTGTGACCATGCCCGTTTTCCCCATGGACTCCTCAGTTGTATTAAAGCAAAGCAATGCACAGTTTTTTGCAAAGTTTTTACAATATTGTATGATTGTGTTTAGGTTGTATATGGTCAAGTGTGGATCAAATCAATACACCTGACCTGTTATTCTCACTTGTTCAATTTCTCCACAACCAGGGGTTCACACACCACCACAGCCACCACAAGCCAGGAATGTATGCAATTGCTGTTTAACGAAGCATACGTACAGCGATGAACATTGAAGGAACATTTGCTGCAGCACTCTGCATAGTTTCGCCTGGGGGCAAACCACAGCAACCAGAGCCAGAATGGTAAAGAAAGATGATCTGCTCACTTTGTGACCTCCTGTTATCATGTCAACATTGCACCTTGTTCATGTATCACATAGCATGTTTTGCCCACATGTGAGACCAACACACACCACACAAATGCAGGATACTCATGGCAGACATGTTGCTTGAAAATCTTTTGTTAACAGGAAGTACTTTGCAGGCCTGACAGTCTATCTGACAGTCTGTCATGCAGGACCGTAGTCAGAAATCATAAAATGGGTGGGCCTGGCAAAAAAATAGGTGGGCCTAGCCCCAAACACATAGGTTACAATTAGTCAAAGTCAGCTTTATTGTCAAAAAAACATATGTAGAGGTTGCACACACAGAATTTGAAATTGCAATGCTCCCTAGGCCCACATTTATCATGAAACATCTTATAAACAAGACAAGAAGACATGATGACAAAAAACATAATACTATAAACATAACAAAAAGTACAATAGGCTTGTATATAATACAAATAAGTAAAAACACAATGCGTAGTGTAGGCTCAAATGGTGCCATTTAAGCAGTGGTGTCATTGGTTGTAGTGCAAAAGAAAAGTGTGCATTGAAATGTCTGTGGAGCAGTAGGAAAGGAACTCCACAGTAGAGAGATGTGTCTTTGGTGTGGAGGAGAGAGATGTGCCTTAGGTAAGTTTCACCAGACTGGGACACTTACACTAAGAATACCGGGAGAGGGAAGTGGTGTGTGGGTCAGATGGGGGAGGGAGGGCAGGGCAGGGAGAGAGTTCAGCATTCTGACAAGTTGGTGGATAAAGCTGTGTTTCAGTCTGCTGGTCCTGGCCCAGAAGCTCCTCAGTGTCCTTCCTGATGGCAGCAGACTGAAGAGGCTGTTGGATGGGTGGGTGGGATCACCTGCAATGCAGAGGGCTTTGCGGGTGAGGCAGGTATTGTATATATCCTGCAGGGAGGGGAGAGAGACACCCACAACCCACGATTATTACTTAAACAGTCATTCAAACAAAGGGAGCCTTCTAATTGGGTGGGCCTGATTGACAAGTGGGTGGGCACAGGCCCACCCCAGCCCACCCCTGGCTACGCCTATGCCATCATGACACCACACAGGCTTGTAAGAGTCCCTTTGACAGTCTGTCTGTCACCACCAAAGTGCCCATATTGTGGAGGTGTGCAGCACGTAGCAAACTTTAGCTCCTTTTGAAATAGCTCTGTTAGCCCTGTGAAAAAGGCAGCCTCCTTTTTCACCGTCGCACACGACACCAGCCCTGCCCGCTACATTTAAACTGACAAACTTTTCCCCGACACGCGCTCACATACACACACGCATATCCCTCTGTTTGTTTCAATGACACGCGATACCGGTTAGCGCGTCTTGAATATCTTACCATTCCCATCGTCACGTAGCATTCATACATTTTCTGTTACTTACTCATTTTGTCCAAAATATCTTAGCGAACGGTGAGGTACCCACTGCTTCAGCTCCAACATTCATTTTTGCCTGTTTGCATTTTCATTCCCCACGCCATTACACACAAACACTGACAAACACTCACTTCCTCATTCCTCGTCCCACATTCACTCTGTCCCCCAAGAAACCTGTAGGTGTCACGAACTTTTTATTCCATTTTTGGAACACGGGAAAATGGTTGTTTGGGTCGAGGGGTGTTTGTTATCGTAAGGATGTGTATAAATCAGTAGGGAAACATTTGTGGTGTATTTACTGTTTTATTATATTATTATTATTAGGTCATTATATCGTTTATGGTGCTGGGTGAATTCTTAATGTTGTATTATGTTCTTTTTGTTATTGTAACACTCTGTAAGTGATCTGAGCCTCCCTGCCTGTGTTGGACTAGTCATTGCTCAGGGAGGGAAATGATATCCCTATATAAAGGGTAGTTTTCTCTGTGAGGGAGAGAGAGAGGACAGATATAAGGAGCTCCTGTGCTTAAGCTTGCTGTGAGGCTGAGTATTCTGTATGCATTTTCAATTGCAAATTCATTTGTATACCTTGTCGGGAACAACCCTCTGGTTGATTTTTGTTTGTCCTTTTTCCAAGTATTTTTGTTTTTCACTTTTGCGCACTGTAAATAAATCTGCACATTTTTGCACTAAATTTCACTGTGTGCTGTATCTCTCGCACTACCACCAACCACCTCAGTGTGCCTTAGCGCTCCCATCCTGTAGTGGAGAGTGGGCTGCATGGTCTACTTTTCACAAGCCCTTAGCTTAATAGTTTTAGATAGAAACTTCCATAATGTCTTGATAATGGGTTGGGTAAAAATTGAGTGCAATTAAACTCACAGAGAAAGTTAGGTTATAGGACATTTTTAGCGATGCTCCAGGGCAGAGTTTGACTCCTGAAGTTTGTCTGATTCATCCCTACATACCGATATTACAATATATTGGGTGGGTTTTGAATGAATGACATTGTGTGTGTTTGTATAGTGTGTAGGAGTGATTTGTGAAAGGAATAGGCAAAATGAGATTTTGTACAATTACAACACCCCCTATGGACCAAATTGTATGGCACGCTCCCGAGATAGTCATATAAACTTAATTAACATATTTTATTGTAAACGGCGTATTTTAGCAAGGAAATCGATCTACACAGCTAATATATACAATTAGTACTACAAACACAGAAAACCCCACGTCTGTAGCTGCCAAGGTTCACTAGAAAACCATAAAACAATAACACGCACATGTTCATTGCAATGTAAACAGCGGTCTTACCTCGTCAAACTAACATCCGATTTAAACATGATAGGTCGCTCCAAAAACATAGTTTACTACATCTAAAATTCATTTACACCAATAAAATTAAACTGTTAAAGCGTGAAGACTGTCAATTTGCAATTTGATGTTTTATAAGCTTGCTTACCGCTCAGGTGATGAACGTGCATATTTCCCTTATAAGCCACGCTGACTTCGACATCGTAGTGATAATAAAAATCCTTTATTTCTCAAAAGTGTGGGTGGATAAGGTAACCGTAACTTGTTCTCTGTCAGAACGTATCAGATTTGTTCACTAGATTTCCTTATTCTTTGTATTTGTTGATGTTTTCTCCTGCGAGGTCTACACGCTGAACCTACTTCCGGTTTTGCGCAATGTTGCCTATATCTTCAGTACCTCAAACCATAGACATATAAACATAGACGCCGCATTGAGCTGCTGGCCCGTTGCTGGCATACATCAGCGTGTCCGCCATATTGGATGTGGCAAATTTACCCCGTAAACCAGTGGAAGTAAATGGGCCGAACTTAATAAAGCGCCTTTCTACAAAGGTATTTAACTCGATGCATTTTATTCACCCATTTAGACACACACGTATATATCTGGGAAACAAGCAGGCATCAAAACAACAGCCTAAATAGTCTAACGTTTAACGTTTATAACGTGATGGTTATAAATAGTGTGCGAAATACTATATTCCGTGTAGCAGAGGTGGGGTCGAGCAATACCGATCTAAATTTGACTGGAAATAGTGAGTGAAAAATAAAAAATTAACTGTTTTTGAGTCACCACACAGACCTAGGCCTAATCCCGTTGAATAAAGTGAGCTGAATCTCCACCAAACTGACTTCGGCCAAATTCTAACGTCATATCAAAACAAAATAGGTTCACATTCAGAAAGGGAAAAAACATGTTCATCATAGTGTGGCACTGAAGTATCTAATCATTGCTGCTTATACCTATACACATTCTCTGTGGAGATGAGCTGGGAAACTGAAGACAGAAAGAATACCTCCCTCTCTTATCCTGACGCTCTGGTCCTGTCAAAATGCTCCGTTCTGAAGTGTTCACTGCAGATGACGGAGTAGCAGAAAACCCCTCCCGTCGCACATCTGTCTCCCACTGCCTTTTCATCTCTTTATTTTTGTGAAACCTATGTAGTATGTGCAAAGTTAGTTAAGCAACTAACAACAATCAGCGTAGTTACGGATTTAGTTAAATAGGAAAGACTTCTTCGTTGTTTGGAAGCATGGTTTCACCGAGCAGCTATTATGCGCGAGACTTCATATTAGGCACAAAGTCAGTTACTTCTGTTTGTAAAATTACGTTATAATGGCCAAATACAATGAAAAGTATTTTTCCAGTCTCATCTGTAAAAGGTAATACCATGTGACCTCGTTTGGACGGTAAACCTGTTAGTACAGTTAAACGCAGCACATGAATGAGGCATCTTTATTCTAGGCTACTGTCTAGAGACGGTTGAAGAATCTCCACTTTGCCACATCCAATATGGCGGCGAGGATAACGTATGGTTCTACGCGGAAGGCGGCGTCTATGTTTATATGTCTATGCCTCAAACTATCAGGTCTAAAAGTGATTGACATCTCTTTTATCCAATAGTATTGACATATGTGTTTGACGAGGTGAGGGGTTTGCCCACCTTAGAGCGAAATGCAAATGTGATTGGTCAATGCGTAACCGCATGCTTCCTAGCCGGTGTTGTTGTGCGTCACGGCCGTTCTGCAGTTGCGCACAAAGGATTTTGGCCGCTAGCGCGAAATTTAAAAAACGAGGCACTATGCAGCGCTTTTACGACACGCAAAAAGTCTTTGAGCTTTTATTTGATGACGGGGACGATGACACCCCATCTCTCAGCGATGGATATCCTGTATATAATGTATATAATGTATCTTTAGATATTCTAACAGTAGCCTATTGTATGCACATGAGACGGTATAGACCCTTGCTATACATCTTTCAAGAAAATGCAGCTTTGCTACTCAATTCAACAGAAAAAATGTTTTATATAGGACAAAATGTAAATGTAAATGTAACCATACTTGATTTTCAGTGATATGCCTGTTTTTGCATTTGGGTAGGTTTGGAGATCTTGGGTAGCCACTTGGGAACGCCTATATAATGTAATGGGTATTCTTTTGTAGCTCTTGTAAAATTTTGCCTAATGCCTTCAAATTTTTTACACATGTTACCAACATGTTGGTGTGTCATGTTATGTAATTTTGTGGTCCTCTGCCACTCATACACAGTTTTACACTACAAATACCAAAACAATTATAGGCGTTTTATGATTTTTTATGAATTTTATTGATGTGCCAACTGTAATATTGATTTCATAATGATCTCAATAAAACACTTTGGCTCTTTGAACTTGATGGCCCATATGTATTCTTTTAATTGGTTCATAAATGATGACACTGGCATATGTAGAACCAGAGATATTTTACTGTAAATATCAGATATGAAATATAGGCGGAAATTGTCATATTTTGCCATCTGCATGAAGGGGTTAAAATTTCACGGAAATTGTTTTCGTTGGAAGTGGGCATTGACCAGTGCTTTCAATGCGTGAGGGTCAATAGACTTCACGATAAAAAAAAGTTGTTGTAAACATTAGCATTCTCTAGATAATAGGCAAAATGACATTTTCTACAATTACAGCGCCCCCTATGGACCAAATTGTATGGCATGTGCTGTGATGTTAGAGGTCTTTGTGGTGATCGTGCATGACGTATTTTGTGCAATTCCCACCTTTTCAGTCCAAGATATTAGCAACTTAAAATCCCAATTTTTGCATTTACCCTTATCACTAGGTGGCGCTATGCTTCAAGTGAGTGTTTATGGGCTGGGCCGATACGCCTCTGTAACACTGACATACTAACACAAAATCGTTGTCTTGGGCAAAATTGTTGACGAATTATTTAACAAAAACTGTTTTTTGACACCTACTGTAGTTTCGCCAATAAACATCGCCCCCTATGACGAAATGTCACAAAATTTAGTACACATAAAAAGAAAGCTGTTTAGAGATTGCATGTCAACTTTGACCAAATTTGAGCAATTAAAAGCCAAGATATGGACTTTTGAAGAATTTTAAGCTACGTGTTAAATGTTCATTGACGTGTAACTTCGAAACGGTTTATCTCAAGATAAATCCTTTGATAACTTTTTGTCAGCATTGTCTGTATATGAAATATACCACATTTGGTGAGATTCACATGAACGGCCTATGACGAGTTCGTTCAGATTCGTTTTCGCAATGTTAAAATTTCACGGAAATTGTTTTTGTTGGAAGTTGGCATCGACCAGTGCTTTCAATGCGTGAGGGTCGATAGATTTCACGATAAAAAAAAAGTTGTTGTAAACGTTAGCATTCTCTAGATAATAGGCAAAATGACATTTTCTACAATTACAGCACCCCCTATGGACCAAATTGTATGGCATGTGCTGTGATGTTAGAGGTCTTTGTGGTGATCGTGCATGACGTATTTTGTGCAGTTCCCACCTTCTCGGTCCAAGATATTAGCAACTCAAAATCCCAATTTTTGCATTTACCCTTATCACTAGGTGGCGCTATGCTTCAAGTGAGTGTTTATGGGCTGGAAAAACGACCCAATGCGAAAAGGGCCTTCGGCGTGACGCAGACGTGAAAATACATATAAGAGAAACTGACCGAATGGGCTTTAAATGATGTTAGCCTGTGACTCGCATAAGATTAGCAGGCTAGTTAAATGACTAAACTGCATTTAGCCGGGCACTTGCACTGTTTTGTCATGCAAATATTACCATTCTGAAACGTTCATTGACAAACGGTCAGGAAGCGACTGTGCTTGTGCCATCTCTCTTTCCTCTTCGGATTCAGGATCAAACACATAAGGCTGTATCTCCGAAGACATTCTGTGTGCAGTTTTAGCGCTGTCAAGTTGACTGTGGGGCAAAGGAAGCTGCAGGGAGCGTGTCACGCCTCTGGTGAATTCGTGTCGTTCTCCCGGCCCCACCCCCTCCACCAAACTAAAACAGCCTGAAACAGAAGCACTAGAAATTTTTTTCATCAAAACCAGCGCACAGGGCAATTATCAATACTAGAGAACACCGCAAAATGAAATTAATTAAATTAAATTAATGAAAACATGATGGAAGTACACCTTTAAGTCAGTCCATACACTCCCCCACGTATTAGCCTGACAGCCTCCCATTTTACCATAATAGCCTTATTAAAAAGCTTAGATTAGATTTATTTGTCAGTGTGGCTGTAGCAGCAGACTTCATGCTGATTGGTTTTAGTCAAGCAAGTGCACACTCACTAAATCCTTAAATAAATAGCTTGTGTAAGGGTTGCAGTTCTTTTTTATTATTTGATGCAAGTGCACACAGGCGGCAGGCAGGCATGGTACCTGGAGAATTATGTTATCATGGCCTTTTTGTCGCATTGATTTTTAGAGGGCCTTTTTCAGAGGCCGGGTCATTTCTCTTCTTTGCTCGTTGTTGTGTTTGGGTCGAGCGTGGCGTGTCTAAATGGCACTCGTGCAACTTGTTTAGAAACAATTGTGTGCGAGCAAAACTGCCCCGGCCTTCTCGGCCACACTAATGACTGTGATATTTCTTTCAAACTCACCGGTGGTGGTGAGAGCGTTGTTTTTGTTGTTTTTTTTTTTGTTCTTTTTATTGGGCCTCAGCAAATAATGTTTGTGCTTTTCCAAATGGCTCACTGAGGTCCATGATTATGTTGCAGGTGTCTTATTTCCCCCATTGCCTTTCCTCCTTGTAAACAATCATTGTACGTCCTTAAAGCAACACTAAGTAGTTTTAGTCTTTGGTCACCCTACAGGTTGTAGGCGTAATTGTCTGCCATTCCAACTACAGAGAGAGAGCCTGCTTCTCCAGACTTACTTATTGCTGTTATAGCCCATGCAGGGTGGTAAAGCAAATTCAGAATTGCTTTTCACCCTGTTACAAATTGATGAACCACTGAAATGATTTTGGAAACATGTCTTCCAACACTTACGCGTACAAGGAATTTAAGTCTGGCAGATAATAGTTCTCTATAAATTCAACATATAGACACGTAGTAGGATACATTCAAGTGTAGTGTGTAGATAAATGCACTAAAACAGTAACCAAATGCTAATGTGTAATCTGCACATATGATATGTTACCCAGAGATATGCTTCTAGAAGATTCTCATTCCACCAGGTGTTCATTGTAAAACTGGCATCATAAATTATTCCAAAAGTGATTTTACCTGTCACACATTTTTTGCAGCTGTATCAGAAGCGCGGCATGCTTGAAACCCCTAGTTACAGTTGGCAAGACTGCATAATACTTTACTGTTTCTTGTGATAATGTCATTGTGCGTCATGCACCAAAAACACAGCTGCACTTTGAGCACACTGATTAAAAAAGTGTTCAGTGGAACTTTGACAGCAGGAAAAGCGTAAAGTGAAAGCAGCATGGTGGCTTCTCTTTCTCTCTCTCTCATTCTGTCTCTCACTCTGTCTCCGTCTACCTCCCTCTTACTCTCTCTCTCTCTATTTTCTGCATTTTGTCACTTTCTCTCTGTGTCCCTCTATGTTTCTCTCTCTCTCTCTCTCTCTAATTCTACCACACCCTCTCTCTTTCTCTCCATTTCCTACATCCTCTCAGTCTGTCTATCTGTATCCCTCTTTTCTCTATCTCTATCTCCCTCTCTCTCTCTATCTCTCTGGGTGAGATGGTAAAGTGGGTCATGCAGTTAGGCTTTGTTAACAGATGGAGCCTTTTGTGCTGTTGTTCACTCTTCCTCTGTCATCCTCTGTCAACTCCGTAAACATGTGGAGATACCCACTCGCTCTCAAGACTTTTCTTTCTCTGTCTCTTTCTTTTTTTCTTTCTTCACCTGAATGGGGAATCTCAGGAGTTACTTTTAGAAAACAAAACTGGCAAAGAATGGATGATTCCAGTGTAAGCTAAGTCTGAGCATGTCAGGATTGTGACTGTTCGCTCTACAAGCTAAATGAGCAGCTTGACTCCATTAGTGTCAGATTAATTATTAAAAGACCTCAAGGGGTGTGCTGTCAAATTCAGACATCCTCTCCTCACACACACACACAAACACACACACACACACACACAACTTTCTCAGTGGATAAGGCTCTAACGCTTGAGGCGGTTTTGGCACAATTCCCTCATCAGGTGTCTCCCTTCAAATCTCCTTTAGGCCAGCCAGCATGAAAACAACAAGAGAGGGAAAGTGAGAGAGAGAAAGGGAGAGAGTTATTTTAAAAGGATTGCAAAAAATAAATAAATAACAACAGGCCCATTTGAAAGGAGAGAGGTGTCCCTGTGCTACCTCTGCTTAGCCTGGCTTTGATTTTTTCTCTTCTTTCAATAAAAGAAAAGTGATTGAAAAAAGGAAAAAAGACAATTATACTGCTCAGCTTGTACACAGAAAACCTGTGTGACCTTTATAGTCTTCCATGCCACACTTGCGTTTGTACACGGCCCACGTCTATCTTAAGCTTGCCTAATTGAGGTCTCCCGTGTCCTGCTCTTGTGGGCTTCAAGCTCCATAGAGGCTTTCATTCACCACGCACTCTGCACAGACTGAGAAAGAAAGGAAAAACAAGAGGAGAAAAACATCTCTCCACCTCCAGTGAGCTCTTAAAGTGAGCTCCATAGTTTCTCTGTGTGTGTAATTTTTGTTACTTTTAGTTCTCTTCTACAGCTTGAGAAGAAAAGTGAGATGTCTTCATAGGAGCCTGAAATGTTCTTGAGCCCTTTGATGGGTCTAGTCAGTGAACTGAGAGACTAACCAGAGACTCTTTTTCTGAAAATGGTACACTCTTTTCTTTTTCACAGACTGTATGAGCTGCCTAAATAGACCTTTACAGTGACAGACAGAGAAAATGCTCTGTGTGGACAGAGACTAACAGTGGACCGAGACTAACCAGAGGATCTTTTCTTGGTGCATTTCAGGGTTTTTTCACAGTCTGTACACATTGTACACAAAGTAGACCTTCATGGTCAAAAGAACATCACATAGACAAACGGACAGAAAGAGAAAATGCTCTGTTTGTTCCATGTTAGCCTGGCTGTAAGCCTGCCTACACACTTCCGCTAGAATATTCACCTGGTTGACTCCAGTAGAATCATTACTGGGCCAATCAGCAAACAGAGGGAGTGTTTGTGTGCGATGACGTAGGCTTTGTGTGCTATATTTTACCTGTATTGCATAGGCAGGTTTACAGCCAGGCTAACTGCATACAAGACCAGATGTTAGCAATGGGGTCAAGGCAGATCCAATTGTCTTTAACTTCAGCAGAGTCTACACCTCCAGGAAGCAAACATTTCTCAATGCAACACAGCCAGACCTTCTGCACAAAATGAAATGTAGTAGGAGGTGCTGGTTTACTAGGCTAGTTTAATGTAGCACTTTAAAGACCAGTTCTCAGGAACCCATGGAGGTCCTCTCTTTGTCACTGAGTCCACTAGACAGGTGCTTACCAAATGTTTTTGGGCCCATGAAAAGACCCAATAACAAATCTTTCTTATCAATAATAATATGAATAGTGTCCTTCAAGGGCCCGTTGTCAATGTTTGGCCCTTGCTTAAAAATGTCCTAACCTTTCCCCCATGATGACATCACTGCACCAGATACCCAGAAAAGACAGACATTTTTTAAAGTTTATCTACATGTAGCAAAATGCAATATTGTGTGCTTACACTGTACATATCTAACCCTAGCACTAACCCTATGGTACATTGTAAGTACATATTGTTACACATTTTGTTACATTGTACTTAAATGATGTAACAAGAATAATAGAATAAAGTGTAACCTCAGGTTGGTACAGAGTGGTTACCAACAAGAGTAAGGTGCTTCCACAGAATATTCTAGAAATTAGATGGAAGGCAAATTCCTCTAGCCTGGTAAAACTGCCCCTCATACTTCATTTCATTTTGTACAGAGGGTCTGGTCTTTCTGCATTGAGAAACAATTTCTTCCTGGAGGTGTGGACTCTGAAGATTAAAACAAGTGGCTCTGCCTTTACCCAATCACATATGCAATTAGCCTACCTACGCACTACAATTTAAAAGTAGCACACAAAGTCAACGTCATTGCTCGCAAACACTCACTCTGTTCACTGATTGGCTTGGATTCGCTTGGTCCGAATACACGAATGTCAATGCCAAGAAGGCCAGACCCTCTGTACAAAATGAAATGATTTCAGCCTGGTTTACTCTTCATCTATAGCCATTGTTGAAAGAGCAGGTATTATGACAAGGAAAATGTCATGAGCCTGTTCGCTGCCTCACCCTTTTGGGGTACTTCCACCACACCTGAGCTGCATCCGAATACCCCTACTAGCTGCCTGCATAGGAGGCAAAAATGAGGAAGCCACAATCTAGAACGTCCAAATAACTTAGTAGGCTTTCAGTAGTAGGCGAAGCTGGTCCAAAAGTACCCGGATGGCTTGCTATTTCCGGTAGTATTTTGCAGTGTGCAAACGAACTACACTACGCTATCCCAGAAGTTGCCGGGAGGTTGAAAACCGTAGAAGAATAACCCAAAACGTCCCGCTCATTACAAGTAACCAAGATGGCGGAGACACCGGTCGCTTGTTTGACAGTGTACAAATGTGCACTTCAGTAAATAAAAGCCATGTAAATAGTTGTTCACGTCACCAATGCACATAAACGTTGAGGTTATCTGATAAAATGCAGCTAACTATTTGCTACAAGCTGGCAAAATCATGACGTTAATGTAAACATCCGGGTCAGAGGACGGGCAAGATGGCGGTGTCCAAGTATGTCCGAATTGTACCTTCTACTGGCTAGTTTGCTACGTAGAAACTTCTACTGTAACGGTCGAGTGGTAAGCACTGCATAGAATGCAGTGCCCACTAAGGTTTCGGACGCAGGGCTGATCTCTATCACCTGCCACACATACTGACACTCACTCTGCCAGCCACCGCATCTGTCTCTTGTTACTCTGCTGATTACCTCCCTGTATTTCTACCCCAGGAGTTCTGTCTCTTTGTCAGATCGTCTTCGAGCATGGTGTTCCTGTTGTTCTTGTGTTCCTTGGCTCTTCAAATCTGATCCCCTGTGTATGACCCAGCCTGACCTGGCTACATCTGCTCATCTGCCCTGGTAACCCGGTCTCCTGCCAATAAACTTCAAGGGTTTTGTGTAGCACTTGGGTGTAACACTTCTCATCTTTTTGTTCCCTGATAGAAGATGTATTTACCTTTTCATCACATTGCCACACACCTTCAAAAGATAAAGCTCATTATGAACCAAAATGTACACTAATAGCTCTCAAAACCTGCCTAGGGCCCCTTTAAGGTTTTCAGGACTCTGTAGAAAAGATCTTTATTTTTCTTTTGTTTTTTTTTTTTGTTTTTTTTTTTATATTCAGTTTAATGGTGTTTACACTATTGAAGTGACTGCCTGAAGGGTTTTCTCTCTGCTCAGCAGCTTCAGAGGCTGAATGTGAGGCGAGTTAGTGTACAGGAATAAGTCCACTAGAGTCCAAGGGAGCTGCAAGTTTTAGTTTAAGTCGGTAAGATGAAGTGGACAGTCACACATGCGTGCAGACACGAACACACACACACACATACACACACGCACACACACACACACACAAATCTGTGTTCAGTCACACACAACATAGCAGCTTCAGGCCTTTGCCCAGTCCCCACCTCACTCACCGGGCTCTTCATGCTCTTCAACACTGCTTTACTCATACATGCGGGTACACACTCACACACACACGCTCACACATGCACACGCACACACACTTATTCAAACTTGCTTCCCTCACATATGCACACACACAGATACACACAGATATGTACCACCACCTTGCTCTGTCTCTCTCTCTCTCTCTCACACACACAATGCACACACACACACACACACATACCTGTCTCGTGGGATGTGCAGCGCTCTGATAAAGGCTTGGTGCTGGTGGCTCTGGGGCATGGCGGTGGTCTGGTGATGGATTAAGGTTCCGGAGCGCTCCTGCCACGATGACTGGTGAGCCCCAGTACCCTCTGACTCGCTGGGCCTGTGTGTGTGTGTGTGTATGTCTCTGTGTGTGTGTGTGTGTGTCTGTGAGTGTAAGTGTGTGTGAGTGGGTCTGTAGCACGTCTGTTTGTGTCTGTGAGTGTATGTGTGTGTGTATGTGTGAATGTGTGTGTGTACATCTGTTGCGTGTGTGTGTGTGTTTTGCGTGTGTGTATGTGTGTGTGTCTGTCTCCTGTAGCGTTGAGTGGTGAGTGGTGAGCCAGTAAGCGGTCTGTGCTCTCAGCCGTGAAGGCCATTAAGGGGGCCGGGGCCCCGGTGTAGCCAGAGGGGCCCTCATGCCTTCACAGGCAGGCAGGGGACCGCCACAGTGCACTCGGACACATTCATTTTAACAACCCCAGCAGCAGCAGCAGGTGACGGAGGGCAAGCACGGATGGATTTGTTAGTTGGTGCTGTCACTGGGACAGAAAGGAAGACAGGAAAAAAATCGGCAAAGAAAGAAAGAAAGAAAGAAAGAAGGAAAGAAAGAAAGAAAGAATGAAGGGTAACACTTTCTATAAACCATGTATTTATAAGACTCTATAAACACATTCATAAAGCTTAGTAATGGTTGAAATTAGTATTTATAACTATTTACTCATGACTGAACTTGGAAGACAGGTAAATTTTATAACCAAGAATGCACTGTGTTATTTGTTATATTACATTACAGTACACTTAGCAGATGTTTTTATCCAAAGCGACTTACAAAAGGAGGACATAATAAGCTAACAGATGTGTAGAGAAACACAGAGTAAACAGACTACACACATACACACAAGGAGATACATATGCCTTAGCTTAGTTTCCCGGGGCAGGGACACTTCAGACACACATCGTCTACACACTCATACAAGCACGAGGCACCTATGTAAAGAAATGGTTAGTAGAGATAAGTTTTGTTAGGAAGGGAAGCAGTCTTGGAAAAGAGGGGTTTCACAAGCTTTTTTGAAGGTCGAGAGGGATGTTGCTGCTCTTGTAGCAATTAGTAGGTTGTTCCACTATTGAGGGACAACGACCGAGAAAAGTTTGGAGTGACCTTGCTTTGTGGTAGGAGAGGGTACGGGAAGACGGTTCGAATTAGAGGATCGCAACGCTCTAGACGGGATGTAAGCCTTTAGTATGATGTTGAGATAGACGGGGGTAGATCCAGAAGTTGTAGCTTGTTGTTGTGACTTGGTGAGCTTATGATATAGCATATAATCCCTTGGGAGTCATTAGTATGTATGAATAGTTATGAATACTTTATATATGAATGCATTAGAAGCGTTTATGAATGTGTTTATAGAGTTTTGTAAATGCAAGCTTTATAGAAAGTGTTACCTGTGTGATTCATATAACAGCTAACCCAGACTGCCTTTCTTCCCTCACAGTCTCAGCTGTTCTCCATTCCTATCTTTTCCTCTCTTCTCCTTTCCTCTCCACTACTTTTCCCTTCTCTTCTCTCCTCTCCTTTCCTCTGTTGCTGGCCTCTGACTGTCCACACATTATGGCCAATGTTAGTGTCCACATTATTGGAGAACAGAGTTTGATCTGTCCAACTTTAGCGTCCACATGGATGGCCCGGTGGTAATGGTGCTGAACCAATGGGAGAGGAGGGGAGGAGGAGAGGTAAGGGAGATGATGGGGGAGGGATGGATATATGGATGGATGGATGGATTGAGGAAAGGGATGGATGAGCGAGTTGACAATGACACCTGCTCCCTGGTTATGGATTCAGATATGGCAAGACACACGCACACTCACACACACACACACACACACACACACACACACACACACACACACACACACACAGAAAGACACACAGGCAAGCCACAACACACACACACACGCACTTAGACTCTCTCTCTCTCTCTCTTTCTCTCTCTCTGAGATTTAACAGTAAGTATTATGCCATTGCTTTCCTCCCCACAGGCCTCATTGTTGCGAGGAGTAGCTGCCACTGATCGATCACAGGGATCCAGGACGGTGCGTCTGGGGCCTCCTTGGAAAATTAATGCAGCCGTTCAGCACTACCGGAGCCACTAACACAAACAAATGAGTGCTTAATTGTAATTTCTTTCACATTGGAGAAGAGGAGGCAGGGGGGGAGGGTGGTAGGGCAATTCCTCAGGTCTGACCAGACCAGCATCTATGTGTGTGTGTGTGTATGTGTGTGTGTGTGTGCTTGGAGAGAATGCGATATCACAGGAGAGCTTATTAAAAAAGTAAAAGAGAGAGAGAAATAGGGAGAAAGAGGGAGAGCGGGAAAGAGAATGGGAGAAAGAGGGGGAGAAAGACAAAGCGATAAAGAGAGAGAAAAAAAGAGGAAGTGAGGAAGAAAGAGTGAGAATAGGAGAAATAGATGGAGGGAGAGAAGGAGAGAAAGAAAGAAAGAAAGTGAGGTAGGAAGAGAAAGAGATGGAGGGAGAGAGAGAAAGACAAGGAGGGAGGTAAAAGAGAAAGAGAAGGAGGGTTTCGAGTAGGAGGGAGGGGTGTGGGAGGGTAAAGTTTCACTATGAAAAAGTAATAACCTTACCTTGCAATATGGTAATCCAATGTAAGAATATGGCATTTTATTACCTCTTGCACCCAGCTTTCTCTTCAAGTATGTTCATGCATTCGGTGGCACTTTTTGTAAGGGTGGGGGTGGGGTTGGGGGGGTCTGGTACGTGTGATGATGTCGGTGGTGTAGGGTGTGTGTGTGTGTGTGTGTGTGTGTGTGTGTGTGTGTGTGTGGGGGGGGGGGGGGGTATTTTTTGTCGATTTTGCATGTTCTGTTCTACAACTGTTACTACAAAAAAGTAGACATATCATTTTCATTCCTTTTACTCACTCCAAAAAAAAGAGGGAGCGTTGGAAAATTACAGAAGTGCAAGGAGAGGGAAAAAAAGAGAGACAGCGAGAGGTAGAGAGAGAGGGGGGGAGAGAGAGGGTGATAGAGAGAAAGAGAAAGACAGACAGAGAAAGAGGGAGCGAGAGGGAGAGGGAAAGAGAGAAAGACAGACCGAGAAAGAGGGAGAGAAAAAGACAGAAAGAAAGACAGACATAGAAAGAGGGAGACAGAGGGAGAGGGAGAGAGAGAAAGAGACCCGGAATCAAACGATGCTGACTGACAGCAGATTAAAGTGATCTGTGTGCCGGAACAAGAAGCAGTGCTGCTGGGGCCCCGGGGGGAATCTCTACAAGCGCCACTCCACTCGCTCGCTCTCTCTGCAATGGACCCCAAATCTGCTGAACATCACAACCGTCTGCTTAGTTGGGCACAGAGGAGGGTGGGCAGACAGGTAAGATTGTGTATGTTTGTGTGTGGGCGGGAAGGGGGGGTATGAGTGAGTGGGTGTGTGTAGGGGGTGGCGGAGTTGTGAATGAGTGTGTATTTGTGTGTGTAGGGGTGAGGGGGTGTTGAGTGAGTGTGTGTGTGTGTGTGCACTCTCCATATCACAGTGACATGCACCCAATGATGGTAGGTCATATTGCTATGTCTGTGTGTGTGTGTGTGTGTATGTGTGTGTGTGAGTGTAAGTGTGTATGCATGTGTATGATATACTTCCATCAATGTTTGGATCTGCAATGATTTCCGCATGTCAAATGTTTCTGTGTGTGTATGTGTGTTTCCTAACCTGTCCACTTGTGTCTTTGCACATGTGTGTGTGTGTGTGTGTGTGTGTGTGTGTGTGGCCCCCTCACAGATGCAGTCCATTAGTGCACAAATACACAACTTCCCTGTGATGCGGGATCGAGAGAGAGAGAGATGGAGGGATAGAGGGAGGGAGAGAGTGAGATGGAGGGGTAGAGGAATGTGGAGGGGTAGAGGGAGGGAGAGAGTGTCGAGAGCGAGGGAAGCCTCTGTGGAGCTCCTGATCGTCTATTTTCCTGCGGTAATGATTTCACTGCCTAATAACCTTCAGGCCACGACATGCACAACCAGCCACCGCACCATTACAGATCACGGTGTGTGTGTGTGTGTGTGTTTGTGTGTATGTGTGTGTGTGTGTATGTCTGTGTGCCTGTGTGTGTGTGTGTGTGTGTGTATGCGTGTATTTGAGAGTGTGTGTGTGTGTGTGTGTGTGTGACTGTGTCTGTGCGTGCATGTGTCTATGTTTGTGTCCCTGTGTGTGTGCATGTGTCTGTATGTGTGTACGTGTGTGTGCACGGGCACATGTGTGTGCATGCGTGTGTCTATGTTTGGGTCCCTGTGTGTTTGTGCACTTGTGTGTGTTTGTATTTACGTGTCCGTGTGGGTTCCTGTGTGTGTGTGTGTATGTGTGCGTGTGTATATGTATGTCTTTATGTGTGTATGTGTGGGTTGCTGTGTGCTTATTCATTTGTTTATGTGTGTGTGTGTGTGTGTGTGTGTATGTGTGTGACTGAGTGAGTGTGTGTCTGTAACATCTTGGCTAAGGATGACAGGTAGAGGTAGATGAGGTAGAGGAGGAAGAGGAGGAGGTGGAGGAGGAGGAGGAGGTGGCAGGAGGTTGATGGGGTTAATCTCATATAACAGGAAATAGACTCTCTCTCTGGGCTCTGTCTCTCTCTCTCTCTCTCTCTCTCTCTCTCTTTAAAGCATCCCCCTCGTATCGTTTATCGTGCTGATCACTAGCCAGATATCCCAGAGCACCGTACTGTAGCTCAGTAGCTCTGTAGCTCAGCCCATCCCATTTATGAATTGCTCCATTGCTGTGGATGCTCTCCAGGTGTTCTGTGTCCCTGTGTGTGTGTGTGTTTTTGCGTGTGTATGTGTTTTTTTGTCTGTCAGTGTGTCTGTGTGTGTGTGTGTGTATGTTTGTTTGTCTGTCAGTGTGTGTGTGCGTGTGTGTGTGTGTAGGTGTATGTGTGTGTTTGCGGGTGTGTGTGTGTGTGTGCATGTGTTTGTTTGTCTGTCAGTGTGTGTGAGTGTGTGTGTGTGTGTGTGTGCTTTGTTGACCTCCGTGAAATGAGTTTCTGCATGTTGAGATGTGTAGTATATCGATAACATGCATGACTGGGACTGGGACTGGTTGCGTGGTGCTTTGGTGCAAGATGTGTGTACATGTATATGTGTTTGTCTGTGCATGCCATAGCATGCTTCAGATAACAGCTGATGTATATTTCAATCTAAAGACTTCCCCCCAAGTCCCTCTGCATGTGTGCAAGGACATGGTTATTGATGACTCTCAGTGACACGCCATGCTACACCCTATCACTCAGGCACTGCTGAATGCAATAAGCTGCACCTCTTTAAGCGAAGCCAAACACAGCATCATGTTTCATCTTAATAACTTAATAACATATTATCTACTGAACAGACTGAACATATGGAGTGAGATATTTGAGCAGTGATGTTTTCTGCTACTTGCAGGCGCTAAAGGGGGGAAGATCAGAATGATTCAGGGGGCCCAGAGCTCTACAGGAGCACAAAAAGGACTATGATATGGTTGAGGTGGGGGCACAAAATTATGTTGTTACCAAAGATCTGCCATACAAAGCCAAAAAGGCAGTAACTACATATTTTGTCAAACTGAGTTTAAACTGGAAATTGACTTCATAACACCCCCTTTGCCTTGTGATCAAGTCTTTTGCTTCTTGCTATTACAAAAGAACATAAAAGCATTACCACTATTATACATACAACATGTTTGACTGGCCATTATTAAGGGCATTTTTCTCAGTTTCTATACTGATGTAGTTACTGCACTTTGGCTTTGTAGGGCAGTGCAGATGTAGCATCCAGGACAGTAGAGTAGAGGAACTGCAGCCTTGTCTATATACCTCCCCTTTAAACACATAAATGCACATATGAAGATTAAATCCCGATTACTGTAAAATGGAATTTGAGGACGTAATCATTCTGTCCTGAACCTAAGTTTAAGATTCATATTCTACTTTGCATTTTTATGTAAGTAAATTGGCGGTAGATATCCACCCTACATACATACTGTACATGTTTGATTGTATGACAACATTACAGGCATTTTTCTCAGTTTCTATGTTTACGTAGTTACTGCACTTTGCCTTTGTAGGGCAGATATGTACTCTAATGACATGTACCAGTGGCTTGTAAGCACAGCTGTAGCCCATCCCCATTCACAGTGATCTCAAGGTCTTTGTATTAGACCCATTACCATGCTGCTCTGACATTCACCATTACAGAGAAAGAGCACCCCCTTTTCCCTTTGTGCTTTTCATCACAGTGGATAAGAGTGTTTATTTGTCCCTAATTACCTCCACCAAGGAGGTTATGTTTTCACCCCTGTTTGTTTGTCTGTCTGTTCGTCTGTCATCAACTTAACTCAAAAAGTTATGGATGGATTTTAATGAAATTTTCAGGATAGCTCAGAGAAGTGATATGATTTTGGTGGTGATCCGGATCACCATTTGGATCCTGGATTTTTTTAAATGAGTACTTCCACGAGAAACCGTTTAGTACTTGCTCTTTTGAAATACGGCAGGTAACCCTGAGTTGCATATGCATGCTGCACGTGAAAATGTTCTTTTAACCCGATTGCCTCCATTAGTCAGTGAAAGAAAGTAGGCGGAAAAACAAGTGAATAAGAAAAAGGCCAACAAACTTACGTAGGTTTGTAAATTAGAAAAAGCTATGCAACAGTTGTGATTACTGGAGACGTTTTGTTGCAGCACACATTCACTTTATACACATTCACATTAAGTATAGGTAATTATGTGTGTGTGTAGTTTGTTTAGATCTTCTATTTGGTTCGCTATGACTGAATGGGCATTCTCCCTGCTCCATCTCCTCCACCAAACTAGAACAGCCTGAAACAGAAGCACTAAAGCATTTTTTTCATCAAAACCGGCTCAAAGGGCATTTATTAATACTAAAGACCACCGCAAAATTGATGAAAACACAATGGAAGTACACCTTTAAAGGATTCTTCACCATTGCGAGATAGGGCCAAATTGTTCCCCACAGAACTTAAAAGAATCTTAAAAGTGATTAGATTTTGGTGGTGATCTGAGCTGCCTTGGCGGAGGTCTGCGCTCTCTGAGAGCTTTTCTAGTTTAAATATATTTTACTTTGAGAAAATAGATAATATTCATTAAAAAAAGCAAAATGCTTTTAGTCTGAGAAGCATAAAGTGCATGTTAAGCATATAAGTGTGCTAAGAGATGTCGAAGGGGCTCTCTGGGGATGAACTATTGACCTTGTGGTATTAGCATCTAGTAATTGAGCAGTAGAAATACCTCACAGGCTCTCAAAAGACACACATGGTGCTGCTAACCAGGATCAATATTAACACAGGAAGGTCAAAGGTCGGCTGCATGTTGGTCTGAAAACATGCTGTATGTTGTATGCATTATTATCTTCTTCTATACATCTAAACTGAAAATTAAGAGGGTTTTGTTGTTGGGTGGAGGGGGTGAACTTCTTATTCATATTTTACACCTAAGCCTAAATTGAATGATTGGTACCCTTATCACACTGTTGATTTTCAGATCTTCCAAGAAGAAAAAAAACCTCACTGTTAATTTGAAGCTTGTTTTTGGTTTGTTGCCATTCACTGACTCACTGCCAGCATTCACAGCTGGATGAGAGTTGGGTGGAGGGTGGAGCTGGGTTGGGGTGGTTGTTGTTGGTGTGTGTGTGTGTGTGCGTAGTTGCTTATTGCTGTTATGTGTGTGTGTGTGTGTGTGTGTGTGTGTGTGGTTGGGTGGCTGGCATGCCTCCCCTCCCTTCTCCCCCCTGGAGAAACAGCAGAGAGACGAGAGTGAAGGGGGTGGCTGGTGTGTGGAGGCTGCCAGGGAAAACCAGCCAACTGCTGATAACCAGTGTGAATGAGAGTGGAAAGATGAGAGAGAGAAAGAGAGAGAGAGAAAGAGAGAGAGAGAGAAAAATGGGTAAGGAGGGTGAGAGAAAGAGGGCAGAGAAAGAGAGAAATTTGGAGGAAGAGAGAGGGGGAGAAAGAGAGAATGAGGGAAGTGTGAGAAAGAATGGGATGGAAGAGAGTAAGGAACAGAGAGATAAAGGAAAGAGAGATGGGGAAAGAGAGATATGACAGAGGGAGAGAGAATGAGAGACAGATGGGGTGAAAGAGAGAGAAATGGGGTAAAAGAGAGAGACAGAGAGAGAGACTGGGGAAGCATTGAAGAAAAGGGGAGAAGGGGAGAGATGGGGGTTGAAATAAAGAGAGAAGGAGCAGGAAATGAAGACAGGCTCAATCACAGTGCCTCACAGCCACATGCACAGCACCTAATGGCTGCACTGTGGATGTGGGCGATTTGCCTATAAGCGTGTTAGATAAGGCACCACCTTCACGTGACAGATGCCTGCAGGGAATTACATTCTAAAGGTGTTGCCTCCCCCCCCCCACCCCCCCCCCCCCCCGGAGAGAGGCAACAGAGTTTAGACTTGGGGCAATTCTCAGTATCGCTTTTTCCTCAGTTTCTGTCTGTAATCTAGAGAAGAGCCCCGGTGGCTCTCTGTACAGTAATTCGCCACCCTCACTATCTCAACTGAGCATTCCACCTCTCCCCAAACACACACACACAGACCAAACAGACACACACACACACACATACACCTTCCACTTCCACATTGTATTTTTCTCCAAAGGCTTTGCTTTGTTACATCTTCAGGTCGATAGGATTTCAGTAGCCGCTCTCATTTAAATGCAATTTTTTTCCCTTCCCCCCGTCCATTGCGTTTGCCCAATTGTCTGCACACATTTAAGCTATCAGTGGGGGCTTCCACCGAGCAAATGGGCGAAATGCAGCAATCTATGCGTCATTGTTTGCACATTCAGCCACGCTTGAAGTGTCACTTAATGCTACACGGCGCCCTCTTTTATTCCGTTATAGTGACATGATTCAATATCAGGCGCGTAATATGCTCTCTTTCTCTCCTGCATTCCTCTGTAATGTCTTCACAGCGGAGGATGCTCATACCTCCAGACTCCAGGTAATAAGTTGTACATTTGTAAAAGAGACTCCAGGTAATAAGTTGTACATCTGTAAAAGGGGCTATAGGAGCACACTGATAACAACAAAATTGACTTCCTGCTTATTTATTTTCTTTTTCCTTTTTTTGCCCCCTGCTCATTTACACCTGTTACTTATTTTCCTTCTCTCCACGAACAAAAGGCAATCTCTAATCTCGCTCTGCTTCAAAAGCACAATATTTTGGACTCCCACAGCCCAGCAAAATGGTTTCAATTACCTTTTTTTATATTTTATTGAGGAGGGCCCTCACAGGAGCTATTAACTGGTTGGATTAATTGGGGTGGAAGCCAGCGAGACGGTATGGGTAAAAAAAACTTGCTCATTATTGCGGTGTAGGGTATGCTCTTAACTACTCTCTCTCTCTCTGCCTCTGTTCTTGCCGATTTATGTTGCCTTCGCCATGTCACTGTGCACTGATTGTAAGCCTTGCCACACACACACACACACACACACACACTTGCGAGTGTTTCCTCCCCACCCTGCTGGCAAGACGAATAAGTGCCGCAAGCCACCTTGGCCATGCTCAGCCTACCACTCATTGAAGTTGCTAAGTCATAATTTGCATATAGATAAGAGACTGTGAATACCACTAAATGTTGTGAATGGGAAACAGGTTTTTATAAGTGTATTCGGAATGTGTATTTACGCACACACACACACACCAAATACTGTCAGTTGAAAAGAGACTGTGAAAAGAAAGTGTGTGTGTGTGTGTGTTAGTGGTGACATGGCTCATAACAGTCTATTAGTATTCAACAGTTTAAACGCAATGTGTACACTTGAGTTGTAGGCTTTACATGCACATAACGTGACAAAAAGCCTCTCTATCTCAACTGAGCACTCCTACACACACGCACACACACACACACTTCCCACTTCCCTTTCGCATCTTATTTTTCTCCAAACACTTCACTTTGTTACATCTTCTGGTCAGTAATATCCACACAATATGACAGAAAGCCTTAATAGCATTGAGTTTCACTGTATAGGAAGCTGTAGGCGTGGGAGTGAGGAGTGTGGCCTTCTCGTCATTTGTGAAGTAATGGAGCTGTATTCACCTATATGTCTGGGATTTACTGTTACGTTATGAACGACCTCAAAATTGAAAGGCTGTATTTGCAATGGCAGATGGAAGTGTGGTTACAGTAGTTGTGTGTCATAGAATATATGTATGTCCTTTTGCATAGAAAAAAAGACATTAAGATGTTCTAAGTCAATGTTAAGGGTCAATGTCCTAGCTAATAGAATGTTAGAATTCAACAGAATAGGAGAAATTTATTTACTCCACAACTACTCCACTAGCTTACAAGCTTTTGAGTAAGTCAGATGAACAGATAATTCAGCAGCATATCTTCATTAAGATGGAATTTAAATTTTTGCTTTACAGTGCAGTCATCTGCTGGTAAAATCAAACCTCCAACCATTCTTGACAATACAGTATTTCTTTGCTTTGCTTTGTTCAGATGGGTGTATGCTTGGTGGTATTTCTGGTGTTGTGGTGTGTAGCATAGGTGACTTCACGTTTCAAAATCATCAGAGGCATGTTTACTGCCAAGTCTGTACAAACGAGCATGATGTCATGGTGCACTACAGGTGACCAAAACAACAAAAACAAACAAAAAGACAATAAATTCAGTGCAGTGTAGCATTTAAACCAGTCAACCAGAAAACAAGTTGGATGGAACTAAACACACATACACACACACGGCCCCATAACATGTGACATATTGGCCTTTCACCCCATGTGCCTTACCTCTCCTCTTCCAGCTTTTGTGAGTCATCATTGTCATCCTCACTATCTGCAATTCGGCCACGATGCTCTCCTCAATGTACCTGTGTGTGTGTGTGTGTGTGTGAGCATGCATATGTGTGAGCATGCGTGTGTGTGTGTGTGTCTCAGAGGCAGATGGGCAAGGGCCCGGGCCCTGGAACTTTCTTCCGGGGTTCCTCGTGGGGAATTTTTTGTTTCCATGCCACTCTTATCTTTCAGCCACAAGATGAATCATACGTCAGCATGGGAGACACAAACCCTCCCTACCTCCCCTCCCCCTCCCTCCCCACCAGTTGGAAGAGGTGGAGGATAGCAGATGCTTTCTGGGAGGGTGTATTACTGTGCTCTGGGCTGGGGGGTAAGCCAGTAGGGGCTGGTCTGAGGGGTTTGTCAGAAGATAAGAACTGAAAACATTTTTCAGAGACTTACTTGACGTACTAAAAGTGTTTTTGTTTATATATACCAGGATTTGAATCCTTTTTAAAAGGACTTCTAAAAATATGTA
The DNA here is from genome assembly GCA_027475355.1 of Coilia nasus. Taxonomy (NCBI): domain Eukaryota; kingdom Metazoa; phylum Chordata; class Actinopteri; order Clupeiformes; family Engraulidae; genus Coilia; species Coilia nasus. Next base: position 31,698,837 of record CM050217.1, read on the forward strand.
TTAAATTTATAAAATATTATCAAAAAAAAAAAAAACACAGAGGACTCTTCACCATTATCAGTCGATAGACTAAATTTTACATTCACTGAAGACACTAATTTCATCATATGGCTTAACTGTGTATAAACAGAATGACGGTCTATGGAGGTGTCTTGTAAAAACACAAAAACAGCAAATTTAAAGGAAGGTTCTATTGCATAATAGAATAATATTGCAGAATGGAATAATTACATGTTTAGCCATACATGCCTTTAAATTGTGTTGTGAGTTAAATATTTAATATTAGGTTGTCACAAATTTGATGTCCTTTAAAGGCAGGTCCCATGGTGTAACCAGCAGTGTGGAAAGGTTGTTGCCGCTTCATGCCCTCCATTGCTAAAAAATAGTTCATGGAGGAATAGAATAAATGTTGTGTAGCAAGGTGTCCAGCTGATAAATAACTTGTTGCAGCTTATTGTTGATATTCCGTTCCGATAAGTGAACGGACTACTCGCGGATTGATCTGAATGAAGCACTTGTACTTTTTCAGTGGTCATTATACAAAAATATTTTACTTCCGAACATTGGAGTGGCCCATTCAAAGTCAACGGGACATTCATCAGCATTATAAAGAGCCGTATAATATCTATTTTTCACCAACCACATGGTTCATTCTTAACTGTGGATATAAACATCACTGCTGTCACATTCTACTGTAAATGTTCTCTAAAATGAACTTCTTTAATCACACAATTTGCATGGCAGGACCCTTTCGTGGACATTTCTCTCCGTCTTCACCTTTCAGGAGCTACGAAAACTAATGAAATGGAGAGAGAGGCCAAGCACTGAACTCTTTCCCATTTTTTCAGGGCCAGGGGGTTAGGAGAGGACGAGAACGTTACAGAAACGGAGCTCGCATAGCGGTTGTCAAAGCAACCATACGTGGAGGGGAGCCTGGCACCAGGTTGATGGGCTAATGCTTTAGATTAGAGGTCTTCACTGGGATTTGGTCCCGCTGGGTCCCGCGGAAATCTCGCGGGAACGGGCGGTTTCAATTTAGCTGCGGGCGGGAACGGGCGGCTAAAAAAAAATACTGCGGGTTTGTGCGGGATAGTAATGCAGGATAACTTAGCTAGGTACTACTGAGTCATGACTCAGTCAACCAACGAAGTAGAGAAGAACATTAAACAAGGTGTGTACACCACTAAAAGGATTCAGTATTCCCGCATCTAGTGCGCCTTCAGAGAGGGCATTTAGTGTCTGTGGGCGCATCTTGGAAGAGAGACGCACGAGACTGGGGCCGCAGTCGGTCAGCAACATTCTCTTCCTCCATAGCAATATTGGCAAGTGATTCGTTAATTCATTTATTAACTTCGTTTATTTCAGGCTATGCTACTACTGTTTGAGCCACTCAGCCTCTCGTTGCTATTTGTTATTGAGGTCATAGGCTACATAAAGAAGCGTGTTGGCAGTGTTATGAGTAGGCTGACATAATTTTCATATTTATATTGTGATTTGCAAAGCAGCCTGTTTTATGTGCCATGTGATGGTGCAAGGTTTGTATAAAAGGTTTTTTAATAAAACAACGTTGTATTTAAATGCGTGTTGCTTTGTCTATTTATGTTCCCATTAAAACGATTGTTTAGCAGCTCATTCAAGCAGCCCTGTTGGTAAGAGCTTGCTAACTATATTGGAGAAGAATAGAATATAAACCTGTATTTATTTCATTTTAAAAACAAATGTAAATATCGAAATAAAAGCGCTCTTCCCAGTGAGTCAAAAGACGTGCAGAAAGGGAGACGAAACAAACAACCCAGACGAATATCTTTATTAATAGCATAAATGGTGTGTTTCTCTTGCAGGACGCGAGAAGACACAAAATCAATGCATCTCTATCAATTGTCAGAGTTTTGCGGGTTGCGGGCGGGAGTAGACATACACATCGCGGGTCTGGGCGGGCACGTTGCACACACTTTGCGGGTGCGGGCGGTAATGGTCAGAAATTCAGCGGGAGCGGGATGAAAAAAACAGTCCCGCGCAGTTCTCTACTTTAGATCAGTCAGGGGGCACATGGAGCACTCTTAGCAGGGAAGGAAGAAAGTCATGGATAAAGAATAACACATACACTTCAAATTAATGTCAGTGTGTGTGTGTGTGTGTCTGTAAGTGTGCGTGTGTATTGAGGATTAAGGATTAAGTGTATTAAGGATGGAAATTGGCACCAGCCACCAGCCAAATGCTGGTAAAATATGAAAGTGGCTGGTAGAGTTTGGGCAAAACATACAGTAATCACTTACTGCGGAGTGATTTTTTTTTACCATTTATTTGTCAGTGGGTGGTTCACATTTGCAAAGTTAATTTCCACCCCTGGTGTGTGTGTGTGTGTGTGTGTGTGTGTGTGTGTGTGTGTGTGTGTGTGTGTTGGATCTGCAATTCATATGCTGTCCTTTTTTACCACCCCAACACCTACTCAGCCCTGACCTAACCTAACCAGCCCATGGTCAAGCCTCCATCACTCCACCCAGGAACATGACCCCCAGGTCAAAGGTCAGTCAAGACTGACTGCCATTTTAAGCCAGCTAAGCCTTCGTCTGGGTCAATGCTCATCACATCCACAGTGTTTTAAATTCTTCTTCTTCTTCTTATGGGGGTTACAGTGAAAAGTGCATCTCACAAAAATATGCTTTTGTCATTTGTGTGATTCTGTTTGGAATGCCACTTAAATTCCCCTTGCTGTCTGTCCCACGTCATGACCACTAGCATGTTGCTTATCAGGTTACATTTTCCCCTGGTTCTCAGTCTCGCTAGGTTATTCAGTAGGTACTCATTAAGGGGCAGATTCTCCCCTGTGCTTAAGGGCGCGTAAGTGAAAAAAAGTGCGCCTCCGCGGATTGTGCTGTTGACTTAGGTCTGTCATTTATGCAGGAATCAGTCAGTTACGTGCTTTGGGACAAGCAACCCAAAAATTAGGGAGTGGCGCATGTAAATGAACCCTGCGCGCGTTTTTCTCTTTACTCGCCTCAAAGGGCTGTAGTAAGGTCCAGCCACCATAAGGCGAAATGAAATATTCGGTTTGATGTCAGCTATGCCTATAATGTCAACATTTGTTTTGCAATATGTAACATACCAAAGTGGAGAATCAGTAACGTGTGGTTGTTGATCCTCATTCAACGTTTCAAGGACGTTTCTCATAGCCATGACATTATTTTAAAAAATATCACGTGATATCACAAAAGAACCTGTTCTCCAATTAGGTAAATTACAAACAAACGTCAATTAATGAATAAATTAATGAATTAATTAACTAATTAATTAATTGCAGTAGCAGCTCCTGAGCATAAATATTGGTGGGGCAGACACTTAGCCTGGATATCGCGACTTGTCAATGCTCTGAGAGCATTGGTCTGGCCAAGCTGTGTTGTAAATCCATTTCTCAGAACGCGGGCTTAACCTGCTCTTTCAAATGCCTCTGTTTGCTACTGGACGAAGCTTCAACCAATCACACCCCTCTGTCCTCTGATGTATATATAGCGAAAGAAACTGCTTGATCCAAACAAAAAGTAGTAGTAATCTGTAGTCATATAGCAATGGTGTGAAAGGATTTTTGTCGGACTTGTGAGGTGAACACGAGAGTGGCTGGTGTTGGTCATTCAATATTGATATTTGAAAAACGAATCAGTGCGATCAAAGGCGACATGACCACAACAACAGTGTCCGCGCAAAGCAGGGACTTGGCTACCAGCGGGGCTAACTGATAAATTAAACTTTTACCGAAGCCGGTCGGTAGCATTGCAAAAACGCCCTTTCCCGCAACAAATGCTTCAAGGGCTGCCCTTTGCTCTATTTTCAAATAGAACTTCCCTTTGAATTCGTCCTAAACAGCAGCTACAGATGCATTGAAATCTTACGGTTGCTCCACGTTCGCCATGTAGACAGTGACTGAGATAGATTTCCGGTCACCAAACTACTGCGTCATTGCCTTTTGAAATGCTCGATTTTCATTGGCCCCCTATCTGAGGACTGAACAGAAATGGTTTAGATAGGCAGCTTGGCCAGACTGACTTGCTCGCGAAATGTAAATGCAGCATCACAGGCAGTATGGGCACACCCAGGCTAGCAGACACTGACTCTGATGCCTGAATCACTACCATGACCAAATGTTATAGAATAATGTATAGTGATAGGCCTATTAAAAACCTAATTAATGTAGTAATTTGGCTTAGCAGGTCTAAAATAAATCTGTTTCAGAGTTCTTTTTTTAAATTATGAACATTAATGTAGCGCTATAATTAACGAATACCAATGAAATTGCTGACCCAATGCACTAAAAGCAAACAATGCAACAGCCTCATATAATATAATAAACACACGAACACATTTTGCCACTGTAATTGATTTCGAATGCTTATATGATAGTGTGGTAATTTTTGAAAGTGTCTTTCTGAGCAGTTTGAATGTCTGTGTGACAGGAATAGAATGTGTGTGTGTGTGTGGCATGCTGGAGACTCAGCAGCAGCAGAACTGCTGACAGAGGAACCTAGGTGTATGCTATTTGGGAGTCACCCTTGTAAGGATAACAGACTGGAAGTCACTGTGTCTGAATTTGGACACTAGTCAACATGATACTGATGTGTGTAGTTTAAAAGGACTCAGAATGGAACAGGAAGTCAGGATGGCTAGGAGATGCTCTGTTGTGGTCAGGCTTCCTCTCGATGAACACGAATAAAGACCTGATTGAGCAGCAATCTTCCTCCTTGACTTTTTCTCAGAAAATACAACATTTGGCGTCACGAACGGTTTGCGTTCTTTAATTGGATCCATACTGATTGGCTTGGGTAAGTTACTAAATTATTGTAATTGGCTATTAAGAAATTTTGGGTCCATCGCCCCACGAACTTGTGTGGAAAATAACAAAGGTTCAGGAGGATTTTTTCTGCTCATCTTTGTCTTCATCGATAAAACATCAGGTCAGACGAAGAGGATTTTGTCATTTGTCTGTGGCTGGTCCACAGGCTGATTGCAGGTCCTTTTCATGTTGCATGACTCAATATTGTCTTATGTTGTGTCATCTAACTTTATTCACAGGTTTAACTGTGTTTTTGTTAAATTGTCTGTGTCATTGTCTTCGAGTAAAGTCCTGTTTGCAGTATCCTTTGTTTGCATGTGAAAGGATATTGTGCTTGTCAGAGGCCACGTATCTCATAGCTTAGCTTAACATAGGACTGACAAGGAGACGTGGGCCACAAGTGTAAAGATGAATAATGAGATAAGAGATAAGCGCTAGCCCACGACTGGGTTGTTGTGGATGTAGGGAATCTAAATTAATTGTCAAAATATTGGTAAGCCCTCCTCAAGGAACTGATGGTTATGGTCCCTGTTTCAAGATTGGCTCGCTTAATAAGCCCATAATCCCCAGCGCAAGGCCTGTTGAGGGTGCAACCAGGTCGGGCCGAAAAAGAGAGTAACCCTAATGTCTTCGTAGTAAATGTGTCTGAATGACGAGACTGTTTCCTCGTGATGCGAAAGTTTCTGCTTATAGGATGAATGCTTTGTGTTTAATATGAGCGTCAAATCCTTATGAGTAAGGAAACTGTGCTTTTGTGAAGCATGGCACCTTACACTGTAACTGTATTTTTGTTTTAACATTTGTTCCCTGCCTCTAGAGTTGAGATATGCATCTTGTCCAGTTAGGATGCTTGAGAGACTACACTGCTGCCTGTCTGGGGTGAAAGTGTCATCTCCTGTGTCCTGGCCAACGGCGCCTATGCTTGCGCGTGTGCCCTTTGGAGGGTCAACTGTGTGTCTAACTTGGGATGGAGTGATTTCTGTGTCGCCTCAGGTCTGTGGTGCTGACTAAGGTTTGGTTCAGTGGCTTACCGGTAACAGCTGTCATTTCTTTTTTAGCGCCCCGTGCATGAAGGAGTGACTAATCATTCAGGGAGAAGTAACTTTATTTTTTAAGATGCTAACCTTTTATTGGTCCAGCTATTTCTTTATCAATGCATAGCTGGAAAGTGGGGAGATGGTGAAGCAAATATTGACCTATATATATACAATATATATATAAGAAAAAAAAAATACATAAAAATAATAATAACAAGAATAAGAAAAGAGCTTACAATATAAAATATGTTGTAATAGTTTTAGTTGTTTATTTCAGAGTTGTAAAATGGACAGATTTAAAGAATACCAGAGCTATTCATTTGCTAAGAGTGAGTAATTAATATCTCCAGACTAACCTTTTTGTGTGTGCTCTTACATAGGTATAGTGAACAAGGTGACATCTAGTTGTAGGTTGTTTTGTGGATTACATGATAGCAGTGTTAAAATTAGTGTATGAGGGAGCTGATGCTGCTTAAGCAAGTAATGCATGAAAATGAGTGGTTTGAAAGTAAATTTGAAAAATAAATGATAATGGGAAAAGTGTACAAAAAGGACTGTGATCCATAACCAAAATGGAAACATTGGATCTTAGGATTTTTGTACAATTAGAGGGATGTAGTGGCTTGTTTGAGCCAGGATGAGAGTTTGATTTAATTAATTTATACAGCTATAGAAATATATATATATAAGAATGTTTGGTAAAACCATCACTGATGAAGATTTGTGTGCACTTTCTGTACAGCGTATGTGGGGGCATGTGCCGGAGGACGCTCCACTGACAGTTTGATGTAGGATCAGAATGAGACCCATGTTGAGAATTTGCATAGCTGCATCGCTGTCATAGGTGAACAGGGGGAAGATGAAGTATATGATAATTGCTATAGGCTCCGTTATTATATGATAAAATGAAAAACACCCTTGGTAAATTAAGGGATGTGAACACATATAAACAAAGATTGACACCATTCATGAAGGGTTTAGTTCAGAATATTTATTTGTAACATAAATGCCCATTAGTGTTAAGGGTTGTGATTTGCATTACTAGCCTTGGAGACATACTGACGCACAGGGTCTGATTTCACGTCGCCCCTCGCTTCAAAAAGATGTGGGAGCATGGATTATGACATCTGAAGACCAGATTGAGAGCTAGACATTTGCTCTCAAGGACATTAAGTATTTGCTTGGAATTATTATCAGCAAGACATTTTGACTGATGCAGTGAACAAGGTTGACTTGGATCTGATAGGGGAAGATTCCACTACTTGGACACATATCCTTCATGAAAAACTGTACTCGTGTCTGGGCTGCTTTGCGAGCTGCCTAGCCAAATCGTTGTCCAGCTACTGCACAGCTCAATATTGCACTGAACTCATCATCATGTGTGCGTCTTTCTCATAGCCACAGTTCCAGTAAGGACCACCAACTGTGTGACAGCTGCGCAATTCAGTGGCTATGTCCCTTCTCACGGAGGGCTAGAGGATGGTGCACGGACAAGGCTTGCTCAAAATGACCCCTCAGGATGTCCAGTGCTGACCTTGTGGGGGTGTGGACGCTATTTTCTTCTTGTGAACCAAAACTCCAACAGACCGTCGCGGGGGTAGGTGGGGTCGGATTTCCGGTGGTCAGAGTCTCCAGTGGTATGTCATGTGAATTTGATCCCATGGGGCATTATTGATTAGTTTTGAAATAGATATAGTCTGTCAGGTAACTTAGGGACTAGATAAGGAACTACATATATGCGCAATAATACAAGGACATACACTATCATTATTAGTGATACTGGAGCCATTTACACTTATACTTACACTTACACTTATATATTTGTGTTAATATTTATATCCCACATATTAAGAAAGATGAGTTAGGGAAGGTCATTAGGACAAGTTTAATTGCTTCCATTTTCTGCAGTCACAGTTCAGGTAGGAACACATATTACAGTTATACCAATATTGTTGTCTTCCTTAACCCTGTAAATCCTTTGGGCTGGGATGTACTGTGCAAATTAGGTCTAAAAATAGAGTGTACATTTTAGGGGGTGTCTGTGAGCGGCCTGTGGCATATGTGTCTCTATGTGTCTTGAGAGGGTGTCTTGTTCTTTATTAGTGATGCGTGTTTATCAGATTTCTAACTAATAGAATGCTGGAAAGTATAATAATTTGTCTTTTGTCCAGATGTTGCTTTTAAGATATGTGATAGGGCAACTAATCCAGTAGATAGGATTCCCCTGGATTATGAAGGAACCTTTTCATGAATGAGTGGATTCTTTAGTCTTTTCTAAATTATGGCCATATTAGAAAAGTTAATCTCTTGAATCGGGTTTGGTGTTTTTTGTGAATGGTTCTAGCTATAATTATGACAATAAGACATATGCAGGATTTAGTGTTATTCAGTTAAAAGAAGTAGAGACTTCTGTAATGTGCATTCCTTGTAAACAACAGTGTTCAGCACAATTAGTAGAGTTAAAGGTGCTTACTGAGGTTTGTTTGTCAGCTGTTGGATGTTACTATTTTTACTGATAGCATGCTGTGTAGTGTCTGCTGTCCATGGTACTTAGTGGGAACAGAGAGAGTTTAAGAAATCAGATGGCTCTCCAATTCAACATTTGGATGAAATATAATTGTTATTAATTACTATGATGTAACCTATTCATTAGCTATTTGTAGGTGTCAGGTGCATGAAAAAGGGAATGATTTAATTACATGAAGCAATGCCTTAGCAGATGAAAAAGTAAAGGATGTAGCATTAAAGGCTAGAGAGTTTGATTCACTATGCAAACAGTGAAGGATGCTTGAACAGTCATTAATTGCTCAATCCATGTGTTCTTTAAAGAAACTCCAGATGTTATATGTTGCAGAATTAGGTCCAAAGAATGGTCGCCATGTACAACTTTGGTAGACTCCTGGCGTGTATTACTTCTGTTAACCTGAAGGTCCAGTTATTGAAAGTATTAACATAACAACTGAAGTGTAAAAATATAAATACTGATGAAGTTATTAATTACCAATTAGGAAGTTGTGCTAAAATTAGGTAGTGATAAGATAAAGTGTTCTTTGGTTGCATGGGTTCATAATACGGGTGGTGTGTATTGCCATGCTAAAAGAAGTATTTCTCGAAGCCCTGATGATATTTATTTGCCATTTTGGGATAATAGTTGGTATGATTGGGATGAGTTTACTGCAAAAACTTATCATCTGTGGAAAACTATTAAGAATGTGCACAGGCACAACCTCTAGTGATTGTTATGCATCTCATTGTCATTTTGGTACTTTAGAATATTAGGATCAAGAATGTAAAGGTGTTTTCCAAATCCTACTTAGTGTTATTATGAATTACCGTAGGTGCATGAATGTTTAAAACCATTATTTGGTAGTGGTTATGAATGCTTGGTGGGATTAGGAACTATGAATTTTGAAGATATTATGAGAACTGAAGTATGACAATATGATGTTAAGTGTCATGATCTTTAAATCTAAGGCATGTGAAAAGTCATCATTCATTTATCATCATTAGAACATCAAAATTTCTTCCTGGCAAATAATTTGGTGGGCCAGCTAGTGGCCCAGAGTGGGGAGTGTAGAGTGTTTTGCCAGAAGAGTGGGGTTTTGTGCATGTGTCAATGCAATGCAGGATAATTAAATTGGGTATGCATTAGATAATAGAAGTGTAGCTCATGTTTCATTTGGTAAATTTTAATTTTATGAGTATTGAACTTGCAGAGAATACCTGTCGGGATACTAAGATTGGCCAGTGGGTTTGATCATTGGATAAAAACTACCTTGGGTTCTTTTACTGCATGGTTTGTCAAAATAGCTACTTTAATTGAAGGCATTCTTCTCATTGTTTCTTTTCATTTGTTTCTTTTGTTTTGTTTGGGTTTGTTGTTTTGTTTTCTGTCTGAGAATCTTGTTCATGAGGATAGTGGCAGGACAGGTTAGATCTTAAAAAGGTCCTGTCGGGGTTGGCTGATGAAATGAAGGACATTGACTGAGATGAATGAGAATTATCAACTGCGCTTCTTTATGCTGTTTTGGATGATAAGCCTCAAAGGGAGGAGGCGTTTGGGAGAAGAAGATTTTTGAGGAATACAAGGAACTGTCGACCAGCCCTGGCAGGAAGGAGCAGTATACACTTAGACAAATGTAGAGTAGATTCGAATAACAGTAACCTATATATATTCTGGTACACTCATTGCAAACAACATGAAAGGAAATTCACATACTTATATGCGTCACACTTCATAAAGATTGCATACAGTAACAAGAATGAAAAACTGACATGCACGTACACAGAAAGGAAAATTCATTGAAAATGAAAGGGTTTTATTTTATTTTATTTTATTTTCCTTTTCGGTATTATCAATGGGACTTTGATAAGAATGAATTTGCATTTAGTAGCTTGTTGTAATGTTAAATGTAAGGCACTAGTTGCATGAAGAGAGATATCTCTTAAGAAAGAGTTTTCAGAGTATTCTGGAAATCAAAGTTATGGAACCTTCTGAATGATCAAAATGATGTCAGAATGATGTTTGTGGAATATGTGTCATCGAGAATCAGACTAGGAAGAATATACCTTGAGGTTTCAAGGGTTAAGGGATATTCTGCAGATAGTCAGATGAGACTGTCACCGGGAAAATTTGGGTGATTGCATGGTGTGTATAATAATGATGTAAAATGCTGTTTACTGTGTTTCGAGAAGCATAGGCTTCCGAAAAAGGGAGGAATGTGGTAATTTTTGAAAGTGTCTTTCTGAGCAGTTTGAATGTCTGTGTGACAGGAATAGAATGTGTGTGTGTGTGTGGCATGCTGGAGACTCAGCAGCAGCAGAACTGCTGACAGAGGAACCTAGGTGTATGCTATTTGGGAGTCACCCTTGTAAGGATAACAGACTGGAAGTCACTGTGTCTGAATTTGGACACTAGTCAACATGATACTGATGTGTGTAGTTTAAAAGGACTCAGAATGGAACAGGAAGTCAGGATGGCTAGGAGATGCTCTGTTGTGGTCAGGCTTCCTCTCGATGAACACGAATAAAGACCTGATTGAGCAGCAATCTTCCTCCTTGACTTTTTCTCAGAAAATACAACAATAGCCCTCATCGAGGTGTGTTGCGATATTAACTTGACCTAGCATGGGTTTTATAGCACACTGTAAATATGCTTTGCTTGAGAGTGTGCTTTTTTGCTACTTCGGAGATTCAATTCCACAGTGGTAAATAAATAGTTATAAGAAACACATACACACACCATATAGGACAGAGTAGTTAAATAGGTAGCAAGCGGAACAGTTAAGTAGGTAACATTATTTATTAGGAGGAGCTATGTTTTGGGGTGGATGTTGGGGTGCCCCACCTGCCCATACTGACGAGCAGGGCCTGATTAATTGTTTAATTTAATTGGTGTGAGTATAAATATGACCAACATGCTCTCATAATCAGAAACCAAAATGCCATCCTTGTACCTGCTCACACTCCTGCATCAATGGGAGAGAGAATGCCGAGGTCGAAAACGCGCTCACGTTTATACCTGGAATAAACATCCTGGGTTTCACTGACATGGAGTGCATTCAACGGTTTCGCCTGGATCGTGCAGCCATCATCCGTGTGAACTGCTTGATGATGAACTATCCAGCCGAAGCAACCATCCTCGAAACCTGCCTGTCTTCCTCAAGGTCTGTGCTGCGCTGTCGGTCCTGGCATCAGGCTCGTTTCAGAGAGTGGCAGGTGACGGCATCCACATCTCCCAGGCGTCTGTGTCAAGGTGCCTGACAGTTCATTGATGCCATGTTGCACCACATCAGCCACTTTATGTTTACCGTTCCCTGAAACGGTAGTAGAACAGCGTGCCACCAAAGCGGGGTTCTATAGGGTCGCCGGGTTCCCCAATGTTTTGGGGGCCATTGACTGCACCCACGTCTCCATCAGAGCCCCTTCCTTAGAGGAGAACGTCTATCGAGACCAACGGTCTCAATGGGCAAGTTGTGTGCGACCACAACACCCTCATATTGAGTGTATGTGCCAGATTCCCTGGGTCGTCTCGCGATGCCTAGATTTTGCGTGACTCCTCACTGTACCGCAAAATGGACATGCTGGCCAATAATGATGTGTAGGGGACCGGGGATCCTTTCCTCACATGGTTGATGACCCCGTTCGCCAACCCCATAACTGCCTCTACAACCACGCGCATGCAGTGATGAGGAGCATCACTGAGCGTACCTTCGGTACTCTTTAAAGTCGCTTCAGGTGTCTGGACGACTCAGGTGGCTGCATGCTCGTAACCCCCTGTAAAGCTTGTCGGTTGACAACTGTGTGTTGCATGCTGTACAACACAGCATTCAGTTCCTCCTCGGAAAAGTTTGCTTTTCTGGATTTTCCCGACGTCGCCATCATTGCCTTTCTGTTCTCCAGTGCCCCTTTGACAAATGCCAAAAGCGCTTCTAATTTGGTGGGGTGGACCATTTGCAACACCTGCAATACACATCACACAACCTCAAGTGAATGTGACAGCCAAATCAAAGTAGATGGAAAAGGCCTCAGCTTGTTTGCCATGACATTCAGTTGGACACGAAACATCGGAGTGATTTCAGTTCTCAAATGTGAGCATTGTAACCGATTTCAAATAATATAAGCTGTACCGCTTCAGTGCCTAGAAAGTAGGCTACTCTTTATTTTCTGACTTTTCAACAGACAATGTTACATCACAACGAATATAACTATTGTTTATTTCATTATCGCGGCATATATATTTTGTAAAACCTGACTTTTTAAGTAACGGGCTAGAAACGTCACTTGCACCACTTGTTTGCTTGCATATTCAAATTTAAAGTTCCGCTTCTGTTTCCCACGGACTGCCACTGCTTTCATATGGGTAGTCAGAAAGTCCGTCTTGAGTTACGCACTGTATTTTGGAGTTAAAGGGCATCTGGCAGGTTAACTACCACTGTCGATTAGTAGGTACTTAAAGCACTCAAGATATGTATACCATTTAAAAAAATTCTCCAAAATCTGTTTAAGACCATTTATTGTCCTTTTTGTTTTTTTAACGAATTTGGTGATGACGTCACATTGGGGACTTGAGAAGGTAGCCTCAGCAGAGACTGGTTCTAATCTATACGATCTTTGCTAGAACTGCCACTAGCTGGGATGAGGAAGAGGTTGCAAGAACCATAAAAAGTATTTACGCAGCCCCACAGTTTTGAACCTGTTAGACATGAGTGTCTAAATGAGCAATTGCCAAGAACTGATGGTCATCAAAGCCAATTCATTTCGTGGTCGGAGAATGAGTGGAGAGTTGGTGAAGCCTCCTGGTGAGTTGCTATCAACGCAGCAATGAATGCTGGACCTAGTGTACGATCAGCAGTGCATACAATAAAATGTTTTACTGAGTGCGTAACAAGTTGACTTTATATCTAGTGACAGTGGTTATGTTGTTAGTCCAGATAAGTGCCGGTGAGGCATCCGATCGAGTTCCCCCTAAATTCCTGTTCCCCTTGACGCCGACAAAAACAGGTTTCTTCCGTGGGTGCTAGGTTACTTTGCGTATTCGTCGCTCTGCATAGAACCACCGTACGTCAACGTACAGCTGTATGTACGGCAACCGAATTAGGTTAAACCTTGTCTTTCTTATCGCTACAAGGTAATCTGTAATTTTAATGTTTATGAAATTGGCATCTGTAATTGTTGCAGTTTTAATTTTGTTGTACTTTATTTTCATATTTCTCCATACACTTGTAGTTCTTACCTCCCCTTACATACCCTGACTTATTGCATTCTTTTTATTCATATTTAAATAAAAACTTTATTATTTGAACAACTTGTCCACATGTGGTCTTTCTTCATCTTCACCTGCCATACGAGCCTGGCAGTTATACTTACGTCGTTTGCATATGATAAACTAAACTGAAACACCAGAGGGTGCATCGCGCCCAGAGGGCAGAATAATTTTAAAAATTATGAAATTGAAAAATTAAAAAGTTTGAATTAAAACACTCCATAAATGACAACACAGAGTTTACATTTGTTCATAGGGATTTTTTTTTTAATGATCACATGCAGCACATAGAAAATGTTTTTGCGTAGGCGGATTGCCCACGCATCCTGCATGAAACCACCTGTCACAAGAATCACAGGCAATCTGTAACAAAAAAAGGTGCTCCATTACTTTCCACAACTAGTTAATGTACACAAATACAACAGCATCCATTAAATGGCCTACTTACCCATGTAACTTCTTGTTGTTCATCAAATGTGTCCACCTCCCCACAGAAATGGCACAGGTTGCTTAGATCATCTATAAAATGAAAGGACACATGAAAGAAAACAAAATGTGTCATACACTGTGATGCACAAGAATCCTATTAACACACATTAATAAAAAAATATGATCATTACCAGACTGAGAGAGAACAAATATTGCGATTTCTTCCCTCATTTTATTGACTGCTTCTTCATCAGAAGGGAAGTCTATTTCAGTGCCCCTTAAGAGGAGTTCTGCAAACTGAACGCAACAAAGTGAGTCTGAATGTACAGACTACCCAAGCTGTAAAATTATAATTATATTTCCTATTGTACACACCTTTAAAGCAAATACGCCACAAGATGTGGTGTCACACTGAAAAGGATGTGGCACTGTCTCACATGTCCAGCGTGACACCGCTACACCCTTTTTTCTCATCAGGGCTCTACAAAAAAGTTAAAGTAGTTGTTTGTTGGACTGGGGTTTGTTCAATGAATGGTTTGAAGTGGTCGATGTTAATTTTCGGATGAAGAATACCATTGTTGTCCAAAAGGTCTGCACTTTTATTTTCAATCTTGGTGATTGTGTATGGCCCAAGCCAGCTGCGCTCCAGCTTCACTCCTTTGAGCTGGAGGGTCCTGATATTTTTTCGCAGGACTTTTTCCCCCACAGCCAGAGGGCATGGATTTAAAATCCTGTGGCGTTTTTCCTGCTTTTTCTTTACATTGTCTTTGACAATAGTGTCAAATGTTTGTTTTAGTGAAATTGCCCTTGACACGGCTTCCTGGGCAATCACATCCTCCACCGAGGGGTTGATCTATTCAAGAAAAAAATGCATATGGATTTTTGATGCTCATATTAATAGACATTTCCAGTAGAATACATATTATGTCATACCTCATAATTTTCATCCAGCTCACATGGGTACCGTGCCTCCATCCCAAACATTAAAAAAAATGGGGAAAATCTTGTTGTGAGATGTGGATCATTCTTAGGCCAAAGAGCACGGCATCAAGGTATGTATCCCACTCTTCTGGGCGGTCTCTAACGAGCTTGCATAACGTTCTGCAGGGACATGGTTATTTTTTAGCAGTTTTTCTTTCAAACACAAGATTATTAACACACCATCAACACAACTTAATTAACACACACATACATTTAAATAATATATTTCAGTTTCACCTAGGGGGTGGGCGGTATAGCCTAAAATTTATATCACGGTATAAGTTGAACCATAGACGGTAGACGGTATATATCACGGTATACTTTGGTGACGTTCAGAAATATTGACATTCAGCATTAAGAAGCTGTTACCAGTTCACACTGTTACATACCAAACACCATAAGACATTGTAACATTTTCGTGTGGGAACTTGCCTCAGCCAGAGGTTAGGCAAACCAAGACTGAGCTAAATATACAACACGTTTAGAGCAAAATAACGTCGTATCCCCACATAGTTGACCATTTTATATGAATCCTACCAACCCACCTGCCTATAAAAATGTGCGTTTAGCTATCTGGCTATCTATACTATGCTGTCACGGTTTCGCTCTGGGCTTGGGATTTTTCATGTGTTTTTCATTGTTAGTCACCTATTAATCTATTAGGTTCACTCTACCGTGTTTTACTGCTCCTTCCCCGCGTTATCTGATTATTCACTGCACCTGCACTTCCTTGTTTAGATCCTCATTAGATTATCTCTCTCACTCGTGCTCCTCGCTTCACTATCGTTGTAATCATCGGTCTCACCTGCACTTCCTGGTTTGTGATTATCACAAGTTATTCAATCATTCTACTCACCTGCACTCCTCGTTCACGCTCGTTTAGTTCCCGGGGTTTCCACTACTTATACTCGCCCTTCTCACTCACTCCTGGTCAGTCCGTCTGCGAACCCACGGTGTATTCCTTGGCAAGCTTTTTAACTCCTGGCTTCTTCTTTGTCTGCGTAGCAGTTCTCCCAGTGTCTGTCTGTTCTCTGTTTGTTCCTGTTTTCCCTGCCTGTTTATCTCCAGTCTTCGGTTGCTGACTTCTGCCTGTCCCTGACTCCGCCTGGCTCTCCCGCTCCTGGCTACGACTTCGGATCGTCCCTGGCTCTCCCTGGCTCTTCTGTCCTCCGGTGCCGACCTCTGCCTGTCCCTGGTTCTGCTCAACGCTCCAGCCCTGGTGAACGACCCCTGCCCGTCCTGGACACTGCTCAACGCTCCAGCCCTGGTGAACGACTCCAGCCCGTCCTCGACACTGCTCTACGCTCCAGCCCTGGTGAACGACTCCTGCCCGTTCTCGACACTGCTCAACGCTCCAGCCCTGGTGAACGAGTCCTGCCCGTCCTCGACCCTGCTCAACGCTCCAGCCCTGGTGAACGACTCCTGCCCGTCTTCGACCCTGCTCCACGTGCCTGCCCTGGTTATCGACTCCTGCCTGCCCCCGACCAAGCTCCGCTCTTCTGCCCCTGGTACCGACCATCGCCTGCCCATGCCTCTTCGCCTGCTTCCGGGAGTGGGTACTCACCGCCCGTCTGCCTGGGTGTCTCGCCGCGCCGTTGTGGATACCTACCTGCTCTCCGGAGCTGTTGACTTTGTCCCTTTTCCCCCAACCCTTAATAAACTTCTTTTGAGGTCACGCATTTGGGTCTACCTGTCTGGGTTTTGTGACACTATGCTATCTAGCGGTCTCCTATCGTCCTCCCTCTCTCTATATAAATATGTATCAGTCTATTGTCGTAATCTCTGAGAAATAGTCAAGGAGGAAGTTTACTGTTCACAGGTCTTTATTCGTGTTCATCGAGAGGAAGCTGACCGCAACAGAAGCATCTCCTAGCCATCCTGCCTTCCTGTTCCATTCTGACTCCTTTTAAACTACACACATCAGTATCATGTTGACTAGTGTCCAAATTCAGACACAGTGACTTCCAGTCTGTTATCCTTACAAGGGTGACTCCCAAATAGCATACACATAGGTAATGGTTCCTCTGTCAGCAGTTCTGCTGCTGAGTCTCCAGTATGCCACACACACACACACACACACACACATTCTATTCCTGTCACATAGACTTTCAGACTCCACAGAAAGACACTTACAGAAAATTACCACACTATCTAGGCTATCTGTATATCTATCTACATATTGATATAGTGGCTTGTCTCTTGCTCTCGTCTGTCTCTATGGCTTTCAGTCTGTCATCTACAGGTCGTCTCCCCAATGTGACGTCACGGAATGTTTTGAGGGGCTGCGCATTGCAACACTTTTTCGTATTATATTCTGTTTTGTAAGTGTACACAACATTTATTAATAAAACAGTTTTGACAAGCAGTACCTTGCTGTAGTTTCTCATCGCCGCCATGATGAAAGTCCAAACAAGTCAATTGTACCACCTCTCCTCCTAGTCTTCCTGCTGGTTTGTGTTCGTCAATCGACTGGTGCGGACGTTCATCATGGCGGCGACGAGAAACTACAGCAAGGTACTGCTTGTCAAAACTGTTTTATTAATAAATGTTGTGTACACTTACAAAGTTCTCAGTGCCTCGTTTTTAATGTCAGGGCCTTTGTTGTACTACCGATGGAGTGTGGAGTTTCTTCGAGCTGTTTTAATGGTTTAAAAATAGCGTAGTCATCATGCTTCGTCTATGGCACCTACCACTTCCATTGTTAGCCTTCTGGGACAAACGATAAAAAATAGTTAAACTCCGAATGCAACAGGCTAAATCAATTTTGCTCCTCAGTACACATACCAACTCGGTATGATGTTTTAACATGCCAATTTTCATTTTACACCGAAGTTTTCCTTTAAATGTGTATTATCAACAAGAAAGTGGTGTTAATTTGTTACTTATTGAACCCTGCAACATGCCCTTTAAGCGCAGAGTGGCAGAGGTTCAGAGGGGAGAATCTGCGAAGACGAAAGTGCTTAAAAAGTGAGTGTGTAAAAAAGACTTGCGCGCCAACGGGAAAATAGGGCCCTAAGACATCAGCTTACTGCAGCCAAAAAACTGTGAGCTTTTTACATTTTGATAAATCATTTTCAACTTGGCTTCCAATCCACCTTTCTCCTTATGTTTTCTGCTTGTCATATTTCTGTTGAAACTACGGATTTACTCACTCTTCTTTGTTGGCTTTTACGCCTATGGAATTTATGATTGACAAATGGACAAATTATCGTATTATTGCCCCTGCTGTTGTAAGTTGTTAGACTCTAATTTTTGGTTTTTGAACAGGGCCGACCAACAGCCGTAGAGCTCTAAGTTCTGGACTTTTCCAGAATGCACAGATTGCCAGTCCTCCCCTGCACACACACACACACACACACATTCTCTCGCTTCATGGACAGCAGTGATATAAACAAGCACATTCATAGTGTTCCTGGCAGCAATCAAAAAGGTCCCACCACCACCACTGCTGCCACCACCACTGCCCAGAAGCTAGAGTGAGATTAGAAGTGTGTGCGTGTGTGTAGCACCTCCAGCCATGGCATACCCTCAACATTTTTAAAATCAACACCACAAACATTCATTAAATGGCATAGTGACGTTACTTTTGTTTGACAAAATCTTTCATTCACAGCAGCAGAATCATTTGTTATTTCAGGCCTTGCCCCATTAATAACAGGCTTACAGAGAAGCGAGTGTAATGATGGAACAATGGATATCCATTGGACCTTAAACAAGCTCCAAACTTTAAACAAGCCTCGATAAAAAACATGAAGTCCTTTTGTATTTAGTGTGGTTGGATCCATTAAAAACAAAGTTTTATCCAGCCCAAAATTTCCAAGGGTGTGCAGGATTTCATTGGCCACACTTCTCCAAGTTAGATTCTCAAGTCCATTAAGAAAACGCTGGATAAACTGCAATCAAGATGCTGCCCTTCTGCTGGAGAGATGCATGACCCCTTGTCCACCCTCATCTTTAGGGAGATACAGCACAGCCCGAGGAATCCAGTGTAATCGGTCCCAAACGAAATTAATCAAAACTGCTTGAATTTTAGATAGTAAATTTGGTGGTGGATCTAAAACCATTAGCTTGTGCTTATGCAGAAATGATGCCACCAAACTGTTAATAATTAAACATAGCCCTCTGTAAGACAACTGTGGCACAAACCATTTCCACTTATTCAGATGGCCCTTTATCTTTTCAACAGCACCGTCCCAATTCTTCTGTGAAATAGATTCACCTAAATAAACACCAAGATATTTAAAACCTCTTCTTTTCCAAATAAGTCCATCTGGAAGTTTTGGTTGCTCACCCACAGAATCACCTACTAGTAAAGCCTCACTTGTATTCCAATTGATCTTGGCAGATGATAAAAGTCTGAAATCTTTCATTATTTTATTCAGAGAATCTATGTCTTTCTGATTTTTAAGAATCACCACCAGATCATCGGCATATGCTGATAATTTTAAAACAGTGTTGCTATTTGTCAAAGAAGCTCAATCTATGTAACAGAGGTTCAATTGACAATGCATACAACATTCCTGACATGGAGCAACCTTGTTGTATACCTTTATTCACCTTAAAAGGAGAACACAAGCTGCCATTAATACTTTAAGACTTTCAATGTCACAGTACAAAACTTTTATCAGATTTAAAACCAAAACCTTCTAAAACTTTCCATAAATAATGATGCTCCACACGATCAAAAGCCTTCTCTTGATCCAACAGGAGAAGACCTAACTTACAGGTACTACTCGGAAAATTAGAATATCCTGAAAAAGTGCATGCATTTCAGTTGTAACTCCACTTTAAAGATGAAATGTTTAAAGGCTCAGGACCCCCTCAGGACCCAAGTGTTTTGCATTACTTACCTGATTAGTGTATGACACTTTGAGCCTACAATACTGAAGATTTTCACCGTATTCTCATTTCTGAGTTTTTGGGTTTGAGGTTTTAATAAGCTGTAAATCATAATCAGCAAAATTACAACAACAAAAAGCTTGAGATATCTCACTTTGCATGTAATGAATCTATACAATGCATTGGTTTCACTTTTTATGTTGGATTGCCTGAATAAAACAACTTTTACATGATATTCTAATTTTCCGAGTAGTACCTGTATATCTAAGTTTACTACAAACCTCTAAAATATCATGGATTAGAAAAATATTATCATAAATTGATCTACCTGGGACACAGTACGTTTGATCGGCATGAATAATTTCATCAACTTTACTCAGTCTTGCAGCAAGAGTTTTAGGAAAGATACAGCTGTCTATACACAGTAGGGACAAAGGGCGCCACTGCTTTAGGTCTGTCAGGTCACCCTTTTTGGGCACCAGGGTCAGGACTCCTCTGTGGGGGCTTCCCCCCCGCCACACTGGTATTCAACATTTCCAGACGGTCTTGCCCTATGACTGACCTAAGCGCCTTATACAACTCAGCTGGCAAGCCGTCGATTCCAGGCACACACCCATTTTCCATTCCCATCACAGCTGCATGCAGCTCTTCCAGTGTCAACGCTTTATCAAGCTTATCAGCTGCATTTCATACAGTTTGGTAACCCATTGAGAAGAACATTGTCCAATTCAGTGCTTCCTTCACATTTGCTTTGAAAAAGCTTTGAATACAAATCTGTGGCGAGTTTTTTTAATATCAGTAGGCTCAGTACATAGAACACCTGACTGATTTTATAGCATTTATGTACTGTTTTTGTCCATTTTTTCGGTTCAGCTCAAAGAAAGAGATCTGAAGATTCGCTGACGGTCTGACAGAGAAAGAGTGAAAAGTGTGAGAGCGAGTAATCAGGAAACGAGTGGCAGCTGAAACGGGGTGGGGAAGTGCAGGTGAAGGTAATCAGTGCAGTAGTAGCAAACAAGGAAGTAAAGTGACTGGGATTGAAACTAATTACCAGATAACGAGAGTGCAGCACACGGCAGTACGGGAAAACAACAGAAAAGCCACCACCAAACAGAGTAAAACTGTGACATAAAATGGTTATCCTCTAGTAGAGCTGTGTTAAAATACCAAAAAACACTTTTGGGTTTAACTGAACTTAAAGAAAGAGTACACAAAACCATAGAATGATCAAGAAAAACCTGCTGGGATAACTAAACAACTCTTATAGACACTTAGATAATGCTTAAAACTGTAGAATCTATCAAATCTAGCTAAAGACAAAGACTAAAGTTAAAGACACCATTCTATCAATGGCATTCATAATAACAATAGTCTTAAACATCAGCATTATCGAGATTTAACTTTGTCAGAATTTTACTGAGACGAAACCATTCTATACCAGAGAAAATGCCTTGTTGTTTGTATAACTTAGTCTTTGCAATAAACTGTTCAATGTTGGGGAAAAAAACACCTCAATGAGAACTTTGTTTTTGTGTTCCGTGTATGTCTGATTCGAATAGCCACTCCGAGGAATACTGTAGGTTACACTACAATCAGATAAGTAATGACTTTCATTTTTAACAGTTTCATCTACACCAGTGCGTTCAGTCTTTTCAGTCTTCTGTTTTTTTTAAAGAACCATATACACAGAATGGCGAAAAGACACAACATGCTTCAGCAAAGGTGAAGTAGTAGCAATTGTAATTTTCCTGATCTGAGACACCAACTTGCCATATCTAGCTAAACTTTTAGTCAACATCTCATCAGAAATAAAGGGGGTCACATTTCACAGAATTACTTTGTTAGCAGGGGAGGACAATGGTTGAACATTGATAAACTCATCATCAATCACAATTTCGTCCACAATTAAGTCATGAGCCATGTCTTCCGATTTTGAAAACAAAACTACGGCATTATTCATGCGAGAGGCTGTCACAATAGGTGAATCCACGATCGTGCAAAACTAAGCAGCGCACCTGCCCACTGCGTGACCGTAAATGCTGGTTAAAAATATGTCTGTGATGATGTAGGTGGGAGTGTTAGAAAACTGGGGTGGGTTTCCCAAAAGCGTGGTTTGAATGATTCTGTGGTTTGAATGATGGTCTTACTACACTGCTGTTTCCCAACACCATCATCCAGACTTAGCAACTAACGATGTTTACAACTATGGTAGTCCGACGCAAATGTTTTCCAACAACAAAGTCTGGACGATCCATCAGAAGTTGCCTCGTGAAGTTGGAACGATTAGCATGCACCTGTGTCACGGGGTGATAAATTGTGATTGTGAACTTTGGGTTGTAGTGTTTTTCTGGTTTGCAGTGTCATGTAATTTTGCTTGGGATTGCTGTGATTTATTTTGTTTGCAGTGTGTGTCTACATTTCCGTATTGTCTGACTTTCCCCGGTGTTCCACTTGCAGCCTGATGATGGACCCAATTAACATCCTCCAATCATGGTAGAGACGGCTGATTTGTGTTAATTATGTGCCAGGTGTGTGCGGGGCTGGGTTTTGTATTTATTCGTTGGGCAGGTAGTAGCCTGGGAACACAGGACACACAGGGGCAGCAGGAAGGTCATTGAGCCTTCGGACGCAGCGGAGGACTGAGCAGAGACGGCGGATCACCAGGCTTTGCCTGCGGGGAGAGAAGAGGCTGGCCAGGACTCCGGCAGCCGTGTTGAGAACAGGCTCACCAAACAGTTTCGGGCCGCAGACTTTGTCTGTGCCCGGCAGAAGTAAGTGTTTGAGGCTTGTACCGTGTCTTCCCTGTTTGTGGTCCGCTCGCTCTGTTTCGTGTGTTCCAGTATCGGCGTGAGAGGCTGGCCCAGGTTCCCGGCGGTCTCTATTCTGCGCTATCACATCACCGCAAAGTAAGTGTCCAGGCTCCTCGCAACAACCCTTGTAGTTTGTGGATGTGCTGCTGGCAGCCGTGTCCCCTTCCTGTGTTGCAGTACTGGCTCGGCTTGACTGCTGCTCTACTCGGTGTTGCTGCTGACCTCCTTGCTTGCCGTGCTTACTACTGCTGCCCTCCTGCTTGCCTGCCTTGCTGCTGCTGTTTTCCTGCCTGTCTGCCTTACCGTTTTGCTGTTGACACTCGCTTCCTCCACTGTCGCTTGCTGTGGGGCGGAGTTGGAAGCGAGGTTTTCTCCTGCTACTTCTAGGACATATTGTGGACTTGGTGCAGCCCTAAGAACTATAATCCCCTTTTACTAATTGCTTTTATCTCATATTGCCCTTAATAAATTGTATTTAATTTTATATCCTTGTATGATTTGTCATTTCTCTGCCTGCCACGTTCGCAATGGTGTTTGAGTTGCCTGGTCACGGGCAACGTTGGTAATCCAGTAAGACCCCGGTGACACCTGTCTTTAGACCATCATGTTTGTTCACGTGACAACTTGCTCGTCACCTTTGGCCTTTTTGGGGTGGATTAGGCAGCCGTCTGTGCGTTACTGCCACCATCTGCATGAATGATGTTACTCCCAATTGACTTAATTTTTGGTGTGGCATTGCCAGATCATGTAAAAAGAAGGTAGAAAACACACCCGATAACACACAAAAAGCTGTTGCAGAATGTGGTTCGATCAAAGTTAATGTACGTCAGTGATGCTTTTGTAATACTGTGATGTATGAGCACTGATTACTGACCCACAAGCACGGTTATTCCACTGTCCCATAGATAATTTCCACCTGTTTCAAATTGATTACTATTCAGCAACCCCATATCAAACCCATATCTTACCTTAAAAGGTAGCACACTTCCTTTGAAAGGCTGACATGCTAACCACTCATCCACCACACCACTTACTTACATGGAGGGAGTCGTTATATTTATAGCCGTTGTTCCATATAGTATAAATAAATGCACACATATGACACAAACTGACATAGCAGCAGTATGGACGCATCTATGCCATTTCTATCATGGACATTCAGCTGTGAATGGTGGTGAAGTGGTAGAGGTTGCGGTTATTACTTCAAGGGCGTGGGTTTGCTAGCCGGCTTATCCACATTAGTGTTATGCGTGTCATTATTGTTGTTGACACAATGTTCCTGAATACGCATTTAAATATAGCTTAATTGAACATAGTTAGTCTGTTTTTGTCAAAAATGCAACAGCTACATTGTGTTCCACCATAACTTGCATAACCTAGCAGCTGCACTGTCATGAGGACACATTTTTTTTCACAAGACATAACTAAAAAAATCAGTAACGGAGATCAATACAAAACATTCATAGTGTTTTGGTATACAGGATAAAACAGCTCACATATATTTAATGCAGAAGCGATGTTACTACAGCAGTATTAAGTTAAATTAGCCAATTTGCAAGGTTTCTTTTTCGTAAGGGAAGGACACAAGTAGGTCTTTAATGAATTCCGTTCAAGTCAGCTTCTTACACATCGCAGTTGGAGCATGTGCCAGGGCCTTTGCCAGGTAATTTTGCTCATTACCTTAGGCCTATATAATGGGCCACCCAAGGCTAACCTAGACAAACATGGCAGACACCACATTTATTGTTGAAGATACTCTGGGTACAGTTGCCCTGGAGGTCACCATTGCAATAGCAGAAAGGATTACCACTGGTGAGTAAGCCAAACATTTCTTCACAGGACTTTATTTATTCCAGACAAATTCCTACATGAACTTGTTCTTGAGCTGCTCATTTGTAGATCACGAATACTTGGCCCAGGTACTTAGGGATGTGCTTAAGTACCAAAACACACAAGGTAAGAGTTTGTCTTTGCACAATGGTTTACATCATAAATCATTGTCATAGTGATTTTTCACTATAACGTATGTGAAACATCACTCAGCAATGAAGTTACACATCCAAGAAACCACCAGTTAACCATTTTGTTAAGAACAATTGGCCTCATTCTCCAATCTGTTAAAAATATTGTTCCAATTCATCCTTTGGGTCAATGAAGACATTGTAGAATTGTGCAATTGCAGATTTCACCATGCAACAATCAATGACTTTGCACACACACGCCACTCAAATGTTTGATTCATGTCAAGTGTGGTCACATGTGTTTGTAATCATGACCGCATACAGTACCAGTTAACAAAACATTGGTAAATACACAATCTTGTGCAGACTGATAGAATGGATGACTTTATATGTATGTTTGGAGGATGGTCAGTGCTGGAGTCCCAATGTCTGTCTTTATATCCATACATGTGCTGTAGAGCTGTGCGATATGGGAAAAAATGAATATCCCGATACATTTTCTCCATTTCACGATATACGATATATATCTCGATATTTTGAAATATCCTTTATAGGACCCTATGAAATCACACTTTTACTTTTTACTGTTATCACTACAATCCCGGCCGATTACATACCAACTTTAAAGGTGGTATCCAGGAAAACATTAAAGATTTTCATAGTGATTAACCACAATTGAGTTGAAATAAGATTGCTTTATTTGAAAAAAAAAAAAAAAAAAACACAAAGTGCAAAAACAATCTTCAAAATTACAGCAAAGTGATAAATGCAAACAGAGCTGCCCAGAACTGTGCAAAAACCAAAAAGTGCAAACTCAAGTAGAAATCCTGAGAGACAAGTGCTTTCATGAAATTACTTTAAAAAATATAGAGGTAGATCTCCCAGAAAATGACGTGTGTGGCATTAACTACAACGACACACATTTAGCCTTGTGTGTGAGAGAGAGAGAGAAAGAGAGAGAGATCTGCACAACACATTTCTACCTGCACAATTTTCAACTGTACCGGGCTGGTTTAGGGGTTTTCGCAGGTGTGCATGCTGTATGGAGTTTGACGGACTCTGCATACTCTGCCGGGTAGGTTTTGGGGTGGTGAAACATGTTTGTGGTGCTGCTGCCTTTCGTCGGGACAGTTTTTTTGCACACTTTGCATATTGGGGTTACCTGCTCCACGTTCCCGATATCCATAAAACTTCCGGACTACTGATCCCTTATTGCCTCGTTTAGGAACAAGCTGTTCGTCCGCTTCCATGTTCTATTGCATTAGGTAGGTATACTGTACGACAGCTAGTGTTCGCGCTGCCTGCAAACCGAAAGAAATTACAAAATGAAGTTCCCTCCGTTCCGCACCTAGATGTCACGCGGGATTGGTTGGTGAGTGTTTGACGAGAGTGTGCGTTTTTTTTAACCCCTCACTCGCGTTACTGCCTGAGGGAAAAGGAGAAAGCCACCAGAACGTTTTAAACATGAAAGCAAGATGAGTCTCGGCTGCTGCTTGAAAAAAAAAAAAAAAAAAAAAAACAGATGACCATAAAATACTCGATACATACGATATAATAATTTTATGTATCTCACAAATCTATTTCGGAGATAATTTCGTATATTCGATATATCGCACAGCCCTAATGTGCTGCAATGGAACAACTTCACAGCCCAAATATCTGTGCCCCTGGGCCCAACGCACAGGCCACCATCACCACCACCACCACCAGCACACTCTGCACTACAGGTCACAGCAGGTCCCCAGCCCCTGTGCAGCAGGCCTCTCCTGTCCACACACCGGGTCCAAGCTCGCTGCCATTTCAGTATTTCCGCCCAGGTATGCCATACAAGCTGAAAATGGAGAAGGCCCATTGTAATGTCTCCGTAATTGCATTTACAGATACATGACTAATGTCTCCGTAATTGCATTTACAGGTACAACACACTGCGCCACCCTCCTGATGTTGTCCCTGCAAAAACAGCATCACAATTTGTACTGTACAGACAAGATGCAGTACTTTCAGAAAATTCATGATGGCATGCTGGCAAAGGGATATTCACTCTCCCTTGAAAACATAAAAAGAACATAGCAAACATGTTAACCACATACAAGCGAGCAAAACACCGGACCAGAATGACAGGAGAGGCGAGAGTCATCTGGGAGTATTTTAATGTAAGAACAATGCCTTTGTCTTTCCTGGTAATAATTGCATTGCCTACATTTCTACATTTTTTCACATAAACGGACATGCTTACAAAACCAGAAGTAACATATGAACAATGAGTGCTTTGGTAGAATTGCATGTGATTTCTATGTCCATAGGATATGGATGAGCTGTTTGGAAGGTGTGCAGTGGGCATTGTCCCGCAGGGCACTGTAATGTCCAGTGCCCTGTTTGCAGCACCACCTGCACCATCTACACCACTGGCACCAGCTCCTCCGCATTCTGCTTTTTCAGCCTCCTCTGCCAGACAGAGGCCAGCGACTCAAGAGTATTTCTTAAAAACGTATACTTCCCATGCGGAGAGGCGAACAACTGCTCTTGTGTCACTGGTCCGCCCAGATTTGGAAAGGTGGAGGAGGCTGAGAGTAGGCGGAGGAGCTTTGAAAAGAAGGTCCTTGCACAACTTGCATCTATTAACACAAACATGACAGCATGCTGGACACATTACAAAACAACAATAAATATTTTTATAGCACTGTATGTGGAGCGGACATACATTTTCTAATATTATGCATGAACACATGGTTTCCACTGTGAATTACACAAAAAGAACCCCTACTCTTTCCATTACTTTCCCTGACTAAAAAGCAAAATGTCCATGATTTGCACTTAAATTTTGACATTTTAAAACAAACATTTACTCATTTTTAAGTTTTTGTGTTATCAGAGCAAAAGCATTGCATTACATACTACCCGTTATGACAAAGAAGGCAACAAGGAAATAAACCAAGGGCGCAGGTTGCTTTGAGTGCACAAGAACCCTCCTGCTACCTGATCATGCCCTTGGTGTGTGTACCCCTTATGGCTCGAGTTGTGCATCCAACCGGAGTGTGAGCATGGGGATGCGCCACCAAGGTATCCAGTGGCGGGGAGTGGCACCAGAGTGTACTGGAATGAAGTGAAAGTGGTTATAGTTTTTCTGATCTGTCATTTGGAAATTTGTTCATGCACGTTCAGATACGTGTAAGTATTTATGTTTGTTACAATGCCTCCAGACGTGCCGTTCCTCTGGGCTGGGAAGCTCTGAGCAGGCAGGCAGTCGCTGAACAGTGGTGAGCGCAGAGCAGGCTGACGATCGCTGAACAGTGGCAGACACAGGAGTCGGAGATGGTAGAAGATCCTTAACAAGCAGTGGTACAGCAACACACAGGCAGAGTTCGTAAGCAGGAAACAGAAGGCAGGTCGGGTTACCAGGGCAGAGAAGCAGACGTAGCCGGGTCAGTCTGGGTCGTACACAGGGAATCGTACTTGGAGAGTCAACAAACAGCAACACCATACTCGGAGACGATCTCACACTGAATGCCAGAAAACTTAGAGCTAAAATGGGGAGAAGCAATCAGCAGAGTAACAAGCCGCAGGTGCGGTGGCTGGCAGAGAGAGTGCCAGAGGGCGTGGCCAGTGATTGCGAACAGGTGTGGTTGAAAAGTACCCAGACTAAAGAAACAGCGAGCAGGCTCATGACATGCTTAGTGTTTGCTGAACGCGACAGGGCTATTCATGCTGCAATCTCACTGGCTTAAACAGTATAGCGCGGGATTAATGCCATAAACGTCCTATCCAACCAACCGGTGGATCCGTCGAACGTCATCTAACCGTCCCCCACCGAACGTCATGCAACCGGGAAATCTGTTTTCGCCTCGCCAGCGCCAGCCTATTGACTTTTGTATGTGTAGCCTAGCCCTGCGGAGGAGTTGTTTTTTTTAGTGAAGTTGTGTATTTTGTTGGCTTGTTTGTTTTTAAACACAATGTTAATCATATTCTGTTAGTTTCAACCACTTGTAATTCACGCTTCCGTATAGGTGTAGCTATTTGCCTAAATATAATAAATGAATATTTTGATATTGGGCGTATAATTTGCGTTTATTGCTGAGAAAGCCTAGCCTACGTTCAGGCAATAGCTGGTTTTGAATGACATTTCCTATGCAAATAAAAAGATCCATTCATTGTTTAGTAACCCACTGGCAGGGATGCATTTGCCTTTTTGGTTAGACTGTTGTTGCACAAACTGAGTGAAATCATTCAATCAGAAATAATTTGCCATCAACATGGAAAACTCTGTTGGCCAGAATTCACAGTATGGGATGGAAATATGACAGTTTATGCTCTGTGAGGGGGGCTTTAGTCGGAAATGATGCTTTGGGTAGGAACTGAAGGGAAAATTACATTTACACAGTGTGTAATATGCAATATCTCTATGATGATTAATTAAACCTAGCACTGCAAACCAGACTAAAGAGGAAAAAGTCAGAAAAAAACGCAATAAAATAAATGAGTAATTTCAAAAGAGTATATGTGCAGTATGCATGATTTGCTCATAAGTGGGTAAGGAATAAACAACACTTTGATACCCATGCAGAAAAAAATGTAATGACAATGACAGCCCCCATGACATTTCATTTTAACAAATCCAGACCACTGCAATATGAGTTTGACACCATGATTTAGGATATGTTAATCTCAAGTTTACCATTCAAGTCTGTGTAAATGCAGATGGCATTTAATGTAGTTTGCCTGAGGACGCAGATGGCTTGAGGACAGATACTCCTTAGTTTTTCTGTTTTAGCCATGTGGAAGCAAAGGCATGCATCTTCCTGACTGCAGTAGTTTAAATGCTCCATGGCCATGATGTGAGAAGTCCTTTAAAATGTGCTGGGCCCTTGTTCATTCTCTTCTGGTATAGACAGAATTTACTGAATGTTCAACAGTTTCACTGCATGTCCTACTACCCAGTATGTCTATGCATGTGATAAATAAATATCCTTGTAGACATTTTGCAGAATAGGGATAGGTGCACTGATGGTGCTTTCAGCAGAACATGCCCCTATGGGCACTACAATCGCAGGCTGCACAGTTCACATATACCAGATGATGATGCTATTGTTAGAACACTCTTCACTCTTGAAGAGTAGAAAGCCTTCAAGATGGATGCTGATGCGCTCTGATTTCTAAGGGGGGGCTGGATGTTAGGTGTGAGGTCCATGTGAGGTCCTCAGTAATGTGCACCCTCTGCACAGGCTACCCACTGTTCCTTCATGGAGTGTAACTTATCTGCTGTCTCCTAAATTCCACTATTTCCTTTGTAAATTCAGTATCAACTGGCACCACTCGGCTGTCCGCTACCAAAATTGATTAATGCAGAAAACATTTTTTTTTTCTAACGGGCATACTGTACAGGCCCAAGCCTAAGTTTTGAAAGGTCATGGCATACATTCCGTAGGCTACCAAGTGTAATAATATAACAATAACAGCAGCAAATATCCTAGCAATAATAATGACATGTGGGCTTATGAATGTATATATTAAAACCATTCACAAAGCATAAGTGTAATAGGGAATTAATTAAATCGGTATAATACAAGTAGAACAAATAAGAGGTTGGAAACGCATGAAGCATATTATAATTTATAATTATTGCTATTTTTTGTATATTATTACTACTACTATTATATTATTACTGGAAATTAATTCCGTAGAAAAATACTGAAAGGTAGGCTATAAGGCTATTCCTCAGTGTTGTATTCCTGATACTATCTATCTGCGCAGCAACACGTTAATCATTAAACCAGTAGGGGGGTGTGACCAGTTCCAAGCCAACCAATAAGCCAGCGCCTTCCTAAAAGATCTGCACCTGCTGTTGACACGGAAGTTATTCAGTCTCAGGTGCACGCGTGGCCCAATTTAAATTAGCTACATATAGCCTAGTTCGACCTTTCTAATTTTTCGTATTTTCTTGTCAGTATCGCTGTACATCTTGTTGTTTTATTGATGGCTAGTGCTCAAGATCTCCCACAAGTATTTTTTGGTGAACTGTGTAGAATCATAGATATGTAGTGACCACAGTGTACCTGTCAGTAACTGGGGCCTATTAATAATTATACCTGATAGAAGCTAGAATATGTTTGAGGCTATAGATCAGTGTAGTTGCTACCTGGAGGGTGTAGGCTATCTGTGTGTGTCTTCCCACCCCTCAACCTCAAGTAACCAGGTTAACTAACTAAGATATTTAATAGAGCTCTCAGCTCAGTAGTTAACCTTTCAAAAATAGAAACAAAGAAATGAGATAAGATAATGAAATGGCTGCAACAGACAGAGTCCATCAGTGACACTCAAACATAACATAATACATACACATACACATTTTACTCAATAACTCTTCACCCCTTGTTTTACAGACTCACACCGGTGGAGCTTTAAATGTTCAAGGATAACAAGAATATAACTATGTCCCGGTGTAACGGCTTAGGCTGTGGTCAGCTTGACTGGTGAATTTCACTGAATATCCATGAAGCCCCCGCCTAGGCTACAACGCGTCCCCGCCCCCGGATCACAATATGCATGAAGCATGTGCCTCCCGCCTAGGCTACAACACGTCCCCGCCCCCGGATCACCATAAGCATGAAGCATGTGCCTGAGACAACGCAACGGTACAAAGTTTCGCCGAATAAAGAGTCTGTCGGCAACGAAAGTGCAATGAACGACCACACACAAGTGTCATCTACACACAATAAAAACATGTTGCATGAACAGTAACAAAATTCACACACATTTAAAATTGTCGTCCGAGAGAGGGCTCGAACCAAAGAAATGAGATCACTAGAGACAACACCATTGCCAGGCTGAGCTCGATCCTGCTACGCCACGGATCGCCGAGTCAGCCCTCTTCCTGACTGGTACATATCCAACACTGACCTAATTTGACACAAGTTAACATAGGTGAAAACGTAAACGCCCATGTTAACTGGTGATATCACAAGTTAACATGGGCGTTCGCAAGTTAACATAAGCAAACGCTGCGGCTTTTTTAGGCCTTCAAAGCGGCCCATATTGTCCAAACAATGAAAATGCAATTAACGATCACTCCAGTCTCAACCACACACAATAACAAACACGCTGCATGAACAGTAACACAATTCACAACAACAACAAAAAAAAAATGGTCCTCCGAACAAGAATCGAACTAGAAATGCAAACCCACCAAGCAGTGCACTCAACACAAGACCCTTGCACATTCCCGTTGCGCCACGACCTGCCGTCTTAACGCATGTCACTGTAACATACTTCAACGCTCACCTCAATCGACACCAGTTGACATGCTATGAAAAGAGTATACGTCCATGTCAGCTTGTGATATGCAAGCCACACACAGCAAACGCTGTGAATCCAACGTTCGGTCTTCCCACATTCAGGCCCAGCGAAGCTAGTTTATTATGAGAAAAGTATGACCCCACTACAAACGTTCAAGGCCACTTGGACGACCGCACCTGTGTTCCCTGGGTAATTCGACCAAACACTGTTTCACACCAAAGAACCTGGCATGCAGAACACATTCCCACTGTAGCCTGACACCCCACAATATGTAGGCCTGAAAAACCTCTAAAACACAGCAAGTCAACATGGGCATTCAGTGTCTGCCTGAGTTCATCACATATTCAGGGTGCAAGAAGTAGTGTGTTAGAAATAACGTGTTAGTGGGATATCACAAGCTGACATGGACGTATACTCTTTTCATAGCATGTCAACTGGTGTCGATTGAGGTGAGCGTTGAAGTAAGTTACAGTGACATGCGTTAAGACGGCAGGTCGTGGCGCAACGGGAATGTGCAAGGGTCTTGTGTTGAGTGCACTGCGTGGTGGGTTTGCATTTCTAGTTCGATTCTTGTTCGGAGGACCATTTTTTTTTTGTTGTTGTTGTGAATTGTGTTACTGTTCATGCAGCGTGTTTGTTATTGTGTGTGGTTGAGACTGGAGTGATCGTTAATTGCATTTTCATTGTTTGGACAATATGGGCCGCTTTGAAGGCCTAAAAAAGCCGCAGCGTTTGCTTATGTTAACTTGCGAACGCCCATGTTAACTTGTGATATCACCAGTTAACATGGGCGTTTACGTTTTCACCTATGTTAACTTGTGTCAAATTAGGTCAGTGTTGGATATGTACCAGTCAGGAAGAGGGCTGACTCGGCGATCCGTGGCGTAGCAGGATCGAGCTCAGCCTGGCAATGGTGTTGTCTCTAGTGATCTCATTTCTTTGGTTCGAGCCCTCTCTCGGACGACAATTTTAAATGTGTGTGAATTTTGTTACTGTTCATGCAACATGTTTTTATTGTGTGTAGATGACACTTGTGTGTGGTCGTTCATTGCACTTTCGTTGCCGACAGACTCTTTATTCGGCGAAACTTTGTACCGTTGCGTTGTCTCAGGCACATGCTTCATGCTTATGGTGATCCGGGGGCGGGGACGTGTTGTAGCCTAGGCGGGAGGCACATGCTTCATGCATATTGTGATCCGGGGGCGGGGACGCGTTGTAGCCTAGGCGGGGGCTTCATGGATATTCAGTGAAATTCACCAGTCAAGCTGACCACAGCCTAAGCCGTTACACCGGGACCGTAGCAATGACATGGTACCAATACTACTAACCAAGCTAACTTTGAGAAACTCAGTCCTCCACCCTGTGTTAATTTAAGATTAGGCCATCAAACGGGTGGGCTACCACAATGTAAATACAACAATTTTAACACAACTCTTTACACAATTGGCTACACTCATCAATTACCGTCCACATCAATATCTCGGTGTCCGAGTCTTTGTTTAACGGCGTCGTAAGCACAGTTCCTCAAAACGAAGTAGCAATTAGCAGTATCCGTTTCACGGTTATAAATTCAGCTGAGAGGAAGTTCAGCGATATAGTCTGATGGCAGCTGAACTGACAGTTGAATTCCTCAGTGCTGTCTGGGTGAAGTCGAGTGGCAGGGAATACTCACAGTGAAGGGAGGGAGAGAGACAGATGCGGAAACGAACTTTCGCCCTGGTTCAAAGTAGAACAACGTTCATGGACACCAGCGCCGTCTTTTCGCCAAGACTCGCCAGCTGTCACCACTCTCACTTTGTTCCAAGAGTTCCAACACACTACAACCTATCACCCATGGCCGCGGGAAGTGGGGGTGCTGGGGGTGCTGCAGCACCCCCTGGAGGGAGCGGGGGGGAGAAGAAAAAATTGCACAATTTATAAATTCTTCATGAATATTTTGAGACGTGATTTTGTCACAATGATTTTAGTAGGGCATTATTTGTATTTAGATTTTAACAGGGCCGGTTCTGGAGGGGTAGCAACAGTAGCAATTGCACCCGGGACTGGTATGGAGAGGGGCCCAAAAATAAATATGAATGGAAAAAAAAAAATACTTCTATGTTGTTCCTGAATAAGGGCGTGCTGTCTCTGGTCAAGAGAGCCTGCACGCTGCAAACATAGCTGCAGCCTTTCTATTGGCTGTTTTTTGGTTGTAGTTAAAATGTATAATTTTTTGCACTTTCCCACGTATCTGCCAGGGCGGGAGACGTGTGACGAGATAGTTCGTTGTTGGTTGCAGTCATAAAATGTCGGGCAAATCTGGTTTCCAAAAACGGAAAGAAATTAAACGGCGATTAGAAAATACAAAACAAGAGGCAGAAAATCGAAAAAAGTACAGTATATAGTTCGTGGCTCAGTAGACCTACAGAAGAAACCCAGCTTACAGGGACTACAAGCATCTCCGCAACGTCTGTTCAGGATGGAGCAGGCGGCCCTGTCGCTTGCAGTGCTAGCAGTGCTAACCCCATGGATGCGGTCATTGCCACTGATGATGAAGCTGGAGAGTGAGAGAAAACGATGGCATGATGTGCTTACTAGGATTTTGGACTGTGTCATGTTTCTTGCGAAGCAAAATTTGTCATTTCGGGGAAATGTTGATACGCTTTACCAAGAGAACAACGGAAATTCCTACAACTTGTGCAATTTCTTGCCAAATACGATGTGGCTTTAGCACAACACATTCACAATGCAAAGACGACCCACTACCTCAGCAAAAACATTCAGAATGAGTCCTCGCCGAGGCAGTATTGGAGAAGATAGTCCAGAAAGTTAAAACCGCTGGATACTACAGCATAATGATGGACTGCACACCAGACGTATCACACAAGGAGCAGCGTTCCCTTGTTTTGAGGTATGTCACAACAGAACAGAAAGTAGAGGTGCACGAGAGTTTTCTTCAATTCATTGACGTGCAAAGCACAACAGGTGAAGACCTTGCAAATACTCTTTGAAACAAGTTGATTGAATATGGCATCGAGGATTGCAGGGGGCAATGCTTCGATAATGGATCAAACATGCGAGGTGTGCACAGGGGGGTACAAGCAGGGTGAAGGAGGTGAATAAGCGTGCGTTTTTTGTGCCGTGTTGCCCTCACAACTTGAATCTGGCTATTGAGCATGCAGCCGAGTCTTCAAACGAAGCTAAAAACTTTTTTGGAATTCTCAATCGGCTTTACAAATTATTCAGAAAGTCAACGAAGCGTTGGGCCATTCTCGAAGAACATCTTCCGATCACACTGAAGTCTCTCTCCGAAACTAGATGGAGTGCTCGTGCTGACGCTGAATAAGCTTGCGTTTTTTGTGCCGTGTAGCTTATTTTTTGACGTTAGTTGGGATGGAGATGGAAAGTGTTTTTAAGCTTATTGATGGATTTATATCTGTATGTATTGTAACGATCTGTATTGTGTATTTTCATGTTTTGTGTGTATTGTTCCTCTGCCTGTGCCTTGCTCCCTGGTAATACTGCTGTACTGTCTGTCTGCACTGTGGGTTGGTGGGGTAGCCGGGGGGCGGAGTGTTAAAGAGTTACAATCATGGGCGTCGGTAGACCTGGGCATTCGAGGCTATAGCCCTGGATCTCCTGGAAATAGCCCCGGATCTCTGTGTCTCTCTTTCAGTAGTCCCAAATGAAACATTATAGCCAGTGAAAACCAAAGATTCTAGAGCGCTCCTGGAAAATCTTGCGGGACCATATTATGGGCAGCTTTAGAATCATTTGTTACAATATGTTACAAATTCAAGACGTCGGTATTCTTTCTATGCGTAGGGCTATTTCGTGTTTCTAGCTAGAGTGAGATCCGTGTTTAAAAGATGGACATTAGAAATTTCTTTAGGGGAAAAAGTGCAGAGAGTGGACAAGAGGTGCAGACCGAGAGTGTGGCGTTGGCTACTGCAACGGCAACCCATGAGAGCGTTTCGATCAGCACAGGTTCGTGAAAAGCAGCCCCAGCCACAGTCAGCCTTTCGATAAATGCTGGTAATACCTATTCGACGTAAGTCATGACTTCTTTTCATTCTTAAACAACGCTAATATTGCATTTTCATCAGTTCGATTTTTAAAAATTTCTCGGGGGAGAAACCACCGAACCCCCGCTCAAAGAACACTCTAACTTCTGGGCTAAAGCCCCGAATGTTTCCACAACCTAGTGACGCCCCTGGTTACAATGTTGTTGTTCTCCCCTGTTTTCTGGCGCGTTTTTGCTTTCCTTCTGGTTATGTTTTTGGAGACTGCTGCATTTTTCGTGTTGTCTCACGCTGCAGTGTGCAGGGTGCATCTATTACATTCAATAAACCCAGCGTTTTGTTATAGATGAGTCTGACGCCTATCTGATAACGCTACAGTATTTTAAATAGAACTATAAGTTGAGGGTTTATTAAAAAAAAAAAAAAAAAAAACGTTTTGACAGCACCCCCCTGTTAAAAATGACTTCCCGCGGCCCTGCTATCACCTTTTCGGTCACCTAAGCACCACTTCACTGTGCGTGGCCTGGAGCGCAGCACCGGCTTCGTCTGCTCCCCACCATGTTCATTCCACTCCGCGTTGTTGTTTCTTGTCCCGCCTCCTTATTCTCCCTCCATAACTGTCGTGCCCCCTCATTGGCTGAAGAGCCAGTCAGTCTTATAGTCTACCCACAGATAGTTTACACTTTCCGTTTGATCTTGGCTTTTTATGCGTTGCCAGATATTATTTTTATGTTCAGAGTAAATAATTGTCTCTAGCCGAAGACTACCCTACACTAAATCAACCAAGCTACGTTGTTTTGCCTAACCGATTACGTCGGATGATGGTTTAGGACACGTTTCACACTCACGTTTCAACAAAACCCTTCACGTACCGTCGTGTTCCCACAAACGAAGTACGTGTTGCATACGTGTTCCATACATCCTGGGTATGGGTTGGGCTCGCGTAAGTTCATGTAGGCTGCTTATGAAAATGCAACATGTCAATTAGACGTTTGTCATGACGTTTGGTTGGTCGATGGTCGCAAGGTTTTTGGCACGAATCCCGCGCCATAATACAGACGGCTCAGGTTCTACTCGCATACAAAGCGAATGTAGTAGCAAGTAGAAGAAAGCAGGGATGCGTTTCCCAACACCATAGTTGCTAACCAGTTAGCAACTTAGTTGGTTGTCAATGGGAAATTGCATTGCAACCAACAAAGTAGCTAACTTAGTTAGCAACTACGGTTTTGGGAAACAGACCCCTGGTCCGTGTGTCGTGCCGACAGCTTCAGTAATCCTGCGGTCGGCTGCAACTGGATGTCCTCAGAAAAGGATAAACACTTTCTAAATTTATATGCAGGAAAAACGTAAGGCAGATGCAAGCCTACAGCAGGTTAATGACAAATCGGCCTTTAAGGCGAGCGTATGTGAAATGCATAGTGTTTTTAAACAAATACATTTGCATGATAAGGTACATCATATGCTGCTGGCCTATGCTGTGGCGGTCCTACACTGTA
Organism: Coilia nasus; assembly: GCA_027475355.1. Lineage (NCBI taxonomy): Eukaryota > Metazoa > Chordata > Actinopteri > Clupeiformes > Engraulidae > Coilia > Coilia nasus. Next base: position 31,736,271 of record CM050217.1, read on the forward strand.
CCCCTCTGCCCCACTGAATCACATTAATGAAACATGAAGGATTATAGCAAACCTCAAGTCAGTACGTTAAGTTGGTAAGACATAAGGCTTCAATAATTTTGTGATGACATCTTTAGCAAAGGGGAAAAAATCTTCCTGACACGTCAGCCACATGTAAACCAATAGGGAGGGAAAGTAATCTCATCGCCCCCTGCTGGTTGCGTTCCCCACCTCTATCGAAATGAATGGGATTTTTTCTTCAAAAAATTACATTTCGGCTCACACTCCAAAGTTAAGATAGTGGCTTTCATATGATATGCATGCTGGGCAGTTCTATCGATTCAGGTGGTCATACTTTATTTTTTTCACTAATCTGAATTGTTTTTAATGTTAATTAAAAAGCTGATAAAGGACTACACTGAACGATAGGCGCGTGTATGACGTCACCGCAAAATCTGGCGCCTGCCCAAATCTAACAGTTAGCTGCCGGCGAGAGAAGTAAGTGAAATCCAACGATTGTGTACATGAAACTCATCTGATTATAAGAATCCACAACCGTAGCTTTATGGAATCTTTATGAAATGTGAAAACTGGCATTCATTTGTTTCTCCGTGGTTGCAATCAGTTACGAATTAAAGCATGGTGAACTTGTGTTTATACTGACGTAACGGGAGCGACTCAAAGTTGTAGTCCATTTATGACAAGTTAGGCACAATTTAGACTTTTTAAAATAGGACGAAATTTCACACAATACTTTCACAGTTAGTAGATAATCCCCATATATAGCCTGAAAAATATGTCTGGTGCACAAGTTCCGTGTCATACCTTTGTGGGATTTTTTAAAAAATCGGTCTATGGGATTTTTAATAGGATCGCTCTGGGGATAGGAACGCCACCGCTAGGATCGCTGTGTTCCACTTTCCCTCCCTATTGCCAACACAAAAGGTAAAGTTTGCCGCCAAGATCCTAAAGAATGCCGGTGCCCTCATCCGTTTTATGATCCACTTCACTTTGCGGGAAAACACAACCAAAATTTACTTTTTAAATTTATCTTGGGGCAAAGTCACCATATTGTAAAGCCAAACGCAGTTCATTCAAACTGCCATGATGGCAACACCACCGCTTCATGGTCGTAAACCATGATAGCACTAAGTAAACTGAATGAAGTTGAATTTACATGTGTTTTTTTTTTAACTGTGGTAGCCTTGGGGATTGAGGAGACATCGTTTAAAAAAAAAAAGTAGTCCGTTTTTTAGGTCCATCCTGTATTTTTGTTGCTGCATTCGTTCATTCGTTCATTCATTCATTCATTCAGTGTTCCCCCATGGTAAATTACTCGCGCTCATAGCAACCTGCATTGCTTATGACATCACCTTTCTGCATTATGGTGTCATTGATTGCAGAAGATTCTGTGCTGGTTGGCATTTCTATATCTGACATTTTAAAGAGCAGCAGCAGTTTTTCATTTACATATTCAGTACATTGCATTGAGATTTGTTTTGTCTAATACTTTGAAAATATGGCGGGTAAGTCACCCAGGGATGATTAATATGACATTGGTATCTACATTCAGCTTTAAAAAACTGAAAAGTTTATGTGAATGGTTGTACCACTATGCCAATCTGTACATGTTTTCAAACAGGTCACAGAGTGGACATTGAAGGCCTTTCCAGGGCCTTCTCTATACTGTGCATCAGTAACAGGGTGCCAGTCAACTTGTGTATGTACATGTTCACTCACTGTGACTTTCAGTTGAGCTAATGTCATTTAATTTCCATAATATGTAAGAAGCAATGATCCTGGTATTACTGAGAGTATATGTGGGTGAGGTCTGGGTTGTGTGCTGTCTAGGGTCAATTGAAGACAACCAACAGGTTGTGCCAATGGAGGTGGATGTCCCCTCCAGAAAGAGGAGGAGGCAGGAGGGGACATGCCACCTCCGCAAACAGACTCAGTTCCTCCAGACCAAGAGGAGGGCAATGCGCTGAAACTCCTACTAAAAGGTCAGGGCATAAAAGATCTCATAAATGCCAAACAGGACCTTAACAAACACACTGGCAGAGACCACCTTTAACTATGTTTAATACAATATAGGCTGAAGTGAGTAGGGACGGATGGACCATCCAAGGGTGTGTCACCCAGGACAACAACATCAGATGTTAGTCCAGAGTACAGAAGGCATTGGGGACCCCAGTCACCCCAACAACTGCCTCGGCGCTGTCCTACGGTCTGGGGAAAGTTATTGTGTTCGAACCAACACACAGAAGTCGGAAAAGTTTTTATCTTTTTGAATAAAATAATGCCAAATGGGTGCATTGGTGCTTTTTATGAAGATGGGATCCAGTTCTTCTTTATACTATTGCACATTTGATTTTGTATTAGCATGAAATAAAAAATAAAATTCAACAACATGTAGTTATATATTTTTGTGTTTCAATATCTTAAGGCAGAATTTTGTTCAAATGATTGTTAGAGGAGCTATCTGTGGTTAATTGCTGTTCCTCATAGACAAATATCCATGCTGAACGTTATAAAGGGTGAATTGTCAAGCCAACTGTCAACATGGATCAGGTCAAGTACACTGCCAAGATTCAGGTGAAGAATGCCAGTGCCCTCAGTTGGCCGGCTCATCACTGTAAAAGAAATCAGGCCTCCCCAACTTAAAATACTTTAATGACCCATTGCACTTTTTTAATTGGCTTAATTGCAGTTACGTGAACATGAAGGTAGGTAGAGGTTTTGAGGTAGACTGAAATTAGAATAAAATGTTCTACTGTGTTGATCTCTGTGTTCTACTGTGTTGATCTCAAATAGGATATTGGGTAGGTTCAATGTGAAATAAAATGTTAGGTTGACCTGTTCAGCTGTTGAGAGGAAAGCTGCAATACAGAGGGGTTTGCGTATGAGGTGGGTGTTGTAGGTTTCCTGGAGGCACCAACAATCCTATTAGTTGCTCTCACCAAGCGCTGCAGGGTTTTGTGACAAGACAGTGCAAGCTCCATGCCACACAGTGATGCAGCTGGTCAGAGTGCTCTCAAATGTGCCTCACAGGTTCATTTCAGATAACTAAATGCTGGACTGATAACATAACAAACCAGCTCTAATAGATAAACCCTGGCACACAATAAAGCCAGTACAAATATAATTGTTATTTGCATTTGCTATTAACTCCTGCTTAAATGGGTAAACAAGTTGCAATTTTGCCATACCGTTTTGCATTGTGGGTGTTCTGTAGCAGGAAAAACATTTCAATGATGCAGGTTGGGCTGATGTGGGTGCAAGATTATACATTTGTTTTAGTTGCAGTCATTGGGAAATGGAAGTAACATTTTCCATGGTTTTGTTTGTATATTGGGTTGTCCCTTGGGTATTGTGATGGTTCCCCAAATGCAACCTTCTTAAAACCTTCTGGTGATGTTCCCTGAAGAGTGAAAGTTTAACAAAACAACTTCTGGGAACAGACCCTAAAGTGCAACTTTATAGAGAATGTTCTGGGAACAGTCCCTAAGTGTAAAAACTTTAGAGAACCCTTAATGAATATACTTGCTGTGCAGCTGTTTGCATGTCAAGTTATGCATGTACAACAAGGCCACGGAAGAATAGCACTACAAAACCATACCATACCTTGCCATCTGAAAACAAGTAATAGTAACGCGGGACATTTGTAATCCTCAATGCTTGTAGTTACAGCTTACCTTACCTCAGTGGTAACTGGCAAGCCGAATACCGAAATCTTATGATAGGGTACTACTGGTTGGAAGATGGCGCCGGATGTCGCAACAGGCCAAACCAAAACATAAACTTGATTTGCCCAATCAAATTTTAAAATGTGAATATTCATATTCATTCATATATTAGTGAAGATTTTTACCCTGTACACCTGTAATGTAGCCCTTCAGCTATATAATACAAATACAGGATGAAACAGAAAAAATCATCAATCATGAATGCAGTGCTATTGTTTATCTTTACCTTGCCAAAAAACACTATGGGAGCATTTTTCTTTTTACTGCATACAAGGGTTTCATTGTTTTTGTAAAGGTCATTGAGCGGTCAATTAGAAAGGTGTCAATTATCTGTTAATAATATGCCATTTGGAGACCTTCTACCTTTTCATGCAGACCTTAGGTTTCATGATGCCACATGTGGCATTTTTATGGTAAAATAGTTTGACCCCGACCTTTTTAATGACTGACTATATCGCAGCCTGGGCACCTAGGGCAGAAGGGTACAGGGTGGCTAGGTCTGATATTCCAACAGCTTTAAACAGATACTATGCAACTTTGAGTGCTTTTTCTCAATGGAGCTGCCCCTAGTGCCATAAAAATTGACTGTTTTCCCTTCCTCTCACCCTGTGCATGTGTTTTAAACTCAACTGATCAGAGTAACCGGCGAATACAAAAGTAGTCATGTCCACTGAGGTAAGTAAAGTCAGAATGTTTTCAGAATTTAACATAACCCTTCTTCTCGCAATATTCGAGTCTTTGTGAGTCTGAGGGTCTGAGAGTTGCATAAGTGGTATTGTGTCCAAAGACAGCGGAGGCGGTCAAGAAGGTCTTCATTCGCCTGGTAATGACTCAGTTAATCATCTACCGACTTAGGAAGACGATTAATAATTAACTCACAAAATTGTGCTGCTTTAAACAACATGAAACACTCTCAGTGACTTCCATGACAAAAAAGTGTTGCAAAGGTCTGCAGAAGTTTGTTGGCATAACAGAGACCACTTATATCATAGACTATTGTGCTGTAGGTTCCCCAATTTTCATTAAAAAAAAACATTCTGACTAAATTCCATTATCTTGTTTTTTTTCAGAAGTGGAACATAAAGACTTCATTCACAAAACCTGCTCTGCACTATGTTCTGCACTGAAAGAAATACGACAGACACTGAGTTTCCACAATGTTATTTTTACATGATATTACAGTATCAGCCCTGAACAGCTACAGAGTAGAGGGTAATAATCATGTTGAGTCAGTTTGAGAACATTTTCAAGCATTTCAGCTGAAATGTAGCCTATTGAGAACTTTGGCCTTTATCTATACTATGTGAAGGTAGTCTTTTTTTCATTCAAAAGCTAATTCGCTTAAGAATGATGTGCATCAAAAAGTTGGTGTGACATACATGATGGAAAAAGAGAGATCATTTCACGTAAATGTGATGGAAAAGGGTTGCAAGCACCGAATATAACTGTAAATCTACATTGCTTGACAGTATGAATTCCACAGCAAACCATAAAAGTGACCAGAGGCCTTAGCCAGCAGTCAATCATCATTATGCTCATCGTCAAACTGAATGACGCCAGGGTCTCCAATGGTCATAGTGGAGTCATTCCCTATCATGATGCACTGGGCATTATGGATGCTGATATTTGCAGGTAAGTGCAATGGTTGTTGTTCTTGGGGTGGTGGGCCCCAAAAAGCTGAATTCATCTGAGGGTTGGGTGGTGGGTAGTGTGGGGAAGGGACAGAAGAGGGGGCTCCCCTCCCTCTCGTAGGGGGAAAAAACGGGGGTGCAGGGTTGGAGGCGGCATGGGGGTGAAAAGGAGGGGGAGGAGTGAACCTCTGCATGTTCTGCTGCCTGTGGTGGAGCTCCCAAGACTCCTGAAGCAACCGCTGGTAGTTCTCATTTCGCTGGATCTCCTCACGCCTCCTGCGGTTCTCCTGCTGCAGCCTCTGTCGGCTCTCCTCCTGCCGCCGCGCCTCCTGCTCCTCCTCCCACTTCCTTCTCTGCAAGGCCACCTTCTCTGGGCTGATGGCCTTGCGGGCGTTGGTGCTGAAGGTCCTGCTGGCCTCCTTCACCTGGACTATGGTCCGTAGCACCTTGGGCAGGCTGTCCTGGGGGAGGGGATTGCGGCGGGGCACCAGGGGGATCACTGAGTTGTACTTGTGGCGCTGCTGAATGGAGTTAATGAGGGCGGAGTCTGTGAGAACTTCTTGCATGCACGTGGTGAAGTTCCTCGAGAGCAGCAGGACGGTGAAGGCAGAGTTGTCGATGGCGTCATCCAGACAGGTGAGTGTGGACCTCCCAGGGATGGCGAAGTCTTGCGAGAAGGTGGCGCCCGTTCCCGAGGTCGCTCCTTCCAGCGTACTCCTCAGCCTCCTCGGCGTCCTCGGGGGGCGTGAAAAGATCACGAATGAGTAGAACACCGGATTGTGCCCATCACCTGAAGAGGGCATCTCGGGTGCGCTGACGGAGCGAGAGAACGCTGGGAGGACTGGATCAGGCAGCCTCAGGCTCTCCACACCTGTGCTCACCGACGTCACCAGCTGGTGGCTCCCATCTTTGCCTCCTGTGCACTGGGCAGGTGGGCGGGCGTAGGTGCCCAACATGGCAGGAGAGTAGTATATATAATGCACTTTGTGTCAAAATGATTGATTGCCTGGAATGTGTGGAATGTCAGGTATTTCCGGTATGTGTAGTATGTGTAGTATGTTAAAAATCTCTGGTATGCGTTCTGTTCTGTTCGGTCCTCCACTTGTGTTTTGTTTACGTGCTCCCCTGTGACGTATGCGGTCCACGTGCGAATGTTTACCTGTGTCAGCTGTGGAGTTTGCGAGCTCTGCGTCACACACCCTTGGGTGTGTGTGTGTGTGTGTGTGTCGCAAACGCTGCGGAATGTGCCTACGTCAGGTATGTAGGTCCAATCGCCAACCCCCTCAACACAAACTTATTATCCCCCCAAGATTGTTGTTTGTGTAAATGGCGCCACTGGTGTGATACTGTAACCATAAACGCTTCCCCATATGGTTCCAGATGACCGGGGTCTGTTTACGCAGACTGCTGCTGGCGTCGGTTTTTACAACGCTGCGGATGTATGATGCTGACCTGCGATTAACCCCCCTAACGTGTGGGGGTGTTTTTGTGTGTGTGTGTGAGCGTGCGTGTCACCCCCATGCCCCGTGTGTTTCAAGACTGTGAGTTTGTGAAAATAAAAAGGCTTCGTAAAAAACAGCCTATATGTCTACAAAGCACAATACAATATAAATAAATCATAACTTCGTGCTGGGAGAACCCCATCGTCGAAGGGATACGTAGGTTATGAAGTATCTTCCATACTGTAGGGGCGTTATATATATATATATATATAGTTGTATGCGTTATATTTAGGAATGTCAAGATTATGTACGATGTGTCAAATTTCTCTAGCATGCATGTCTGGTATGTCAAACATCTCTAGCATGTAGTGTATGTCAAACATCTCTAGTATGCATGGCATGTTAAATTTCTCTAGCATGCATGGCATGTTAAATTTCTCAGGTATGTAAAATGTGTCAAAATCTCTAGGGATTCGTAGGGGTGTGAAAATATGGACCAATTGTATCGTGTCTAAATGTGTAGTGCATACCCCCCCATCATAGCATAAAAGCTTGGTACTTAGTATAACATAGTTACAAAAGCAGTGTTTTTTCGGCACTAAAAGCAATCATGGATAGCGACGCAGCACCTAGACCTGTGAGGAGAAGGGTTGAACTTACACCGGTTGATGACGACATGGATGCGGGCCATGAGATTGTCATGGCACCCAAAAAAAGACGACCAGCGAGTTTTGTACACTTTCTCCGAACCCCTACAGAACCCGAGGAATACGAATGGATCATGTCTGATGGACTATAGGGGGATATGTTTTTGTGAAAGAAATTCAATGTGTGTTATTGTATACATTGAATTCCGAGGGTATGATTTTTACGGACCAACATCCATACATATCATTCTGTCTTCACGATTGGCGTATGTTCAGAAACAAAGTGTGGCGAGATTTGAATTACCCTGGACTATGCGCCAACTATTCAACTGTTTTCGACAGCGTGATACATCAAAAAAGTTATTACATATTTGCGAAACAGCTGGGCAAGGACCCCGCAGACTAAATATATTTTTGCAGTCCTTCATGCAGAATTGTAAATGGTATTCATGACCACAAACCTGAACAGCTTGTGGAAGATTTGAAAGTGGTCTACCCACGAGCTGATGTACCTGTTTTAAACAATATTTTCAAGAAGATAGATCGTTTGTTCAAATGGGGTGAACATCTCTTCAAATATACGCTTCTTGAAAAACAACTTTTTCAATCATGGCCTGATAAGGAGCGTGCTGTGTCCGGGATGGACGCCCCTGTAATCTACAGAGAACCTGGGAGCGTGCCCCCTAGAGGTGAGCAGACCGAAACGGCTATGTTTAAAACAGAAAAGTGTCAAAACCCTATGTGGAGTGCTCCATTAAGCGAATCAGAAAACACCAATGATGATATGGATTGTGTGACCAAGCTGTTTGGACAGATGTCATTGGCTAGTGATGACGATAATGATTCGGCACGTACAGCGGGTGACAAACCATTTGTTATGACCTGTGACGAGCATTGGTCATCTGAATTCGTAGGCGTGGCCAATGACACATGGTATCCGCAGACGCCCCCATAAGGAATACGCATGGCTGTCTAACTCTTTAAAAAGGTAACACACCAGGGGTACTTACATAGTTCAGCCTCAACAAACTATCATCAGGGTTCTTGCAGGTTGCAGTAAGTTAAATTTAAAACCTTTTTAAGACTTTTTAAGACCTTTATAGAAAAAAATTAAGACCTACACGACGCATTCCTAGAAACTGACCGTGGCAAAACCAGTCACAGGTATTTTGAGTTATTCACAGAAAAGTGTAGTTTCTGGTAGGGCTGGGCAATAAAACGATAACGATATGTATCTCGATAGACACCTACACGATAACAATAGAAAATGCGTTCGATAGAATGTTTTTTTTTAATTTTTTTTAAAGAAAACGGCGTAAGTTTAGTCAGCCACGCGCTGAATACGCAGAGTGTTTGGTGTGAATTAGCCCTAAGAACAGAAAGGTCTGCTCACCAGTATGGGAGCTTTTTTGGAGTTTACAAATCTCATCGTAGTCAGACAAATGTTGTCTGCAAAATATGCAGTAAAACTATATACATATATGATAGTTCTTCTCAGGTATCAGGTTTCGCTATGTTTACATTTAACACTTTACACGTCTTTATAACACTTCAGCTTTGTTAAGCACTTTATTAGCTTATTGATAATTGTTTAGTTTTCATTGTGATCGTAACATTGAACGTTTGTTGACAATCATTTTGCCTGAATGCTTATTGCCTGTCAGAGGAAGGTTAAGTTAAAAATAAAAATGTTTAAATTTAGATTTTTTCCCTCCTGTTACCTATTTTAAATAGGTCACACAATGTTTCAATAATTATCAATATTGACCGATATGAAACACATATATCGTGATACAGATTTCAGCCATATCGCCCAGCCCTAGTTTCTGGGCTTTCCAATTGTGGCTTATTCATGGAAATCTGATATTTGTGGCCATTTAAAAGCATGCAGATCTTAACACACAAAACTGAGAAAAGTCTTCTTGAAGACTGCCTCACTCTAGGGCTGTGGGGCAGAATGGTGTCCATTTGCAGAATGGTGTCCATTTGCCAGTATGTCACCAAGGTGTGGTACAGTATTACCAAAGATTCTAAAGCAGAGCAAGATAGCTTAATTACGTCACGGGTATGAAGTATGCCCTGAACCACCGTGGACGCCATTTTAGTAAGCCCCCCTAACATTCCATCAGCCCACTGTAACATTCTGTCAACCCAACTGATCAGCTGTGTTGCCGTTGACTGTTGCTTGTCAATAACAACAATGGCCGTTAAATCAAGAACATTTTGTTCTGCCATCAACTGCAATAATCGACAGTGCAAAAGGCCTGAATTATCCCGTTCTGTTTTTTATATCCAAGTAAAATCTAACGATCTAAAAACCTGCCCATACCAATCAACACTGTGTACGGCGAAAATATTTTAATGACAGATTGCAGAACCTAAAAGTAAGACGTTGCTGGAAAAACAATAACCTAAGCAACACAGTGCATGGTAGGCGTAGTTGGGTTAAAATACAGTGATGATGAGTGACAGAAAAAAAGTTTGATTATATTACTGTAAACATTAACTTTGACGGCGTAACAAAAATTACAGATACAAGTGGGTACCGTTATGCCAAGATCACACTTAACGTTACAGCTGTAGGCTATGCTTTTGTGCTCAAAAGCCATCTAAGGCCATCTCTTTAACATGTGTAGAGCTCCACGGTCATAAGCAGTTAATACAACACTATAAGACAACAAACTGACCTCAAGTCAAAATCCACATATATTAATCGATATCCGAATCTTAAATGAAAAGGGGCTAATTTACTGTGTAGCTGCAATGAAGCTGAACTACCCCGCAACTGTATGTCGCGGTCTGAAACGCCATCTATTGAACAAGCAGAAATAGCGGCTACCCTGTCCACCGTTATTTAATCAGTTAGCTTAGAAGCAATTATTGTTCACACCGTCAATTGTCAATTTTATGTAGGCTATAGTCAACTGTAATTCGCAAGCATATTTATCCACAAATGTAATGAATCGATGCTGCAATCAAGATGAGCCAATTTTTGTAGTGTACTGCACTACAGCAAACTACCTTACTTTACATTATTATTGAGGAAACCTAAACAATCAGATCACAAAAATATTGATTTGGTTTAGAACGTGATTGTATTTTCTCTTACTAGAAACACGAAATACATCTCTAAACAATAAATAGCATAATAATTTCATGATAGTGCCACATGCTTACCATGGTACTAATCGCTAATTCCCTGTAACGGCCACAAGGGAGCTTACCAAAATGGCGCCCATGGAACAATACTTCCGTACCTCCTTATTGACAACGTATTTTCCGGCCAGTAATCTCTCTTGCGCGTAGCGCTCTAGAATCTTTGGTATTACAACTGTGATGCTAAAGATTTAAGCAACTAGTACTGCAGTATCTACCAGTTGTACTGCAGTATCAAAGCTGCAGTGTTTACTACAGTATTACTGCAGTAAATGCAATCATGGTTTAATCATTAGCACCAGTCAATTCAAGCATTATTCAAATTAATCACCCATCGCAAATCGAGGTTTTGGCTAGTAATATGATGCTAATGTTTACTATTAAACAAGCCTTGTTGCCCCTTGCCATCACCTAAATATCTCTTTTTTAATGCAAAAGTAATATGACCACACGAAGGCTAAATCATTACCAAAGATCTTAGATTCTACAAAGATAAATATAATTCTGTGTAGTGTATTATTGTCTAGAATCATGTACGTATGATGCCAACAAATTCCTATTTTAGTTTTAGTGTGTCTGTAAAGCGAGCTAGAAAGCTAACGAACTAGCTCATCTAAGTGAATGGTAGTAACTATGACACCACCACCAATGTGCTAAACGCTAACAGTGTTTAACTCACCTTGAATTTAACACATTGCTGTAACCTTACAACTTTATATTACTTTGTTCACTTAAAATAATATCTGTAATAGTATCTAGGTGGGTGTGTGAGTAAAGTGACACCTTTCAATTTAAAACATTACGTCAGCTCGTTTTCTCAAAATCTGAATTGCTACGGATTGTGACACATGGTTCCAAAAAACCATCAACAACTCTGTAACAACCAATTTATTAGTTAAACTCCACGCCTGTCCCATTCATTTTAATGAAACGAATCTTGACTCTGCTCTGCATATAGGCAAGCTGGTGTTTTCCGATTTTGCATGATATATGACTACAGCGCCTTCACACCCGAAGTCCCTAACTGTATAACCTTTTTGCATATCTTGCACCGAGCTTCGTGCCTACAGCCGGGGGCAACTTGTAAACAGCTGCAAGAATTGCTATTATCGAACCAACTCTTATTGAACTGACACTTCCCCATTTTTAAAAATTACGCACTTGCCAACTACGACTTTACACTGCAAACATTTGGTGGGAAGGTAGTGGACAAACTGGACCATTGCCTAGCTGCAGCGAACACTATGGTGGTTAGACCACGCAATGTGATTTGTAGTTTTGTTTCACGTAATAGTAAAACACCACAGCATTTTTCTATTTTATTTTCTGCGGACAACACTTATCGGGAGTAAAAGGAGGTAAGAAATTTAAAACTTGGGTAAATGAAATTTAAGACCTAGGATGAAAATCTGGGTGTTTTCAAGACATTTTAAGGCCTTAAATTTAACTTTCTGAATTTAAGACTTTTTAAGACCCTGCGGGAACCCTGTATCATATTTTGTTAACTACAACTAACAAACAGTCTGTGTCGAGATGTCTGAATCCGGTGCGCAGTGTGTTGACATGTCTGACGCTTCTTCATCTGACTGGACCACCCTTGGCAATTACGCTGGATGCGTCAGACCCTACAGCTGTTCCGGTGGATCGTGTGAAGGCCTGTGTGGTTATCATGCTACAACATATTATTGAATATGAACTGCAAAAAAATTGTTATGGATGCCAGACGGACCATCCCTCTAAACGCCGCCACAGCTGCCTGTACGAAGCTGCTCCATATTATTTCCAGGATCATTTTGAAGAAATAACACACAGCATTAACGACCCGACGTTGTTACAAATCATTTTCACTCTTCTGGGTCACTATGGATTTAACCCCCACCCCAAAAAATATGGGACATTGTAAAATGTTATATATTGAGGAGCGAGCCCTACATCTGTGGCTATCTGGAGAATTTCAGTCAAAAGTGCATAGACACTGGTGATAGAAACATCATTTTTGATGCGTTAACAACTTGGCGCGCTGATTATCCATGGGAACCTGCGGGAGTATCTTTTGGCGAGCAGAGCATGTGAAGCAACGTGTGAGATACGAACTAAATGGCTTATTGTGCGACATCATCTGTGAAAATGCGTCCTGTAAGCCCACGAACTTTAAAACATCACCCCACCGTATGTATGCAATCAAAAAAGAAATGTCCCTGGTTCGCTCATCGGCTGAAGATTGGGCCCGCTTATTATACTTGGGGGGTTTAACACGCAAACCGTGTCATATAGTCGTGTGTGATATTGCTAAATGTATGGGTGTTTTCAAATTAGGTCACATTCTAACACTCTGTACTTATATAAACGATATGTGTGTAATCAAACTGTGTACAAACGAACATATAGGTGTGTATACTGTTGTAGATTGTGTAGTTAAAATTCTGGTTACCAAACATCTTGATGTATGTGTTGATTTTTTAAAACATCTTGATTCGGTACCGTTGATGGATTTGTAAACAGTGTATTAATAAACCTTATATGCACGTAGAGATTCTGTTTTGTGTCATTATTGTGTGGCAGTAGGTCATGGAAAGTCTTTTAAAAACTGTCTACTACACCCCATCCAGTGAGGGTTGTTTCGGTGGTAAAAACAGATTAAAGCAAGCTGTTTTTAAAAAAACAGGGAAGTGTGTATCAGACAAAACTGTAACGGACTGGCTGTCTGGAGAGGATGCATACACACTACACAAACCAATCCGTATTAACTACTTTAGAAACAGAGTATATGTTAACGGCATTGATAAACAGTTTCAAGCTGATTTGGTTGATATGACTATGTTTTCAAAGGAAAACGATCATATTAAATACATGTTAACATGCATAGATGTTTTTAGCAAATATGCGTGGGTACGTGTTTTAAAAAACAAATCCGGCCGCGAGGTGGCGGTAGCGTAGCGTTCCAAAGCATATTAGACGAGGGGCGTGTGCCCCAGAAAATCCAGACAGACAGGGGGAAAGAGTTCTTTAACAAACAATTTCAAGATGTATTGACTAGACACGCAAAAGGATATGAACAGAATTTCACACATGAATACTTCACAATAGTGGAGTGTATACAGCGAAAACCTGTTGTTTACAGATTGAAAGACTATGATGGGGAGATGCTGGATGGGACCTTTTATGAAGAGGAATTGCAAAGAATTCGTATCGGTAGTGATAAGGCATTCAAAATTGAAAAGATTCTGGAACGAAAACGAAGAGGCAAAAAGATGATGGCTTATGGTTGGGGTGGCCCTCAAAAATGAACACATGGATCCCAGCAGAAGATGTCATAGATGTTTAAATAGCGACCACATGTACATATACTTTTATTCATACATACGGCGCCATGGAAGAGGGAAGTTTTTATATAACACTGCCCAGCAATGCAAGTAATGAAATATACAGTGACAACAAAATATCAAACTACAGAGTCAAACTAGCAAGACCATTGTCGCTGAAAGCGCCCTGGGAGGTCGCATTGATCGAGATTCAATATCCCAAATCATGGGTTACATTCCAGCAAGAAGATGGTGTGTTTAGCATGGCGGATGTCAGAACCAAGGAGGTTATACCATGCGATCTCCGTGAAGGTTTTTACACAAACACACCAAACATTATTGAGGAAATTAATATGCTTGTGGAGGGGCATTCTGAAGACATCGAATTTGGATATGATGAATTAATACACAAGGTGTATGCGAAATTGGACAGGGAGTTATCATTCATATTTCACGGGAAGTTGGCCCGCATTTTAGGTCTCGAAGCTGACAAACCGTTTATAGTCCCGCCCCGAAAAAAAACAAATACGCCCCCATACACAGCTGACATGTATGGTGGAGAATATGCGCTGTTTGTATACACAGATATAATTGAACATCAAATTGTGGGGGACCATTACGTACCACTCCTAAGATGTGTACAAATAAACGGTGAACACACAAAAGTAGTTAGTATAAATTACGACAAGCCGCATTATACATGCCTGCGCAAGACAGACATCAGTGACATCGAGATAGCTATTAAAAACGATCAGAATTATAACATACCATTCAGGTACGGCAAGATTGTGGTTAAACTTCTTTTCAGACCTGTGAAACAGATACGATTTTGAATAGTAAGAAAATGCTACCAGGACCCTCAACGTTATGTGGCCTATTATCAAAATCAGGCTGGGGGTAATATTGACGGTTTTTATGGTGCCCCTGTTATGTATGGAGGCTATGGTCTAGGATCGCTCCTAAAGGGTCTGTACAGAATGGCTATGCCTTTGCTAAGGAGAACTGTTGGGATCGCTAAACCGCATTTAAAAACAGCCGTGAAACATATTGTTAACGATGTGGTCGGCAGTGTTATGTCCAGTGTTAACAGTCGTATTAACAACCAGGACGGCTCTGGTCTACACATCATGCAGCGTAGGGCCATAAAACGACCACCTGGTCAGCGGGCACCCTGTAGATTCAAGAAATATCGTGCTAAAACCAAAAATAGATCAGTATTGAAAAGGGGGTCTAGGGGTTAACGTCGTGAGAAGCCGCCTGCAAAAAAGAGACGTGTTTGCATATTTTAACCATGGCTCTCATACATGGGTTGTCAGAGGAATGTGTCAAATCTGAATTGGATTTGTTCAACCTACCTATGACACAGACCGCTATTAAAAAATGTAGCTATATAGAGATACCCCCAGTATCTGCCCTAACACCAGACGCCCCATGTGAATTCTTTATCGCTGGCAGCGGGGATGATTACATTGATTTGAATAATACGCTACTTTTCACACGTCTTAAAATAACACTACCAACTGGCGCTGATATTCCTGCCGGAGCACCCGTCGGACTTATCAACTATCCGGCGGCGACTATTTTCTCTCAAGTTGACGTATCCCTAGGCGACAGGCTGATTTCGCAAAGTTCAAGCACGTATCTGTACCGATGCATGATAGAATGTCTGCTGAATTATGACAAAAATACGCTGGAATCAGTTTTCTCAGCTGGTTTGTTTTACAAGGACACAGCGGGCCACATGGATGAAACGGACCCTGGTGGCGATAATGCTGGATTAACTAAAAGAGCAACATTTACAGAAGGGAGTACCGTTGTTGAGATGCTAGCACCTATTCACAGCGATATATTTTTTCAAGAAAAATTGATATTGAACGGTGTCGATGTCAAAATACGCCTCAGCAGAACTAAGGATGAATTCTGTCTAATGCGTGGCGATGCAGTCGCATACAAATTGCAACTTTTGGCCGCCAGTCTATTTGTTAAGAAGGTGTCTGTTTCCGCTGCAGTGAGATTGGGTCACGCACATGCGCTCCAAGCAGCGACCGCAAAGTATCCCATTGATCGAGTGTGCATTAAAAATTACTCTGTGCCGGCGGGGACTCGTGTTGCCAACCAAGAAAATCTATTTCTGGGGCAGGTGCCCAAGTCTGTTGTGATATGCATGGTGAATAACGAAGCCTTTACAGGTGCTTATAATAGAAATCCCTTTGCATTTAAACATTTTGATTTGGAGTTTCTCGCTGTGTACGTAGACAGCCAGCAAATCCCTTCTAAACCGTTGCAGCCTAGATATAACGAGGGTAGCGCGACGCGTGAATTTTATCAGATGGTTGCGTCAACGGGTCGACATCTAAAAAACAAACCCCTGGTTAATGATTGTTCTGATTACCTGACACTATACGCGTTTAATCTTTTAACACCGGACGAGGAGTGTGGTCAGCATTTGTCGTTAATAAGATCTGGGAATATGAGGCTGGAGGCCCGTTTCAGACAACCGCTACCCAACACTATAAATATTGTGTATGCCGTGTTTGACAGCATAATAGAAATTTCTAATCGACCACAGATACTTATGGATTACTATTGATCACTATGAACACTATTGAATTAACGGCTATTATGGAAAACATATCCAGAAAGGCGGTCTTTCTAGGCGTGTTGGCATGCGATCAACTACCCGAAACACTGGTTCAAAACGACTTACCAGCGGTCGCCATAATAAACACACATAATTCCAGACAGCCTGGTGAACACTGGGTGGCCACATACATAGCCACCAGTGGTACCGCGTGTTTTTTTGACAGCTTTGGCAACAACCCGGACAGCGATATATTTCCCTCAACTATTTACAAATTTTTAAAAAACAGCGGATCCCCTGTGTTGTTTTCAAACTTACAAGTACAGGACTACCTATCTGTCACATGTGGCGAACACTGAGTCTTTTTTCTATATCATATGCTGAAAGGTTTAAGCTATGATGATGTAATGCTTAAATATTCTGAAAATCGTATTAAAAACGATAATATGGTCTCATTATTTGTGAAAAAATTACGACCACATAGCTGTATGTGTAATGTTTTTACTTGCGTGCAACATGCACAGACTAACAACTGTCTACACAAGTGTTGAAATGATGCTATAATAATAAAATAAATAAACAGAAATGTTATCACTTTGTTATGAGTTTTTATTGGTATAGTATAGTGTTTATACACACATATTAGGTATACACAACACACGTTATGAAAAAGAATACAAATAAATCAATGTAAAAAAGTAGAAAAATAACAAGACAACAATCAAAATCATTGTGTAAAAGTAAAAAAAACAACAAACATGGTAATATACATTTTTCACAACAACATCAACAAACGAATCTTTAAAAATCAAGCCAGGATGAGGCATTTATTTGTGGTGTTGAGTGTCTGTATGGTAATGATGAGTCGCCTAAGCCCCTAGGAACAAGAGGGGGTGTCGATAGTCTGCGCGGTAATGATGAAAGCCCAACAGGGGGGTCACGGGCTGGTGTGTGGCTGAGAGTGTGGCTGCGTGTTGTATTTCTTTTCAAATCAGCGATAAACTGTTTAAGACCGTTGTTTGGTATGGTTGAAAGAGGTATGTTTAACGCAGCGATGGCTGTCAGAAACTCATGCCACCCTTGAGGTTTTCTACGATGGGTCACTGCATGCGTACTAGTAACTGATTTTAACAGGTCGTACATGTGTGTGCCTGGAATGAGAGATCCATTAAAAACACGCTCCCGTGTTATCCCACGACGCAACACCTTGTGAATTACGCATTTTTTCCAATATATAACTGGCGTTGCATCTACTTCTCATTGGCATGTTTTTAAAACTTCAGAGGCGATAGGATCACTAGCTAGGGTTGTGTTCACAGGGTCGGGTGTTGGCGGGGGTGTATGGACAGATGCCTGGTCAGGCACCTCCGGGGGTGTTGACACGCGCAGTGTCAGCCCAGCTGTTTCAAGATCACCTTGTTTAACCATGGCCAGATATCGTTGCAGCAATGCCGTATAATGCTTGACTTTTTCACGCGGGGCTATATCATTCCTGTCCAAAACAGCTTTCATGGCAGCACACAAATCCTCTTCAACAGACTGTCGTAAGGGTATGTTGTTAGTATCATTTTTTAGTCTGTCCAATTGTTTTTGCGGTACTAGATACATTTTCTTAGCATACTCCATCACATCTAACTCTGTCTTGATGTAAATAGACTAGTTATGAAAGGCAAGGCGATACTCAAGAGTGGGAGGAGGAAACCACCCTTCTGGTTAAGCGCATATCTCTTTTTGCGCATGCCAATCTTCTTGTCTGCTATCAACTGGATCAACGACTTCTTTTTCCGAAGTTTTTTATACTGTACATCTGTTAATGGTATGGTGCCCCTAAGAATATTAAGAGCCACCTCACAGAGAGCCAGGATTAACTCATCCGAAGCTGTGTGCAGAATGACCCGTCTCTGCGCCGGTTTAGCCTTAAGTAAGCGTTTCAAAATAGGTAGATTCCTGCAAAGCCTCTCAGACATGGCGTTGTTTCAACTTCTTTTGCGTACATAGACAACCGGATACTCGGAAAGCAATAACGATCTGATACGGAAAATGTCTGGGGTAGCTGGTTTATAATCTAACATTAGGTAACCATATGGCTTCTCTGTCACGTTTTTCAATGATGCAAGGAAGAATCTAGTGTTACCAGGATACATTTGACGAGCCAGAACGGCAATCTGGTTGTTATCACGAGGGTTTTTGAAAATAATTAAATAATTTGTGTTGAGACTAATGGTTCTACTGGATTTCCCTTGAAAAAACAAATTCTGAACCATGTAGATAGCGCTTAGATTACGATGGTGTACGTACTGTGTAAACACTTCCTCTATTTGCACATTATTACTAGCATCTTTCATGACATCGTCGATAATTAACAAATTATTTTTAGACACGGCTAACAACTCATCATCATCTAGCGCATCAGGTATTCCATTAACAAATTTGATTTGCCTCAGTTTTAACAATTCGTCGTAAAGCGGTTGCCAACAATCAAAAATGTACACAATATTTTCGATAGGTCGATGTGTGTTATAAGCTCTTTCACAAAATATGTCTTCCCTGAATTTGACGGCCCGCTTATCACACAGGAAAATGAATGCTGGAACCTGGTGCCTCTTTTAACGCATCCATCTTAAAACGTCTCAATAACCATACGGTATTGTGGAATAGTCACTTAGCAGAACTCTTTTGTTGTAAACCACTTTGAATCTCTTCACAGCCGTTTTGTTTTTAAGACTGAGACGTTTCTTGTCACGCACTATATTATCAGTACGAGCCAAAATATGTTTAGGTGCACTCCTATCAGTAATGTAATGAGTGACCAGACCAACCAAAGTTTCTAACCTGATTAATTTTGAATTAACAGTGTTCAGTGTCACACCCTTAGCATTCATACACACGCATCCATTCGCCGTACGATAGCCATATGTCTTTGGACCGCTTGAGCAGAACTCTGTGATATAATCGCCGGAATCAAGTTCACTAGTGAGGTCCCCCAAGTACGGACCTAACTCGGGCTCCCAATCGCCATCCCTTGTAACATAAATCAGACTATCGGTGTCGCTATAAAGCAGCCTGTCCCCCAGACGGTCCATGATGTCATACAATTTTAGTCTAGCTCTAGCAGTTGTAAATGCCCTGATGAATATATTTATGTTGGGTGTACTTACACATGCATCTTCGCTATGCCGCCATTGCAGAAAGAGCCACATCGTCAGACACAAATGAGAAATGTGTGACATCATATTCACACCCAAAAACGTAACGAGCAAATTGCCCCGGGTCTCTCAACATCACAGTGTTTGGGAGATGTTCACGCATAGAAAACCGACCCCAGAGCGAGTTCAGCAATAACTTGTTAATACTGCGTTTAGCAGGATTAACACATATTTTGTCTGGGTTTAACCTAATGCCCTCTTTCTGGAAATAATCATGAATGTATGCCTTTTTCTCATCATCTGTAACAGCGTAGGCGGGGTAGCCGCTGGCCTCCTGCTTATATTGCAGAAATGTCTTGACATAGTTTGAAAACAGGGTGTCAGATCTTTGTGGGAAATGCCACACCTCGTCCACTCTGTTTACCACATACCCATTTTCCATTGCCCTTTGTAATTCAATACTGACTCAACAGCCTGAAAGACATCTTTCTGCATCACTGTGTGTACATGGGGATGTCTGATTCTCCTGTTCAGCGCATGTCCTGCAGAGCGGGAACATTAGTTTGCCATTGCACCTATAGGGTAGCACGGGATGTAGTAATCCTCTGGGTGGTGCTACTGTGGCTTTAATTATACCAAAATAATTTTCCAGGGGCTGGAAATCTTTTAGAATGATCTGGGGGTTGTTGATGGGGTACTCATTTTTGCTCTGACATGCTGGATATAAAGATGTAAAGTCAATATAGTGAATTTTCTCACCTTCTTTGGTTTTATAGTAGAGTTTATACGCATTTGTCCTACCACCGAAAAGACTCTGTCGTGGTTTTAATCTTTCAGGATGTACATACGTCGACATAAAATCAATCACATCAGCATTATTTTTCTTGGCATGTATCCACTGACACTCCCACATAACCTCAACATTAAAACCATGTTCCTTGGTAAGGTATGTCACCTTATCTTCAAAATGCTGAATCAACACACTGTAAGGGACTTTTGACAATGGGTGTAAATTATTCGGATTGTAATGACATTTATGTCCATGGAATAGACAGCCATTGAATTCGAGCGCATGTTTAACCCCATCTTTTTCATAAAAACCATCAATATGATAGCGACCCACTTGTACTTCGCCACTGTTCAGAGCATGCTGCACATCAATGTTTCTAGAGAACTTCAAAAATTCCAACCACTGTATGGATATGTTGGAATACGCCTTGTGCTGATCAACATAGGCGTTGTTGTGTGTCAGAGCTAGTGTGTCAGCCAGCAGATAATGAGTTTTGTAGACAGCCATGCAACAGCTGGCCAACGTTGTCTGCGCAAAAGGGTCGAGACCTGTGCAATTAATAAACTCTTGGCGGTATTTAATGCACGCCTCCCGTAGCAACACAACATCATTTCTACCGTATGTACTGTATGCAATTCTTTCTGAAAATCAAATTCGTTTTTGGAGGCCTCAACATACCATGCATCAAACGCCACTCTCTCCTTATCACTCATTATGTCATAACCATAGTAGACACGGTCAGGGTATGCTCCGCGATAATTGTTGTTTGCGGCTGTATTGAATCTATGCGGAAAGTAACCCTTCTCGCTTGTTTTGAGATTAAAGGCTTCTGTTGTCTTAGCCAAACGCATAGGTATGAATGAGTAGCTATCGATAAATCTTTGTTTAAAGATCTCATCATACATGAAAATCACACGGTACCCCATCATTGTAACACGGAGCGTGATACCCATATTGCAAAAATGCTCAAGGATGATGATGTTATCAAACCCCGCTGCATTGTGAGCCAACCATGTGTAGCCTGTGCATTTGGCACGCCTGAAGTGTATTAGCATTCGAACAACACAGTCAGCACCCTCAGCCACAACATCTCGCCCGAGTAAGTCATGGCACATGCAAAGTTAGCATGGTGTTTGCCATTTTCATGTCTTGTTTCTAGATCGAAAAAAAATTATTTGGTTTCTAATTTCTTAGCTTTGATGGGTTGTATGAAGCAACAATGATCTGCTTCTGGCACTAATTCTGCATTACAATGAACACATTGCATAGCCTGACATCTGTGTGGTTTCTTATTCGTTGCAATATAATATCGCCTATTACACATTTTGCAGTATTTCGTCACGTCACAAGGTGCTACCAGATGACCTGTACGACCCGATGGTAGGGCTTGCTTGTGTGTTTTATAGCAATATCGTGATTTGCAATATCTATTACAGTCTATACAATATATGCTGGCCTCAGTCCTTTTCTGACACTCGTCGCCATAACAGACGTCACAGCGCCATGCGCAGCTGTGGGTGCGTTTACTACTGTATGCCTCGTAACAGAACATACAAAAGTATGCATCTCCTAGGAATGTATGCGGTTTTATCACAAGATAGTAGTGATCATCATTAAGGTACAGAAACGCGGTTTTGTCGTGTGGTGTTTCTGTTGTCTGGTATTTTATCATCATACCATTGTCTGATCTATAAAAGATGACAATTTTAACATCGTACAAACGCTCACATCACCAAACCCTATCTTTTGCTGTGGTGTAAACCCAGCACGTCTATGCATGTCATCACCCATAGTCGCTGACATTTCATGCCCCGCATCTGGGTTTGAATAATGTGCTAAACATGTGGCAAAGCATGTGTTGCCTGAGGTGTTATTAGGGCTGAAGAGGTTTAGGCGTTTCTTTTTAATAACCTCATCATGAGCCAAACGCGCTATCTTCCTGCGAGCACCCCCCTGTCTGTCGTGAGCAATGGACAAAGTTATCTGTAGACTCTGGTCCGTCATGATGTTGGTATTACTCTGTAGCATATTTTCAATAGCCTCTATCAACCGATCCAGAGCATAACCATCAGATGAGGTCAGTACAACGTTCACATCTGTAGTTAAACTGTCTCCCCTTAACACCATGCTGATAACAGCGTTTTCACCCCCCATAGTCTTCCCAAATTCAATAATGTCATTAAATGTGTTGTACAAATGCTGGACGTATGAGGCCATGTCTGTCGTTGGTGCATCCCTAAAATTTAATGTTCTGGTGACTACTGTACTGTTGAAACGCTGGCGGGGGGATATAACATAGTCTCCAACACGGCCACCCTCTCTGACCAATCGTTGTATAGACACTTCATCTAAAGTGGTTGGTTGGACTGCCACGTCAGAACAAACACCCGCTCCACCACCACCCCTTTGAAACATTGACAAATCCTGTTCACAGGCCTGTGAGTGATTAACATTATCAGTAATGTCATGTGTGACAACCACACCGTTGTTAGCGGTTCTCTGTAACATTAAGAGAAACTCGTTTGTGATTTGTGCTCTTATGACCACGTGGAGGTGACGTCACACGGTGAACCAAACAGACGAGCCTTTCCATTCTTACCACTTCATTTCGAAAAACTTCTACGAAGTCCGGGCTTGTGTAGTAGAGAGTGTAGCTAAGCTAGCTATTTGAACAGATGCGCAAGTTATGGCTACTGCTAGCGAAAAAACGGAGCTAGAAGACCCTCCCCTGTCGCTTAAGTCTCCCGTTTGGGATCACTTCGGTTTCCCAGTGAAATACTGCAATGGAGAAAGACAACTGGATAAAACTAAGGCAGTATGTCGACATTGTTTTACAGGGGTTGGGTATTTTTCCGGGAACACCTCAAACATGATAACTCACCTGAAACGGCACCATCCAACTGTTAACATTACCGCGACGAGGAAAAAAAAACAGGTAGTGCAAACACAACTGACCAATGTATTTAAGCATCCTTTCCCTGGCAATTCAGATCGGGCTAAAGCCATAACAGCATCCATTGGCGTTTTTATAGCGTCAGATCTGAGACCATATTCAGTTGTGGAGAATATTGGTTTTAAACACATGCTAAAAGTGATTGAGCCACGGTATGAAGTACCCAGTCGTCCACATTTCAGCCAGAAAGTTATCCCAGAACTTTATGAACAAGCTAAATCTACTGTCATCGAAGACTTATCAAAAGCATGTGCGATTGCACTGACAACTGATGGATGGACATCCAGAGCTAACGAGAGCTATATAACTGTGACTGCCCATCACATCACCCCTGACTGGAAGATAGCTAGCCACGTCCTGCAAACAAGGGTTATGTACGAACAACACACCAGCGTGAACCTAGCACAGGGACTGAACGAGACCGCGTTGGAGTGGAAATTGCAGAGGCCAGGGACAACAATTGCCGTCACAACAGACAACGCCAGGAATATAGTAAATGCCGTGATTGAAGCTGGAATGTCCCCCCAAATCGGGTGTTTCGCACACACCATTAATCTTGCCTCTCGGAAAGCAACAGGTCTTAATCAAATAGCCAGACTGCTAGGTAAAGTGAGACGCGTTGTGTCTTTCTTTCACCGTAGCCCAACAGCTGCACACATACTAGAACGCAAACAAGAAATGCTTAGTCTGGCGAAACACCGTCTAATTCAGGACGTGGCCACCCGATGGAACTCAAGTTATGACATGCTTGAAAGGTACCTGGAGCAACAGGCAGCAGTGTACGCTGCACTGACAGAACAGGCTCTGAAGAAAAAGGACATAAGCACCTTGTCTGACCAAGAGGTGAAAATGGCTGAAGAAGTAATGGTCGTCCTGAAGCCATTAAAGACACTCACAACACTCATAAGCACCGAAGCTACACCTTCAGCATCAATGATCATGCCCCTCAAAGCCACAGTTCTCCACTCTGAGGCCAAAGGATGGAGACAGTGCCACAGTGACCCAAGTCAAGGCTGCCATCAGGGAAAACCTGGAGGACAGGTACTCCTCGTGTCAAGACTTCCTCCACAAATGCACTTGACCCAAGGTTTAAACCTCTTCCTCACGTGGATGATGCCTGCCGTGACAGGATCTACAACAGCCTCATCACCGAGATTGTGGCCATGGAAGAAGAGGTATTGTAACAATAATAATAATAATTATAATAATAATAATAAAAAAAAATACCTTTCACAGCATTTTAAACAAATTCTTGCTCATGTTTATTTGTATTAAACATATTTGTACTTTTATTTATTTTACAGCATCAGAAGACCAAAGGGACAGCAGCAGCCGCTTCATCCTCACACACAGGACACCCAGAGGCATCTGAATCACCCCCTCCTATCAAGAGGTCAGCGATGGCCGAAATGTTTGGTGAGCTCTTCCAGACTCAGGTAGGAGACAAGGACACTTTCCAGCTTGTCAAAGAAGAGGTTGCTGCATACAAGGCAGTAAACAGCATATCAGTAGACTCAGACCCACTTCTATGGTGGAAAACCAATGAGTCTGCATATCCCCTCACTACAAAGCGTTACCTTGCCATTCCTGCAACCTCGGTCCCTAGCGAGAGGGTATTTTCAACCGCTGGGGACATTGTTACAGCCAGCAGATCTGCTCTGACTGCTGAAAACGTGGACAAACTTATCTTCCTGGCAAAAAATATGAAGATTTAGATTTACAATAAATTCCGTATTGTAACTGAAACTGGAGTGCTGCACTTTAAATGTTGATTTTGTTTACTGTAAAAAGGAATGTATTTTTTATTTCAAACATTGGTTAATTTGAGAATATTTCATTTAACTTATTGGTACCAAGCAGCACTTTGAATTTATTTACTGTTTCCATTTCTATATTGACATTTTGGGTAAATAAAAAACACCATGTTGAGGAAGAAAATGGTTTCGCATTTTGTTTCCATACTGTACCGAAAATGAACCGAACCGTGACCTCAAAACCGAGGTACGTACCGAACCATGATTTATGTATACCGTTACACCCCTATTTATTCAGGCATGTCACTGCATCAGCACTCTGTAGTGATGAGGCCCTACGTCTTTTGACCCGTTCTACCGTTTTCATAACATCGTGCAATATAGGCCCTATTTCATAACGGTGTTGTGACTTCAGACCGGCTGTGGTGTTAACGTTGTCCACGCCTACAGACGGTCCTTCGCAGCTTACCGCGTGCAAATCCCCTGGATGAACGGTGCGCTCCGCGGTTACTGGCGGAGCACCATCTTCGTCACAAGCCTCTGTCAAATTGATGATTGCTGGGTCACCGACACTCCGACAGGCATGTTGTGTCGATGGCCATTGGTCGGCACAAGCACTCCAGGGTGGTCTCCTAACAGCGATTTGGTTGTCTGTAATTAACCCGCACACACACACACACACATTTTATTACACCATATGGTCTAGCGGTAGGATTCAACACCCCAGATCGTCCCCTGGTATGGGGTCAATGTTTCACTTTCATGACAATAAAAGAGAGTCTATTCCATTATTGACACATCATACACCCATACAACTGTTTGAGAATATTATACGTACCACAGATCCCTGCAACCTCATGCGTTGACCTTTTAGAAGTCGCAGCCCCCGTCTCTTCCGGGAATAATCGCTTTCTAGAAGAGGCCTTGTATTCTTTCGGCGTCCTAATTACACTCTGACGGGGTTGCTCGCTTGCTGTGTTATGCACAAGTGCGGTGAGCTGTATAAGTCTGGGTAGGTGTTCTGATACTGTGGGTCGCTCGTATTCCGATGTTTCCTGTACACATGTAACGATGGCTCCCGCTGTTGAAATGGCTTAAGCAACAAGGCATGTGTTAACAGTTGTTTATAAAAAAAAAAAAAAAAAAAAACATATATGCATGCTGGTGTGTGTATGTTCACCCACATTGAGGAGTGTCTGGTACAAAGTCTGATGATTCGTTGTCATCATCGACACAATTCACAAGATTGTCGTTGGTGACAGATTCCCCCGTTGTATTTAATTCATCATGCACTGATAAAAACACACAAACACATCTGAATGTAATTTCAATAATAAAAACACCTATACATTGTTATTATTCAAAACACATAACAACACTCACAAAGTTGGGTAAGGTTAAAAGACCAATCATTTTCATAAGTTGTTTGTTCACATGTCAGCAACTCCAGATCGGTGACCACATCATAATCCGATAATTCAGTCACAGGGCCATACGCTACAAAAACAGAGCAATATAAATATAGGCTAAATAAATACATACATGGTTATTCAGACATTTGCAAAACTTAGGCCTACATAAGACCATGCACATAGACATACTTACAATGTTGAGACAGGCCTGTATTTTCATCCGCAGCCACGGCGTGCCTGTTAAAACCTATAATTGTTTATACCTGTTTTTAAATAAATGCGATACAAATATTTTTAAACCAATACACGGTCTATGGCTGGATTAGATTAAAAACCAAGTATGGGTAGCTCACTTGTGTGGAGATCCATATCGATGTTGCTTTGACACTGGTCCAGAGATTTGCTTCCAGGTGTTATGTTGTGTACAAGAAACCACAAAGCCTTTTTGTGTATGTGTGGGGGTGTTAACGAATGAATTAGCATACGTCAAACATATCACGTTCGGTCATTCAAACATAGGTACACACCCCGACCCCCGGAGAATCAGACACCCCATAGCCACCATGAGTTTTTTAGATTTAAGTAAAAATGAAAATGTTTCTTCTCTAAAAGATTCTTTATCTTAAGGCTAGTGGTATAAATATAACGCATACAACTATATTTTATCAAAGATTTGCCCCTACAGTATGGAAGATACTTCATAACCTACGTATCCCTTCGACGATGGGGTTCTCCCAGCACGAAGTTATGATTTATTTATATTGTATTGTGCTTTGTAGACATAAAGGCTGTTTTTTACGAAGCCTTTTTATTTTCACAAACTCAGTCTTGAAACACACGGGGCATGGGGGTGACACGCACGCTCACACACACACACACACACAAACACCCCCTATGCATCCCAACACATCTTCTGCTTCGTTGAATGAACATACCCCACATGTTAGGGGGGGTTAATCGCAGGTCAGCATCATACATCCGCAGCGTTGTAAAAAACGACGCCGGCAGCAGTCTGCGTAAACAGACCCCGGTCATCTGGAACCATATGGGGAAGCGTTTATGGTTACAGTATCACACCAGTGGCGCCATTTACACAAACAACAGACGTGGGGGGATAATAAGTTTGTGTTGAGGGGGTTGGCGACTGGACCTACATACCTGACATAGGCACATTCCGCAGCGTTTGCGACAGACACACACACACACACACACCCAAAGGTGTGTGACGCAGAGCTCGCAAACTCCACAGCTGACACAGGTAAACATTCACACGTGGACCGCATACGTCACAGGGGAGCACGTAAACAAAACACACGTGGAGGACCGAACAGAATTTTTTTTTGACATACAACGCATACCACAGATTTTTAACATACTACACATACTACACATACCGGAAATACCTGACATTCCACACAGTCCAGGCAATCAATCATTTTGACACAAAGTGCATTATATATACTACTCAGGAGCAGGAGCCAGAGGAGGATGAGGAGCAGGACCAGAAGCAGGTACATGGGCTGACACCACACCTCTTGGCTGAGCAGCCCTTCCACTGCCGAGTCCCAATACCGGACTTACAAGCCTCTCACTAGCAGCAGAAGAGGCACCTGTGTGCGTGGAGGCGCCTCTGTGTGAGTTGTGGGTGTGCATGGAGGCGTGTGTGTTTGAGTTGCGTGTGGAGCCGGCACACCTGGCAGGTTGAGTAGGGGCGGCGCTGATCTCCAGGTGGCTGGGCAGGGAGCTGTAGGAGGACGACTGAAGGGAGGTGGGGTTGCTGTGGCTGTTCCCATCATGGCTACTGGCAGCAAGGTAGCGGGGGGCTGTTGGAGAGAAACCGCAGGGCCTGGCAGCTGATCTCAATCCCACAGACGCGTCTCACTTCCTCTGTGAGCTCACCCAGGTCGGAGCTGTACGTGTCCCGCGTCTCCACCCCATGGTTAGCGCACTCCAGCAGGGCCACCCGGTACGCCTGGTCTCGCAGAGATGCGTCGCAGAGTCGCTCCTGAACCAGCACCCGGAATATCCTTGCCAGGTCATGCAGAGCGGTCGACCGGGGCTCGGGGAGCTGGAAAGTGTCCACCCTCAAGTTCTCCACCCGCCCCTGGCTCCCTGTCACCTGGCCAGCCAGGTAGGTGGCGATGCAGTAATCCCCGAGCTCCTGCAGCTGCCGCAGGGCTTCTGCCGGCCTGCTGAGGGCCACAAGCGTCATGGCCCGCACCAGCTGTTCTGCGTCGTCACTGGCACCCATCTTCAGCGTGATGCTGAGCGGCCTCTATTTAGGGGTGCAACAGATGATCCGGAAAGCCTCCTGCAGGTCCGCTCTGATCTCCTGGAGGTCTGACTCATTACTCTGGAGGCCCACCCCATTGGCTTGGAGATCTGTCCCATTGGCCTGCAGACTAACCCCATTCTCCTGGAGCAGTGTTTTCCCCAGAAATAAAAAGAAGGGTTTAAATTTGGATGTAAATACGATGACGCGGTGGCACGGTAGCTAGGAGGATTGGTGGGCATGCACCCTGGGAAAAAATGTTTTTTCTAGAGCTAAAATGGTGCATTCTATGAAGATCTTAAGCTACATTTTGGTCCCAGAAGGCTGGTGGAAACATAACACTTTTAATAAAATGTTGCATTTTTTGGCACAAATAGAACAAAAAACTCGTTGCACTTGGTGAGTTGAAAGAGCCAAAACTCCCAGGTGGGAAGGCTAATTTATTGTCACACAAGAAATACTGCAAGCACTATATAATGTCACATGAATTTGACTAGGCTGTCACTAAAATGTCTAAATGTTGAGCCTCCTGTTTTTCTGGGCCGCCCACTTGTCTGCCGCAGCCTCCAACCACATCTCTCGGACAGGTGGACCCTCGATGCTAATGAGCACCACGCTAAATATCTCCCTGTATGGCCACATGAAAGCTGAATTGGTACCACAGATCTTAGATTCTGCAGATAAATATATTTCAGTGTAGTGTAGTATTATCTAGAATGATGTCTGATGACAACAAATTCTTATTTCAGTGTTCATGTAACAAGCTAACGAACTAGCTCATTGAAATGATTGGTAATGTGGTAATGCTAACAGTCATCGACTCACCTTGAATTTAACACGCTGCAATAACCTTACAACTTTATATTACTTAATCCACTTCAGCTAATATCAGTATTAGTAGGCCATTTATGTGGGTGTTGGTGAGTAAAGTGGCAGCTTTCAGTTAAAAATGTTAGCGTAGTTCGCTAGCGTTAGCGCGCTAACAACACCATACAGGCTGCAGCCTGGTCTGAAATGAAGCTAATTTTCTGGAAATCCAAACAGTAACAACGTACACTATTAGGCTTGAAATAATCACAAATAATTGCGGATTGTGACACCTTGTTAAAAAGAACCATCAACAAATCCAGAAAGACGTAAGGACTAATTTATTAGTTAAATTCCACGAGTGTCCTATTCAATGAAACAGTCTTGACTCTGCTCTACATAAAGGAGGATTTGCCTTTCACGCTCTCTCTCACTCTCTTTCAGCAGCTAGATGATCCGATCGCATTCTGTACACTGTGGAGAAAGTTTTCTTGCTACATGAGCATGTCCCAAGGAGAGCGTTCTCATTCCTTCTTGTGTAGCATTTACAGTCAAAGTCAGGCAGTTTTAGTAGCCCCGAGGTTTGCGTTAAAGATCTTAGATTCTACAATACTCTCTGATACAGCTGACTGGCGGAAAAAAAACAAAGGAGCACTGTAATCGGCATGTGATTGGCCAGTTTCGCCAGTATAGTAGTTTACACACCCACCACGGAAGTTTCCTAAAAACGCAGCCTACATTTGACTACATTGGGGCTTCTTGTTCGGGGAAAATCCCAGGGGGAATGTTTTTGTGCATGAATTTTAAGTGTATCGGCATTTTATGAAAGCGTCTCGGCAAAACTTGATGCGTATCGGCGAAAAAAGAAGCGTATCGGTGCCGATATGCTTAGACGCTTTGGGGAAAACACTGTGGAGAGCTGTCATATTGGCCTGTGGACCCACCCCATTCTCCTGAGGGACCACCCCATTGGCCTGGAGAGCTGTCCTAATGTCTTTTAGACCTGCCCCATTCTCCTGAAGGCCCACCCCATTGGCCTGGAGACCTGTCCTACTGGCCTGGAGACCTGCCCCATTCTCCTGAGAGCCCACCTCATTGGCTTGGATGCCCACCCCATTGCCCTTAAGGTGAATGGTGAGGTAGCTGAGGGGCGGTTTAAAAAGTTACATTGTTCTTTCCCGTTGCAGCATTTTTTCATTGTCTCGACTGTGTTCAACAACCCTTTACTGAATAAACAGCGCGTTCAGTTAGTTGAGTGTGATGCCTATCTGCCAACGTTACAAAATGACTTCTGACAAAGCGCAGACTTACGATTTACACACTTTTCCTGTACACAGACCTTGTCATTCAAGTTGTTGAATCTCGCGGCATCGTACTCCTGGTACCAAATGGCAACGTTATGAGGTGACAGAAAAAGGACGTTGCGGCATCGAGTTTTCAGATTACCATGTCACGACATGACAGAAAGGTCACCGAGGCAACCAAATTGCAACGTCAAACGGTGACCACATCGCAACGTTGCAGCGATGGGTTTTGTTTACGTTATGGCAACATTAAAGCGACGTTGCGGATACGTCTTGTGTTAGCTGGAAGGCTATCACAAAATTATTGAAGTAATGCAATACTATGTAATTACAGTAAGTAAACTTTTCCAATTATTGTAGCGTAATAGTGTAAGGCATTTCTTTTTTTCTTTTGGCCAAGTTACCGGCAGACTGAATACAAAATACTGTTTCCCTGGGTAGTGTAGCAAACGGCTAACAAACAATCATGATATCCTATTCGCCAGTGTCTACTGTTCAATATAGCCTATAGGACAAGCGGCAAACAAACGTTAACAGAGGTTAGCTTTCCGTTAGAAATGATGAGGGTTCAGTATACATGTCATAATCCAATGACACAGCTGCCTACTTTTTGTCTTTTCCTCGTTTTCCTCCTCTTCCTTTCCTTCGCATCAAGCAGGAGCCTT
This sequence comes from Coilia nasus, assembly GCA_027475355.1. Lineage (NCBI taxonomy): Eukaryota > Metazoa > Chordata > Actinopteri > Clupeiformes > Engraulidae > Coilia > Coilia nasus. Next base: position 31,767,858 of record CM050217.1, read on the forward strand.
GATGATTTGAAAGCACTGTTATTCAAGACATTGCCAACATCTGGAGCAAAGTGATTAGAAATTAGTTTTTTTTTCTTGGTGACTTCACATTTGGATCAATGCAGTAAAAGTTTCACTCCAGCAGTTTCACTGCATGTCCTACTCTACCCAGTATGTCTATGCATGTGACAAATAAGTAAATGTTGAGTGGCTGGTAGATTTTAAAATCTACCTGCCACAATGGCAGGTGGACAAAAAAGTTAATTTCCATCCCTGGTGTTTAGATGTCCACAGTTATTTTATTTAGTAACACGTTTCATTTGAATGGTCTCTAGTTTGTTAAGGCATTTATGCTATAGCCCGTATGACTGTCTTTGCATGGTATTTAATTCATTCCATTTTAGTAAGTGCTGTTATCAAGTTAACCTGTTTTAGACTTTTGGCTTGTTTTTTTTTACGACATAAGCTTGCCAGCAGCGCAATTCTGATATGATCCTCTGCAGTGCTCTTCAGATTTTCACCAACTGTGTGGTGTAGCCTATGCTGCTTTCCGTTGGGTTGTAGAGAGGCACAACCGTGTCCACATAGCCCGGGATTTTTGGAACAGTCCTATTAAAGCAAAACAACTGAATCAGTATTTTATCATGATTGTTGTATTTTTATAAATTCAAGGTCAGTGACGTATTTTTTTCAGTGTAAATATATTTGCTAAAAAATGCAATTCATCATATACTAATTTATGCTAGCAAAGTTGTCATCATTATGACTGTTGTATTTGCATTGCATTCTTTGTATTAAGACAACATTGTATTCTGTACCTGAGAGACAAAGTTCAATTTGATGTAATAGTCAGGTTCCAAAGAAAACACAGATACATCAGCATTTACAGTAAAGCAAGGTTTAGTATTCACCTACTCTTGATAAACCAGTTGGAACATTGTCCACTGCACCGCTGTGTGCCCGTTTTGGGAGCGAAGTGATTAAAAATGAGGTTTTTTTTTTTCTTGGCGACTTCACATTTGGATCAATGCAGTAAAAGTTTCACTCCAGCAGTTTCACTGCATGTCCTACTCTACCCAGTATGTCTATGCATGTGACAAATAAGTATCCTTGTAACATTCAATGGTCTGTACATATGAACTGCACATGCATGCATGTGTAAAAGGGACTGCACATCACAAATTCTGTAGCCTACCAGAAGGGTTCACTGTTGGATACACTAACCCATAAAAGGCCTCACAATATATATCACCTCAATATATAACCTCACTGAATCGTGACATATTTCGGTGAGGACTGTAGCTTACAAAAACATTTGGTATAAAGACTTCAAATAGACCTGAGTAACATAATGACAGAATGATGTATTTATCATGAAGGAATCCATATTTTCACTTTCATGAAACAATGTTATAGTAGCCTGGCTGTCTATATATACAGATAAGTACTCTTAAAACAAATAGGCAAGTCGTCAGGTACATACAATCTTAGTAAAACAGAGGTAGACAACAGGACTACAACCTTGACTGTTGGCATACTAGCCTGCTGCGTTTCCACTACTCTGCTCCATCGATTACATGGTAATAGTCGACTACTGTTTGGAAAATCTCAGATTGAATAATTTTATCAAAAAGTTATTATTATTATTATTATTATTATTATTATTATTATTAATAATAATAATGATGGTGATGATGATGATGATAATAATAATAATAATCTTGTATACCACAATTCATACATACAAGGTGCAGCTCAAAGTGCTTTACAGTTTGGCAAGGTCACCACAAGACAACATTTATTGCAGTCCAGTGGCGCTGGAGTAATGTAATGAAATGACGTACAGTAATGATGCAATGCCCCGTTAATGCAGGCTCTTGCTTGACGCAATCATGTGGTGTCACAGCGACACAATTAAGGTGTGAGAAAAGGCCAACAAAGTTCCCATAACATCAGGTAAGACAACTGATCACCTTCGTTGTTGATTTTCAAGGAACATCATTGGCATCTCCAGTTCCTCCATTTTGTCATTGGCAAAGAACGCAAATGCAGCAAGTTCAGCCATGTTTGGTCCATACAGTCTACGGTTTCGTCATGTCTACAGGAACTGGAGAGTGTTCAACTTGTTTGCAGGGTTTGTATCCCCGCCCCTCCAGCATCACACAAATCTCGCTGCTGCAGCAAGTCAGCAGCAGCCCATCTTGAACGCGCTGAATATTTTCATGACCAATTACATCTCCAACTGCTAAACTACATTTCTCCACACTAATTCTTGTAGGCACCTTAATTGTGTGCTCACGTGCGAGAAAACTTAAATCACCCATACCTGGGCCAGCCATGTTTCCACAGGTGAAAACAGATGTCCAGGTAAGCCACTAAGCTCGACATCACTCGTGGACAAAAATCAACTGCAACCGTCAGGATAAGTGCACACTAAATCACATATGAAATAGGCACACGCAAAAAAAACGAACAAAGATAGAAAGGTAGAATAAAGAGCACAGTCATTCTTGGCACAGCGGCCAAGTCCTCACTCACTCAGAAGCCTCAAGCTCTGCCCACTCACTCCGCACATGCGCTCAGAAAGAGAAAGAGAGAGATGGAAACAGTGAGAGAAAAACAGGTGGAGAGACAGAGAGAGTGAGAAAGAGAACAAAGAGGTAGGGACAAAGACAAGCGAGAGAGAGACAGAAAAAGAAAGAGGTGGGGGGAATGAGTGTGTTTGTGTGTAAAGGACACGAGGTGATACTGTTTTGTTAACAGAGAAAGAAACAGGTAGACAGACAGAAACAGAAAAAAGAGGGAGAGAGACAGAGAGAGAAAGAAACAAAGAGAGCAAGAAAAAAAAGGGAAGGGAAGATGGGGACTGTGACTGATTGAGTACTCCTCCTGAATAGTGGTTGTCATAATGAGGCAGCTGTGGGGTGTGTGGGCTCTGGAAAAGGACGGCCCCTCTCCCACGTGGGGGGGACAGGAGAGGAGCGAGGGGCTTTTAAAGGTTAGCCCGACCCAATTAATTCCAGCAGTTAAAAAGGTCAGAGCTCTCTGTAATGTCGGACTGGGATATGCGTTGAGGGAGGGTAGTGTGTGTGTGTGTGTGTGCCAGGAATAGAACAGGACTGTAAGTGTCTCCCTTGCCAGAGTCATTACTTAAGTCTCATCAGACTTTATTACAAAAGCGCCGGATTTAGCCAGGGCCATCCAAGAGGCCGTCACCACAGCCAGGGCCTGGGGGCTGGTGTGTCTGTGTGTGCATATGTGTGTGTGTGTATCTGAATTTGTGTATCTAAGTGTGTGTGTGTTTGGGGGGAGGGGTGTTTGAGCATGTGTGTATGTGTGTGTGTGTGTGTGTGTGTGTGTGTGTGTCTAACCAGACTCGGGGATCATGGCCTCTTGTTAGAATAGCCGTGGCCCTTTCTGTCCATGTTTGCACTGCACCGTTGCCCGCCAGGTCGCTTCTGGGAGACATTTTTTTTCACAGCGATGACAGTGGTGCTCTTAAGAATAGCCGCGAGAAATTTGTCATTACAAACAGTGCCAAGTAGGGTTTGTAGGTGTGTGTGTGTTTACCAGGTAGGGGTTGAGTTGCCAAGGTTGTGCAGACAACAAGCTAGGAATGGAGCCGAAAAAGTAAAATGTCCGAAGTCCACAGCACTTTTTATTTAAACGGAACTGCTACTTAGCACAGCAGTCTTTGACCAGTTAAGAAAATAGAAAATGTATACAGTCTATAGTCAACAAATATGTGTGTGTGTGGGTATGAGTCATTCACTCAGCTACTGGTTTTAGAAATGTAAGGCATCGTTTCATACAAATGTATAAATAAAGACCAGGGCTCCAGGCTGCCACAGTAAAAGAATGGCATCTGCTTTGAGCAAAATTACTTCCCTGTTTTATTACCTGCTAGCTCTGACAGTACAGGGGACAGTAATCTGTAATCAAGCAGAAAGAAAGCAAAGGCCCCAAGCTATAGTTGAGCTATTTGATGAAAGTCACTGAGGCCAGACAAACAGCTAAACAGGTGTCTAGTGGACTTTATTCACTTAGAAGTAGAGCACCTTTGAGAACTCACTCTGTGGAAATATAATCTTTTTTATTTAAATGTGGTATTTTGATTTAGACCTTTCTGAAAACCCTGTTTGCACAATGTGAATGTGTGCAGCAATACATACATAATGTGTATGGTATTGTTTCTTCCTATTAGTGTGATGTGAAAACAGATAAAACAGATAAAAATTATGAGTTAATAAAAATAACGGCATTATTTTATTCCTGCAATTCCTCTCTCTCTCTCTCTCTCTCTCTCTCATTCCACTATTTCTCTTTCTTTCTTTCTTTCTCTCTTTCTTTCTTTCTGCATGCACGGAAAGCTATTACTCATGAGGCTCTTACTTTAACAAAGGTAGTCCATCATGCACGTTTTGCCTCTTTTCCATCCTAAATTATGCTCTTTAAATTGGGCTCCCTGAGACAGGTGAGGCGTGGGGATCAAAGGGCACTACCTGGGGTAATTACATTTGGCCACCTGCCCTGTCTGCTCTAATGAACCCATCATGACTTATTTCTTTCTTTCTTTCTAGTTTTTTGTTCATTCTTTTGTCTATCCTTCTTTCTTTCCTTCTTTCTCTCTTTCCTTTTCTCGCTCGCTCTCTTTCTTAACTTTTCTCTTTCTTTTTCTCCTTCTTTTCTTCTTTCTTTCTTTCTTTCTTTCTTTCTTTCTTTCTTCTTAAAACCACAGACAATACAGAATTGTTTGGAAAAAGATGGTGTATGGGCAAACAGTTGTGGTCAATTGATGGTAGCTGTATGTTGTTCTTTACCTGGTAGTTTTGGTGCATGTTTGTTTTGTTATGATTGGGTGTTTTTTTTGGTAGAGGGGGGTTGTGTGAAGATGTGAGGGAGAGGTTTTTTTTCTTCACATGATGAATGGATGCTTTTATTGACTTGGTTGTAACATGTCATTATGTAAACTGCTGACAATGATATAATAAATGTTATCTCGTTTTTTCCTTTTCTTTTCTTTCTGTCTTTCTTTCTTTTTTTCTTTAGATGCCTTTTTTTCTTCAAAAGTGGGTATTATTGTCCTGTTTGGTCACAAGCTCCCTGCTACATGTTTTTTTTTTGACAATAAGGTAAATCTTACTCGAGTACTGTGACTCCCACACACATTCTCTGGTGACTCAGTGAGTAACGTTGGCTATGTCCGAAACAGGAAGCTAGTGACCTGCTGTCTAGCTGCCTTCACTGTCTAACAAGTAATGCACCTTAAGCAGGCATCAAAGTGCCGATTAAAACCTTTGTTTCGGGCGGCCTGGCTAGACAGCAACACAGAATGATAAAATGTTGGATGTTGAAGGCAGCATGAAGGAAGTATCTATGCCTACTTCAAAATTGGGCAAAATGAAGGTACCTTCGAATGCAGCATTTTATGCATTCATTTGATTTGACCAGGCATTTTTACCCTTTCGGACACAGCCATAATATCAAAGAAAGCCTTGCACAAGATTACGTGATTCATTACATCGTTCTTCACCCACAGATGACGCAGCCGATTAGTCTACTTATGTACCGCAATCATGAAAAGGCATAAATATTTCATTTTGAGTATATTAAAAGATTTTTTGGGGCATGATTTTTTAGACTTAAACTAGAGTTAAATAAAAATCAAACACATTTGTGCTGTCAAGCAGATGCCAAGGGGGTAGCTTTAATTTATCCTTTCGTCTGGAGCACTAATCAAGCTGTCCCGGGTGGGGAGGGGGGTAGACCGCCACCCCACTCTCGCTTTGATGTGCAGACCGCACACTTCAACATACAACATTACCTGCGTCACAAGTGCTAAGCAAGGAAGAGAGAGAGAGAGAGAGAGGACACATAAAACAGGACAGGATGAGGGTATTGATGGTGGTAGTGATGGTGCTTAGTAGTTGATGGGTGGTGGTGGGGGGTAGGGGGTGGAAGAGAAAGGGGTGTTTGAGCAGAAAGCAAGCAGACGCACATAGTCACCATGGTGATCCAAAGCAGATAATTACTGCTGTCAGAGTGTGGCGATTGGGACGGGTGCAGCGGGAAACTTGACAGTGCCATGGCGCTCCCAATCCCAGCAGGTAATGAAGACGCCTGCACAACTTTAGCAAATGGGAACGTGCTGGCAGAAAAAGAGGAGAGAAAGGCAGGGGGAGAGAGAGAGAGAGACAGACAAAGAGAGAGAGAGAAAGAGAGAGGGGGGGTAAGGGGGGAGCAAGAGCAAGAAAGATAGAGGGATAGAGAGAAGGGAAGTAAAGATAAAGAGGGGAAGAAATAAAAGAGAGAGAGGGAGGGAAAGAATAGGGGGAAGGAGAGAGAGAAACGAGAGAGACAGATTGAAGAAAGATTTCGGGCAATGAAGCAAAAGGGACTGACAGAGGAGAAGAGGAGGGAGAGAGTTGTCAATGGAGAGAAATGGAGATAAAGAGAGGGGTGATGAGGAAGTTTAGATAGGCATAATGGAGAAAAGGGGGGTAGAGTCAAAAAGCAGCGCAGTGCAGAGAGAGAGTAAATCATGAATTTGTGAATACAGAAGGACCTGAAACAGCAGTAGTGGAAAAGAACAGGGTGATTATGAGACAGAGAGAGAGAGAGAAAGACAGAGAGAATAGAGAGAAAGAACAGACAGAGAGACCAGAGAGAGAAGAACAGACAGAGAGAAAAGAGAGGGAAAGGGAGATAAAGAAGGGAGAGAGAATAGAGAGAGAGGAACAAACAGAGAGACAGAGACACAAAGAGAGAAAGAACGAGAGACAAAAGAAGGGAGAGAGAGAGAGTGGAAGAGTGTCAGGCAGGACAAAAATATCATACCTTCTTTCATCATGTGGTTTCATCTGTGTGCGATTCTAGGTTGCATCATGAGATGACAACTGCACTAATAAATTCCTTGTAATTTGTAAAGGACTGTTAAGTCAGCCCACCCCAACCAACCCTCCGCAGAGGCTGCTAGACAGCTTTCAGCTCAGAAGCGACTGCTGGCACTTGGGTGTCATGCATAATATCACAGAGTTGCAATGACCTCTCTGCACTTGGCTAATATTAACCAACTCTACCTGAGGAGGCTATGAATATGAATAAGCAATGAAGGTTTTTTCCTTCTTGCATTAAAAGCGAGCAAGGTCCACTGTGTGGTACTCCATTAATATTTATACCACACTATGAATATCAGTACGATTAATAACATTGTTTTATTATTTCCTTGCCTTTCCTCTCTCGCTCTCTTTTTCACACACACACTCAAATGTATAAATATCTTATCTTATCTCATCTCTTATCTTCAGTCACATTCAGTCTTCAAAAGTATGCAGTTACCTTTTGATGATGATTGACCAAGCACACTAGAATAGCTGTAGGTGAACCCATATGGCATACCCCCCTCTGTCTCTCTCTGTCTCTCTTTCTCTCTCTCCCTCTCTTTAACCCTCTCTCTCTCTCTCTCTCGCTCTCTCTCTAACTCTACCTCTTTCCTTCTCTCTCTGTTTCTCTTTCTCTCTCTCTCTCTCCGTCTCTAACCCTATCTATTTCTTTCTCTCTTTTTTCTGCCTCTCTCTTTCTCTACCTACCTCCTCCCCTCCCTCTTCCTCTTTATGTCCCTTTACTGCTTCTAAGATGTGCCTCTTCCAAGACCGGCTTCCATACATGCATCTTCCTTTGAAATATATATTTACCTCCGAAAAGCAAGAAAAACATGCTCTGGGGATAAAAATGGAAATGGCACATCAACAGGTCCCTTGGCAGTAGCTCTGGTGAGCATGCCATGATTAAGGCTGTAATCCTCTGACCGCTGACTGCTCTGAGGCCTGTGGCTCATTCAAATGGCTTCTTTTGCATCTAGGAAAGGTAAAAATAAAATAATAATAAGGCTGGTAAAACAGGGGGCTGTCACAACTGTATTTTTCCCCCGTTCCTGTCCTAGAATATACATTATATTAATAACCATGCTGAATCCTGGGGATAAACCTGGAGAGTCTATGGATTAGCTGTCAAACATGGAGCATATATACACAGACATAGACACTTACTGTAGACACAGACACATGCACACACTGTCTTCTTTGTCAAACATGGTCACTTAGACAGAAACACATGCACACACACTCCACACACACACACACACACACACACACACACACACGTGTGGCACACACATGTACACACAGGCACACATACACATACACACATACACACAGACATAGACACACACACACGTCTTCTTTGTCATCTGTCTTCGTCTCTATATTCAATGACACATACCAGTGTGCATAACAAGGTCTCTTCAAAATATGCTGCTGGCTTATTACGTCCTTCAGGTTTATCTTGAGGATTTCTTAACCCGTCTTTGTGTGAGTGTGTGTCAGTGTGTGACTGTGAGTGACAATGCCAGGGTGTGTGTGTGTGTGTGTGCCTGTTTGTGTAAGTGTATGTGTGTCGGATCTGAAATTCATCTGCTGTCCTTTGATGGCACACTCATGTCTATGTGTGAGTGTGTGTGTGTGTGGTCTTTTCTAGTTTATATGTCTATGATGTGTGTATTTGTGTGTGTGATTGTGGGTGTATGTGTATATGTGGGACTCTCTGTGTGTGCATGTGTTTGTGTGCGGGTGTGTGTGGGTGTGTGTCTGCGTGTATGTGTGCAAGCAATTCAACCGGTTACCACCACTGGATCTGCTCTCCATGGTGTTAGTTCCCCCTCATGGTTGATGTTTCCTGCTCTTCTGTGGGAGATTTGTTTTTCTTTTTCTTTTCTCATCCTCATCTTTTCCTTTCCATGGCATCTACTCTTGCTCTCTTTTTTCAATGTATTGTCTTTCATGAATTTGTTTTGTTTTGTATTTCTTTGAGAGATATTGTGAAAATGCATCTTCTCCTCAGTGAACCACTCACAGTGACAAGTGTGGCACCACCAAGCAAGGTGCCATAAATTATTCAACAACCTTTGAATAAGATGCAGTTTATTCCCTGTTGCTTTAGCAAAAAAAAAAAAAAAGACGGGGAGGGAGCAAAGAAGAGTCAAGAAAGTTAAATTAAAAAGACCTTTATAAATATTTCTGCTTGTCTTGATAAAGATGTTGCTACTTAATGTCAGTGAGATGCAGTAGACTACCAGAATTCTGTCTGGAAAAGGCTCCCAGGAAAGTTTTTCTCTTTGTCATTAGGAGGCCTTCACGCCTTAAAGGCCTTTAAAATGAGCCATCTTATAAAAGCTCTCTTTCTCTCTCTCTCTCTCTCTTTCTACCTCTCTCTCTCTCCCTCTCTCTGTCTTTGTCTCTCTCCGTGTCTCTCTCACTCTCTCCCTCTCTTTTTTTACAACTTGTCAGAGGATGGTGTCATCCAATGTCAACCAATCCTTACTGTAGTTACTTGTCCAAGAAAGTCTATGAAAGTCTCTCTCTCTCTTTCTCTCCCTCTTTCTCTCTCTCTCTGCCTCTCTCTCAGTCTCTCCCTCTCTCTATCAGTCTCTCCCTCTCTATCTATCTCTGTCTGTCTCTCTACCCATTTGCACAACATACTGCCAGTAATCAGATGAAAAAAAAAAGAACAAAAATGGCAGAGATGCTGGTAAACTCTGTCCTTCTCTCTCTCTCTCTCTCTCTCTCTCTCTCTCTCTCTCTCTCTCTCTCTCTCTCTCTCTCTCTCT
>CM050217.1:31782500-31922500 GCA_027475355.1 Coilia nasus
TTTGGAAAATGTTTTTTCTATAATGGGTCACTGTAGAAGCTTTTAACGTTTTGGAGGCGGGAAAAGCATCCCAGTGTATAATAATAATAACATGACCATTATAGTTTTTCTGTCCAACAGTGATCCCAGTGGTAACCAAGCGTCTTGATCCTCCTTCATCACCCTTCACAGCTATTACTTCACATCTGTCCCCAGGTGATCGTAGGTGACACGTTAATTACGCTGAGACTTTGATGAGTTAAACAGGGGATGTGGAGGGTGCTACACTATGCTACGCTACGCTGGTGCTAAGGAGGTGCCAAAGCACAGCTGCAGGCTATCTCTCTCACAGCTCTGTTCATCAGATGCACTCCACTCCAGTCACACTTTATTTTACTGTCCCTATTACATCAATTAGGTACAGTGTAACTAAGTGTGTAACGATATGTAGCATTACTGTATGTACTTACACTGTACCACAGGGTTAGGGTCAGGTTTGAGGTTAATGTTAGGTAAGTACATAATATCACATCAAGATACACTGAAAAAGGAAATGTGAACTAAAGCGTTACTCTTAACTCCACTAGCTACACTCAGTGTTCTTCTCTTTATTCGCCTTAGTGTCTCCTACTTACCCATAATGGGCTAAATCCACCCCAGTTTTGAACATTACTGTCACTTGCACCTTAGGAAATTATGTTTTCCTTTTTATAACAAACAGGTCCGTCTCTTGAAAGTTGTAAAAAACTCAGATGGCACCAAACCAACCACTGGTGAAGTGTAGAAAAACAGAACGGGGGGGAGAAAGACAGTACTATGCTATGTTCTAAATCATTTCATTAACCAGCAGTGTTCATTTCTATGACATTATAGTAGTACATTAAAACTTCTGCTTCAGTTTTGTTCCTTAGTCTATTTTGTCTGTTTATCTGTTGCAATTATCAGTTTGGCAAACCTGTACCAAAAATAGACATGCTTACAGTACTGCTGTGAGAGTTTCAGGGACAGCGAATGACGGAGACAGAGAAACGGGCTGAAAGAGTTCTCAAAATATGATGTACAGGATCCTAGCAGTAACTTTAGCACAGACAGAAAAACAAAAACAACAACACTGCCTATGTGGTGTTCATACTGAGAATGTGCTAGAATGAAGCTGTTCTTTTTTTAGTTTGTTTTCATTGGGTTTGCTTTGATGCTGTTGCTATTTTCTTCTGCCACTCGACGTGATGCAGAGCAGCCACTGAATTGGGAAGTCAGAAGATGAATGTGTGTGTGTGTGTGTGTGTGTGTGTGTGTGTGTGTGTGTGTGTGTGTGTGTGTGTGTGTGTGTGTGTGTGTGTGTGTGAGAGAGAGAGAGAGAGACAGAGAGAGACACAGACAGAGAGCAGTAAGAAATTATAAAGTTAGAAGAATAATGTGAGAGACAGTGAGAAAGAAAGAGAGATAGAGAGAGAGACAGAGAGAGCGAGAGAGAGAAAACAAAAGAGAGGGACAGAGAGAAAGAGCACCTACAGAATTGTAAAATCAAAAAAATGATGGGGAGAGAGAGAGAAACTCAACTGACTCAATCGTATACAGATTCAGGGGGCAGAGTGGAGGAACATCAAACTGCTGCACTCTTTCTTTTTAAATAAAATTATTTAAGGAGCTGAAATGAAAAGAAGCCGTGTGACAGACAGTGTGCCACAGTGACACTGGGGGCAAGGAGGACACCTGTCATGGGTCTTAACACTGCAGAAATGAAAGGAGACAAAAAATGACCAACAAGCTTACCACACAGGAAATCTTCTTAATTACCGTACTTCAATGATTTTGACTTTGTTTGAAAGAGCTGGATGGGTAGTTTCACACTATTGGAAAAGTTTGTCGTCACTCACATATATGTCTTTTCACCTGAAAATATATGACTTTTTATGCATTGTTAGTGTTAATGGGTAGAATTACAGTAAGTAAGACTATGCTCATTTATTCACAGGATTACTCTTGAAAAAGCTGGAGTTTCAATGCAGTTATTTTGTGACTATGACCGTTTTTCTCGTGGAGTCCTCTAAGATGTTACACAATGTATTTATGTGCATATTTTTATGCCTGCAGGTAGGTATTAAGTGTGGCTGGAGGCATTGTGTTTTTTTAGGTTGTCTGTCTGTCTGTACAGGCCAATATCCTGACCACATTCTCTTAGGGACGCCTCGGGACATCTGCTTGAGATTTGGTAAAGATGTTCACTTGGACTCAGAATATGAAATGATTAAATTTCAGCAAGTATGACCTAAACGCTGGTTAAGTTGGTAAAAAAAAGGCTTATCTGCTAATAGCCATACTGGAGATGGGAATTGTACAACTCTATTGTGATTGGCAGTGTTGTGGGAAGTAAAATGCAAGAGAGTGCCACTCTGCCAGTCTTAAACTAGGCAACGCAATAATGTGACAGAATGTCATTCCTAAAAAAAGGCAGAGGATACTTCTCTCCTTCCCACACGCACCACTTGTGTTTGTGTGAGTGTGTGTGTATGGTGTATGTGTATGAGTGTGTGTGTGTGTGTGTGTGTGTTAGGAGTCCAAACACAAGGCCAAGGCCTGCCTATCATGAAGTCCAAGGAAAACATTAACTTGAATAAGTAAATGCATGCTTAAAATTACCCTTAAACTGTGGAAATTAAATGAATTCTCTCAGTCAAATTCTGCATTTCGTGCATGTGTCTTCATCACAAGTGTGTTTTGTTATGTGTATTTGTAAAAATATTTATATAATTGTGTGTGTGCATGTGTGTGCAGCACGTCTGTGTCATTACATGTGTTTAAAACATGTTTACATAATTCCATGTTTTTCATATATTTAAGAAATCTCTAAAATCAGAAGTGTATGCCCATATAAACACTTTCTATATAAACTCCTTACATAATGGACATGCTTTTGAAATGATGAGAATGTCCGTCCCAGTTTGGGCCTGGTTGTTTCCCTCAAGTCCTTGACTGGGCTGTCGATAGCATTAACATATAAATGGGCTGTATTGACAACCTCATTAAGCTGGAGTCTGTTGTCAGACTGTCAAATTTCGGGTTGCTTTCCAAACACAGCGAAAAGGTAATTCACTTCTGATTAGCTCAATTAAGCAGCTCGAATCTGGTGTCCTATTTGTGTGTGTGTGTGTGTGTGTGTGTGTGTGTGTTTGTGTGTGTGCGTGTGTGTGTGCTCGTGTGCATGTGTATGTGTGTGTGTGTGTTCTTTGTGTGTTTCTCTGAATGCCTGTGTATGTGTGTGTGCGGGCATGCAAGAGTTTATATGTAGGAATGTGTGTTTGTGAGTGTGTTTATATGTGGGTGTGTGTTTGTGTGAATGCTGGTGTGTGTGTGTGTGTGTGTGTGTGTGCATGTGTGTGTGTGTGTGTGTATGTATGTGTGTATTTGTGCATGCGTGTGTGTGTCTGGATGTGTGCATACGTATAAATACGTATATATATATGTTCCTGAGCCATGCAGCGTGGCCAAGCCAAAAAAGGAAATCACTTACTGCCTCATCAGTTTAACAGCCAAGCAGGCAAATGTGAAAAGAAATGCACCCCCATGAAGAGCGAGTCTCTCGAGTGGAGCGCTTTTCATTCACTCTTCTCTCCGCCTGCATGTGTGTGTGTGTGTGTGTGTGTGTGTGTGCGGTGCTGAGGCGAAGTTCATCGTGTTTTGACGATGATGGATGACAGGGCCTGTGTGGTGACAGTCGCAAGCGGTTGCTGAAAGTAGTAGTGCATTCTGTGGGCATGGCAGTGGTAGCAGACACAAGCATACACACACACGCACACACACACACAGTACATACACACACAGATATGTGCATGCATATATACAAAGACATATGCACGCATGTACACACATACAGTATGAACACACACACACACACGCACACAGGCATAAACACACACATACACACACACACACACATACACATGCACACACCTACACCTACAGACACATGCATGCTGTCTCTTACATGCACAGACACACACACATGCACACACACACAGGCATACACCCACACATACATACAGTACAGTACACACACAGACAGGGGGCATACACACCCAAACAGACATATACACACACCTACACCCACACCCACACACATGTAGGCTGCCTCTTACACACACACACACACACGGCAGTCCCTCATAGCTCGTGTCAGAGTCATTAGAGCTTGGCTGGATCACGCGTGTGTCTTGCTATCGTCATAGCGTGCCTTTGTCAGCCTTCACGCTCTCTCATTATCGAATTAGTGACGGTAATCACACACTGTAAAAAATCCAACTTGCCAAATAGTGAACTGAAAGTAGAATTCTGTGTAGAGTAAACAAACTTGTTCAAGTAACTCTTAAAAGTTAGTTGAGACAATTTTCTTCACCTTTAGCTTAATGAAAGTCAACAGTTAAGTTGAGACAAATTACATTTTTCATTTCTGGTTGACAATGGTTATTCCCTGTCATTGCGCATGCGCGATTTTCAACCGAAGAACGGGTGGACGTCCTAGATGCTGACGATTCAGATGGCCTGATAAGGTAAGATTTACAAGAAACTCGTTTGCTTGTTTGTAATATTTGGTTAGGAGGCCACTTAATATCTTGCAATGTTTGTGACAGATGAGAGAAGTACAGATAATGTCAACAAAGTTTAAATTACTTTGCATTGTGTTTTAGGTAGCTATGTTTGGCGCTTAGCTTGGCTGGTCATCGTCAATATTACACAAAATATATTAGCTAATCACTTTATTCGCATTAAAAAATTGCTCGTAAGTGAACTGTGTTTTAAACTACTACCAAGTACAATTATTGATGTTCGATTGAGATGAAGTTTAAAGTCTGATGTAATTGGATGTTGCTTGGTATGGATGGCGGGTCATTGCGATGATTTCGTAAAGGATTTAGGAGGGAAATCAACGTAGTAGCCTGGTTCTTTGAAACGCAAGTTCCATTTTAGTGGGTTTAATGTTTTGATAATACGTGTTGCATGATAATTGCTTCAGACTTGACTCTACGGCATGTAAATTTGATTAGTGTGTTTTGAGTGTAGTGTAGTCATACCATTCTTTTACACTGAGGATTTTTTTTTCGTGGACGGGGGGCAGCACTATTGGCTTGCTATACTAGAGATACTGACAACTATACCCCGCCATTAGGTTTATCATGCCCAGGCAAATCCTGCACGACCATGGCCTGACTGTGATGGACTAGTGTAACCCCTCTAAATCTGTCGGCGTTGTGTTTAACGTTGTAAGGATGGCCGTAGACGTGGGACGAGTTCAGCAGTGTATTAACCTAGTGTTAAAAACATTGTCGGCATTCCTCTCGTGGCAGCATGGGTTTATATACAGTATGCTAATATAGAGGAGAAGAAATAGCTATTCTCACGTAGCGTCTAATATTTGGCATGAAATACCTTTAGATCTGTAATAATGTACACGAAGTACATTTATCGCTTCGACAATACACCATACAATCTCTAACAATGAGGATTGATTTGGAACGTTCACTGAAGCGTACTTAATTAAATATGCCGGGACACTACATTTATAGAACTTTTCGGTGGCTCCAATCCTTGCTGTACTGTGAATGAGCCACGCATCTCTGCCTGTACTACCGCTAGATGCCGGTATTCAGCCAACAGACTCCATTGTTAATTCAAAACAACTCAAAAGGGTGCACGTGAAAATAACAAAACCTTAACTGTTACATTAGCAAACCGGTATACATTTGTTAAGCTGACCTATGGAATTTTCAGGCATGCTTCATTGCAGGGATTAATTTGATCCTAAACATTGAAAAACTGCAGTTGTTTGACAATATGTGCAGATCTGAAGTGTTGTATACAATTGCCTTTTAGTAGTAACTTAGACATTGTATTTTTTCCTGCATCATTTTGATTCAAGAGCTGGTTTATTACAAATCTGATGTTTTTTTTTTTATTTATGGTATGTCTTATGATTTACAGATTTGAAATGCAATGCAAGCAGTGCAAGTTCGCACATCCAAGTCTTGAAGTACTCCTGAAGCATTACAGATTGTGCCACTATCAAGGGCGCTCTTGGCCTGTACCCTGCCTGTATCCTGAGTGTGTGTGCTCTTTTAAGACTACAGGTGCGTTGAAGTCACATTTGTCACGAGCACACAGACCAACTCCATTGCAAGCAGCCCATTTTTGTTTTGCGTGTGAAATCTGTGATTTTAAAGAGATCTGTGAGCCAAAATCGTTTCTTAGCCACATCAAAAATCACCTGAGGACACGTGAATCAGTTAAATGTCCCTTTAGAAATTGTGAGACTATTACAAACAATCTTTCAACTTTCACCAGCCATGTATCAAGAAAACATAAGTCACATTCTTTTTTAGATTTTTTTAGTCTCTTGACTCTTGAGTCTCTTGACAAATACAAAAATCACTGTTGTGCATTTTGTGGGTTACTTTGTGTATACATGCATACCTGTATGTTTGTTAACTGCAGCTTTGTCTTTCAGACAACTAATGTGGTTTTACACAGAAAGACCACAGCTCTACAAGGCCTGCCTGTGTTTATGAGGGAGAACACAAATTCCTTGTTCAAGTCTTGCCTGGTAAGTCAGTTAAAGTCAGCTTTATTGTCAAAACTGAAATAGGTACTGACATATAATGAAATATGTACTAAAATTGCATTGCACTCAGGTCCACAATACAGCATTAGAATACAAAAAATATGAAAATTGAAAAAGTGAAGAGTGAGCCAATGGCCTTAAGGGCTTAGCTAGGTACAAAGACCTAAAATGACATCAGTATTATTATAAAAGTAGTACAATGCTCACAAAAATGGCATAAGGCACACATTGTAGGGCAAGTGCAGACAGCAGTCCAGTGCTGCATGAATTGGCCAATGCAGCACTTTGAGTTTGGTATATGCAATCCTTCACGAAGGATTCCTGAAGAATCTGCGAGAGGGGTAGGTGAGCCAGAGCCCCCACCCCCATCATGTGCACCATCTACAGAGGTACCATTGAGAGCATCCTGACCAGCTGTACCGCTGTGGCACAGAGCCTGGACCGTACCCTGCCACAAGACCCTGCAGCGCATAGTAAGAACATCTGATAAGATAGTTGGTGCCTCGCTCCCCTCCCTTTATGACATCTACAACACCCATCTCACCTGCAACACACAGAGCTGAGGGCCTTGCAGCAGGATGCAGTGCAGGCTTTATACCACATGGTGATGCAGCTGGTCAGGATGCTCTCAATGGTACCTCTGTAGAAGGTGCACATGGTATTCAGGGCTCTGGCTCTCCTTAGTTTGTGGAGCAAGTAGAGGTCTTGTTGAGCTCTTCTGACCAGTGCTGCAGTATAGTTGGTCCCGAAGAGGTCTTCCTTGATGCACACCCAAGAACTTGGTGCTGCTAACCCTCTCCACAGCAGCACTGATAATGGTCAGATGTAGTGTGCTGGGTGTGCGCAGTCCAGAAGCCCACAACAATCTCCTTTGTCTTCTCTACGTTCAGAGACAGATTGTTGTCCTTGTTAATGAGAAGCACCACAGTGGTGTCATCCGCAAACTTGATAAAAAGCTGTAGCCTTTCCCCTCCCTGTCAGGAAGTCCAGCAACCAGTTACACAGCTAGGTATGCTAGAACAATCCTTACTATATCCTTAACTACATATCCTGACTATTTTCAACAAGTTAAAATAATGTACTGTAAGTTGAAAGTAAATGAAAATGTCTTCTATTTTGGTACTGAAAAATCCCAATAGCGTAACTTCATAGTTGCCCGCCCAGTCTCATCTCTCTCGTAAAATCTCCACCTAGTCAGTCAAAGGCCAGTCAGAACTTCATGTGGTCTAGATACCTTTTAGACGACACTTTTTTAAGACAAAAACAGTTTAATCAATCAGTACGTATATGTATACATACAACATTTTTGGCTACAGACAGGATGCAAAGACCTTATGTTTGCATTACCCCAGGTTAAAATGTGCTAAGCTTTACTTTCTGGTTCTATTTGCACTCTAGAGTATGTAAGGACTTATAGCATGTTAACTTGGGGAAAGCCTTTTACCAACCAATGTTTTCTGAAGAGAAAAGCTTACTATTTAATCAAAATGGCTGGTACTCTGACATTGTGCTACTGATGGAAGCTTGTAGCGATTGTTGTTGATTTCCTTCCTTTCTCTGTTAAATGTTTTGTGGTCAGAACATCATGAACAGTGCAAATACATTTTAAAACTGGGTTTGATGTGCTTCTGCCCTGTAGGATACTGATGTGGAAGACAGCAACCTACGTGGAACGCAGATGGGGATTTTATCGGTCATCGAGGATGACGGTGCCACTGCTGACACTGTTAATGGAAATGTAAGGTGTTTTTCTGTGATAATTGAGGAGCACATCGTTGTTGATGATCTTCCAGACCTTCCGACTGCCCTCGCTCTTCTTTTTGGACTAATTTATGCACTGAACTTGAAGTATCCAGACGAACTGAAGTATACTTTTGAAACCCTTCAGAAGGTTTTCATGCACCTGGATACAAACCTCTCTGCAAGGGTGCTGTCATTCAGGAACAAAATGCTCAGGATGTAAGGACATACACATACATACATGCACACAGACACACATTCACTCACTCACTCATTCACACACACACATACAAACTGTCACACATTCTGCTGACATAACTGCTGACATGTCAAAAAAGAGCTGTTGTTAAGAGAGCTTCAGGCCCTGCATGTTGGCCCTTAGCCTGCCTTTACTAAGGCCTTTGTGGCCTCTGTTGTTGGTTGTTGTCATTGTTCATGGTGTTGTTTATATTGTTGTTGTTGTTAAGACAGCTTCATGCTCTGCACATTGGCCCTTAGCCCCAGCATCTGCTTCTCCTGCAGGACCTTCTCCTGCTTGAGAGAAGTTGTTTAGGTTTATCACACAGTGATACAGTAACTAAATAAATAAAGTGACAGTTTGCCACAAAGTGACTGTTCAAGGTACAAGAACAAGAAAAAATAAAAAAAAATGTTTCAGTTTATAAGGTGCTTGTCATTGAATGCTAAAATAGCTGGTAAAACACAAATTCTACTTGGCTAAACTTAAAAGTTAAGCCAACTAAAAAATGTAAGGCAACCTGCTGCGAAAGATTTGTAAGTTATTTCAACTTAAGTTCAGCCAACTTTCTTTTCTTAGTTAGGATGTAAGTTTACTCAAAACACTATTTTAATTTGGATGTAATCTCAGTTGATATTTGGCTGCACTTGTGATATTAAGTTGAGTCAACTTAAAGTTATTTTCTGTATGAACTCACTGCAAACTTAAGACAATAAGTCAGCACAACTACCTGGCCTGAAGTTGAATAAACTTAGAAGTCTTTCGCAGCAGGTTGCCTTACTTTTTTAAGTTCACTCAACTAATTATTTTTTACAGTGACTCTCTCCATGTTAGCGAGTAATGTGCGATCCCCTTGACCTGTGCTCGAGAAAATGAGTTTGTTCAGTTCTAAAGAACACCCTCAAATGTCATCCTATAGGCTATACCCACTTGTACAGATACAGTGGACCCCCCGCTATACGGTGGTTTATCTTTCTTGGTCCCGCTATATCATGGATTTGTTTTTTCAGTATGTGCATGCTATATCACTATGCATGCTAAAGAAAAGTTTGTCAGAACAATATTATAATTTATGAACTATACTGTAGTATATACATATAAATATTGATTGCAGTAATAATTCAATAATACATACAGTAAATGTATTAAATCAGTGTGTGGGAGGGTTATTTTAAGGCTTAAACTAAATCAAATGTGTTCTATATGGTCTCACTATACCATGGGTTTTCAACCCGCGGGGTTTTGGAACGTAACTACAGTTATAGACGGGGATCACTGTATACTCATTGCTGAGAATGGAAAGAATACATCAGTCTGATTTCTTTTTTTAGTCTCTCTTCACTCTGGGTAGGAATGAACATTAAGTAACATTGGGTTTTATGTTACTGACCTGTATATATATACCTCATATATATATATATGCTGTATCCTCCTTTTGTAAGTCACTTTGGATAAAAGCGTCTGCTAAGTGTAATGTAATGTAATGTAGTGTAATCTCAGAGCTGCATTTAGTCTGTAGTTCCTCCCCCCTGAAAGATTTTAAAAGAGAGACAGAAAGACAGAGTTTGAGAGGATCTATGGCATGTGAGGGCAAGACTAAGTGACTCTCACTTGCGTGACATCTTGCACATCAAAACCATGTCTTTGAGCCAGACCTGGCCTTTTGCTCCAATCTAAATCTCAGTACCATCACATTAGTGCAGGCAAGTTATTTGTTTTCTGGGGTAGCCTAAATAAGTTCTAAAAACAGTAATTCGTGTGTGTGTGTGTGTGTGTGTGTGTGTGTGTGTGTTTGTGTGGTTGTGTGATTGTAATCAAAACCCTCAGTGGTTTGTACTTCTGAAAAAGATAACTGTTAGTGTTATTTTCTTGTTCACATAGTATAAATTCACATTTACAGTTTACATTAGTGTTTTTTTTCACTCAGACTTTTTCTTCATTTTATTACTGGTCTTCAAATAAATTGCACAGTAATTTTGGTAAAAACACATGTGAAGACATGAAAAGTATGCCATTGCAATAAAATGTTCATTAAATAGTTAATTTGCATATTATTATTATTATTGTTATTGTTATTATTATTATTGTGTTATTATCGTGTCATTATAATGGTTGGCCCTCACATGTTCACCTCTCCAAATCTGGCCCCCTGGCAAAAAGTTTGGACACCCCTGACCTATGCTGTTTAAATAAACATCTCACTAAATACAGAGCCTGAAAGTTAAAAAAAAAAGACAGAGAGAGAGAGAGAGAGAGAGAGAGAGAGAGAAAGAGAAAGAAAAAGAGAGAGAGAGGGAGTTTTAGGGGACTCACGCTGTTGAAATAAACATCTCACTGTAGCCCATTTTTGGATGTGTTATAGGTGTGTAAGGACACGTTTCTGAGCACACTTCCCCCACCACTAATGAAACACCACTCATGCAGCAGCTTTGAGTGACAAGGCAACTGCATCGGGAGGAGTTCAGAAGGCAAAGCAACTAGCAGCGAGGGAATGCACACACCATGCCAGTCCAAGTGTTGCACACCTATAAATATTGTGTTCTGTGAAAACAATACGTTGCCCAACTTCCCCATGAAAATATAATGCTACAAAACAAAACAGCACGCAGTGTCATTGTGATTGCACAACACACCACAGCGTTCACAATAAAATTGACTTTGCATTTAATCCATCACACATTTGAGCAGGAGACAGCAATGACAATGGGGCCCAGGGAGGAGTGTGTGGGGACGGTACCATGCTCAAGGTACCTCAGTGCCACTACTGGCAGTTGGTGGATTTTAACCCGCGATGTCTATTACCTTCACCTCCAGGCTAACACTGCCCCACAGTCAAAGCTATTTTTGTGTAACTTACTTATTGACAAGAATTGACTTTTCCATTCCATTCCAAATATAAGCTTGGTAATGGATAAGTACTTCCACTGGCAACCTGAGGTGCTCTTGTAAACTTTGCATTTGTCATATATATATACACACATGGAAATGGTGGGCTCAATGGTGGCTGCCATGTTGAGCTGGCATTTTGAGACTATATTCATCAACAGGTGACAACACTTGGAAAAATATCCCACAACCCCACACCACGCCAACTCGACCCCATCTGCGCTCATGTGCATGGGTTAGTGGAATACATTGCTGAAAGAACAAAGCATGATATTTTTTTAATTGTGTTCACTTTATTCTCCATTCCCCAGATTTGAAGCCTTTTGGTAATGTGACACTTTTTAATTAGCACAGATCACTCACACACAGAGGCTATTACTCTGTAAGTGGTATGTGTGTGTGTGTGTGCGTTTAAGCCTGGCAGTGTGTGTGTGTGTGTGTGTGTGTGTGTCCTATGGCATTTGTTGAGGGTGAGGTGATTTGTCAAAACAGACATTTTTGAAAATAATCACTACTGCCATTACGTTTAATAATTATGCTAATGGCGGTGCTTTTACTGTCACATCGACTGTTTTTCGCAGTCTACATATGCCCATATCCACAACTCTTCTCTGATTGTGTTATAGTAAAGAGCCCGCCATCCCTCCTCCTGCGTGATAGTTAAAGTGGTCTGTAAATGAGATGTGTCACCTTAAGTGGAAATCATGACTCTCACCCTTAACAACCCACCAAGAGGCCATCAGCAAAACAATCTATTTAATCTGATGGTCCATTCTTCTGATCTGACCCAGGACAGCACAAGTATGTCAGCATATGTCTACTGACAGCAATTACTCTTGTGATGCTCTGCTGGCCTTGTCTGTCTTTGTGTTTTGTCTTGTGTGTTTTACAGACATGACTGCAGCCTATCAGAGTGATTGTTGATGCCTGGGCATGGTGTCTCAAAGCCCTTTAAAGAGGTTCGACTGCAGGACAAGGGAAGACCCAATTTAAATTGGGTCTTCTCTTGTCCTCCAGTCGAACCTCTTTTCTCCCAGGAGCACAGGATTTAGTGGGTTAGCTTCAGTCAATTATCAAGGCACTTCCTCGTCGCCATTCCAGAAATTGCATCATATCCGGCCCCATTTTTTCCCTTGCTGATTGGTGGGTGCTCCATTCCCAGCTGATGCAGGAGGGCGTCCCCGAACTACTGTACATCACCATCCATATTTCAATATCCAGTTCTCTTCCTCAATATAGCTTTCTGCTCTACCTCACATCAATCAGTAATGTGGCACTTACTGTAATTGGCTAGATAAAGGGGGTCAGAAATAAGCCTGGTGAAACTCAATTTTAGCACTTTGGAAAATGTGTTCAATTTTGGATGTATTCACTAGCCTAGCATTTCCCATTGAAATGAATGCGGGTGAGACTCCTTTACTTTCTCTACTAACTTTAATATCCCCATGGCTGCAGAACATCAGGGTAATTGTTGACACCTGGGCCCAGTGACTCCATGCCCTTTAAATGAGGTCCTCCCCTGTCCTCCAGTGGAGCTTCTTTTCTCCCATTTGATTTCTGGCATGCAGCATGCTACATATCACTCTTCACGTATCCATACACCCAACCTACTGACTTTACTGACTTCTATACTGTACCTCCCTTTCTTGTTGTGTTTGTCTGTTTGTACATTTTGGTTAGAAATACACTTCATGTTTTGGCCTTAACACTGCGTCCCTTGCATTTTTGTCATGATTGTTGAGCCAGACCATGACACCCTTAAAGGTGTACTTCCACGAGAAACCGTTTAGTACTTGCTCTTTTGAAATATGATAGGTCACCCCGAGTTGCATATGCATGCTGCATATCAAAATGTTTTTCTATCCCCGTTTTCTATATCAGTCAAAAGAAGACAATATGCGGAAAAACGACCCAATGCGAAAAGGGCCTTCGGCGTGACGTAGACGCCAAAATACATATAAGAGAAACTGACCGAATGGGCTTTAAATAATGTTAGCCTGTTTGACTGACTCGCATAAGATTAGCAGGCTAGTTGAATGACTGAACTGCATTTACTGTTCAGTGACCAATCAAAACTAGGCAGTTGAGGCCTCCTGGGTCAGCATTTGCAGACAGTGTGAGTGACAGTGTTCGTATAGGGGTGTAACAGGACCCCATGTTTATTTCAGAGCAGGTTTTCTAATTTACATAATGTATATCTAAATTAGTAGACATTGAAGGCCTACGCTATGCCATTAATATTCTTGTGCATTTCTTCATTAAATAGGAAACAAGGTCATTTGAGTCATAAAGTAATGAATTGGAAAAAAGGCATGTAGGTTTTCAATGTTGACCTGACAGGAATAAAAACAGATTAAAATAATACAACCTTTTAGATATTAATATTCCTTGTGGCAAGGCTTGCCTTTGAGCAGTAGCATTTTGCAGTTATCAGCAGGCATTGCCAACCTAAAGGTTAATGAGATGTGTATAATCATCAACACTTCTGAATCTCCCAGCCAGAGCTACATGAAAGTTGGCCTCCATGGTTATGCCAGCTTTGTGCCCTTCATAAAGCCAACTTCTGTGAAGATTCTCATTTATGCAGTCATGGTAGTCAAAGGAGCCAAGTTGTAAGCAACTGGACTCACCTTTCATCAAAAAGGCTTCTTTAGTTCTGTCTGATGATGGGGAACCAGGAGCTGTATTTCTGGACCACTGTAGGTGGAGCTGTAGGCCACACCCCTCATCATGTGGCAAAAGGGTTACATGAGTCACCTGTCAAGGTGTGAATTGGAGCTAAAATCTCCAAAAACTTAGCTGCTTAGAATATAACCCTTTAAATATATAGAATATACACTTAATATAAATGCTTTTTTCTTTTTTCAGTCATGACAGATGTCCTCCATTGACTCATGGTTACTTTGTGCCAACTCTGTGCCGAGTGACACTTCATAATGACATGCTGACATGCTGAAACCTTGCTCCGGTGCAGTTATTTTGTAGCCTGACCTGGCAGAGAAAGAAAATAAAATAAAAAACTCGTCGGCCGCATTGTTAGTCTGTGCTCTCCATGTCTCCAGCACCTCCAGTACATCACGGCTGCTTTATCCAGCTAAGGTTGCTTGCTGAGGTTACCTCGGCCACCCATCCATTAAACCTTAACCGAGCTTGTGAACAGCAGCCCACAAACCTCATTTTGAGCTCCACACTGTGGTTTCCCACAAGGCCTTGCCAGCCGCCCCCCCCCCCCCCCCCCCCAAGTAAGAAGCACAAATTTCCCTTCCTTCTCCCTCATGCTCGCATCGCTCCACTCGCCTGTCATGCTGGACTCACAGGGAAATTAATTTAAGCAATGACAAAAAGGTCAAGCTGTCGTCCTCCATCAATTGCAGCTAGAATAATACCCACACAACAATAGTTCACCTGTGCGCTTGCCTTCTCTGTCTAGTTAGACTGAGCGGGAGAGACTTGATGAGCGGCTAAGTGAGTGACACTGTGTTCACGAGAATGGGGCAGATCAAACCTCAAAACAGGGGTGGGGGAGTGTCAGGAACCCCAGAGTTTTGGGATGACTTTCTGCACTAAAGCTTCATCTTGAGGTGAATATTGAGATTACTGTCAAGAAGTAACATTTATGGGTCCGACGGTGCCACCCCTCAACATGAATAGTTGATGGTGGGTTTTGTTGCCGAACAGAGATTTATACATAAAGTCGTTAAAAAAATAATTAAAAGAGCACCCAGCCATAAATAACGCCATCTTTTCATATCAGTGCGGTACAGTGTGATCCAGCAGTGGATAAATCACTGTCATCCATGTACTTTATTTCCCTGTTTTTTTCTATCTCTCTCTCTCACTCTTTCTCTCCTCTCTCCTCTCTCTCCCTCATTCTTTGCCTTTTTTCCAAACTCTCTCTCTTTTCCTTCTTCCCTCTCTCAATCACTTTCTTACTCTCTTTCTCTCCTCTCCCTCTCTGTATTTATGTCTCGTTCTCATTCTCCCCATTTTCCCTAACTCTCTCTTTGTCTCTTTCTGTCTCTCCCTCTCTCTCTCTCTGTCTCTCGGTACAGCAGAGCATGCCAAGTCTAACAGTGAGACTGAGAAAAGAATACCAGCTGCTAGAATTCAATCCCCTCCAAACATTTCAGCCACTGCAGGCTTGTCGTAATGGGCAACCCACTGCAGCCTGTGGGGAAAGGCTGTCTAGACTATGGCAGACTGCAGAGAAATCTATTCCTCTGCTAATTTGAATGGGTCTGTAAATCATAGCCCAAGTCCACTGCAATAATCAATCCCACCCCCCACCCCCTGTCCTGTTTTTTCTTCTTCCTTGGGAGAGTATAACGCTACAAACCTGTGGTTGGAAGCGGTTGGAATTGTCTCTCATAGAGAACTGCAGAGAGATGGCCTGCTAACTTACTTAGTGTGGTTATAAGCCATGGAAGGCAGGAATGTGAATTCAAAAGTGCCTTTCACCCAGTTACAAGTTAAAGTTGATGAAATGACTGAAACAATTTTGGAAACATTATTTTAAATTGAAAAAACTACTCAGTGTTGCTTTAAATTCCTCACTCCCTCACGTGTCCAGGATTGCAATTTGCCTATGGGGGCATCACACAAATGAATTTCCCTAGTGTGGCAACATGCCCATGTGTGAAGATGTGCTGTTAGTAATAGGCACTGTTGCGGATTACAGGTGTAGCGAAATGAACCAGACCAGAGTGCCCTTAGTGATGCTGGTCATGTCATGTTGTTTTATGAACATTCAAAACATGTGCCATTTTAACGGAACAATTTTGCTCTAAAATTAAGGGATAGTGATTACTGCTGATAGTGAGACTGGTGTTGGTAACTTTATCTAGACTTGCAGTTATTTAGGTAAGGTGACTGTCCCCCTGGAGCAATGTGGGTTTAGACGCCTTGCTCAAGATGGGGTTAGATGCCTTGCTTGCACTGGTTATGTAGTCCTTCACCCACATTTGTTCCTAATGGTATGGGAATCTGCGAGCCTAGATCCCAAGACCAACCATTAGGGCGCAGCTAGCGCGTTGCATTTTACCTCAGATTCACTGTCCATTATGATTTTCACCATACCTTTTCTCTTGCACTTCCTGCCCACTGTCACTTGATTTGTCTACCTGACCCCGTCTTTGCTTCTGGTCGTCCCGTGGAACCATGCTGCATGCACCTTAATGCACGTGATCAGTAGGCTGCACTGCTGCCAGTGTCACTTGCACATGCACCCCTGTGCACCCTAGTGTTGAGGCGCTAAAATCGCCAGAATGAGGGTTGAGAGCGTGGACAGCTTAACATTCCCCCCATCAGCTAGAAGCCTATGCAAATTAGTTACTTCTTTCAGTTGACACGAATTAAACATTCCCCTTATGAAAGAAGTGCCTCTAATAAGTTTTTTTTATTCCATATCGGGGTATCATTGTCCACCTAACAGTGTTTAGAATCACTTACTTACTTATATTGCGTTTTTTACCCAACTTCGTACTATCTTCTGATTATCATTACAATTAGTTATTTTAGCCATTACATTAACATAGTACAATTAAACGACACACGAGATTTTCTAATGAACACAAGGACGTCAGCTCTCCTACGCGGGTCCTCCCATCTCTCTGTCTCTCTCTCTCGCTCGGACACAGCTTGGCTTGAATTCAGCTCCTCCTCCCCTATGTGGTGGCTTACTTGAACAGATCCCTGAACGTGCACAGTTTATCTGAAGAGCACTTTTATGGAAAGTCTGACAAGCGAGCTGCAGTACACATTTCACCACTTCGCGTTGGGGACTCGCCTGGTCCTTGAATGGGGAAATATTCCTCATTTTCTCTACCAGCGATGGAGACTGGCTCTGGTTTATTCCACGGCTCCAATTTAATTCTATCTATTTGGTTAATCATATCCGCTAATAGTGTAATAACTGCCCGGGCAGATATCACTTGCACCTCTTGCCCTAAGCCTGTGCGAGTTACCCGTGAGGATGTACATCTGGATAAGCGAGCCATTCCGGCAGGCACTTGGAGTCTGCTGAAACGAACCGGACCCGAGTCCAGAGTTTTTGACCAAAATAGTGAAGTATCCGCTGAGCAACCTGGCAGTGGTCCTGTGGATATAGGTATATTTCAGAAAGGTTCTGCGCGAAATTCGTTCAAGACGAAAGTATCCTTAGAGGTGGAAAGTAAAAACGAAGAATCTAACATGGGCAACCCGACCATCTCCGGATCCGAATTTGACAAGGTGGAGAGAGGGGATACGACATTTTTTAGGACCAAACGAAGCGGACCAGCACCATTTGAATTTACTGAAGGTGCTTGGAGCAACGAGGGCGACCGAATGTACAGTGACTCATCTACCGAAAGGAAGAACCCCGGCCCACTTTTGGACCAGCAAAGACTGAGGTCCGAACCGCGGCGGAACAGGGATGATGGTAAAGTAACCACCACCAAGCAAGAGGAGCTGAAACTAACAAGCAGCACTTTTGCTCTGACGGGAGACTCTGCCCACAACCACGCTGTCGTGTATTGGTCTGGGCAAAATAGCAGCGTAAGTCAAATAATCTATTTACTTTTACGTGGTTGTAAATGTATCACTGCGCTGTGTAAGTTCACATAACTTTTATCCACGTTTTTCGCTAGCTGTGGTCTGCCAAACGCATGTTCGGGGGATTTGCCACGTTTGTGATTTCATACCAATAGTAACAGGTGCATTCAGTGGCGCTGCCCACGTTGTAGCCAGCACAGCCATGGAATGAGGTAGACTGGTCGCTGTGAGGAGCGCTTTGGATGCGTCTCTGAAATACCCTCTTAAAGGGTGATCCTAAATGCGATGTTGACGAAGATGATGCCAAGAGAAGTCTGATGCCATAAATATGTATTTCAGAACTGTGGTAAAATTATTGAGACAAAGTCTTTTTTACTGCGCGCTGTACGCTGTTTTGTCACATAAGTCACATAAGTAAGGTTATTAGCCATTTGCTCTTGTGCTTTTGGCGGGACCAAACAGTATGTAATTGTGTTTGCATATAACTGAAATCACGACCACGGCATTGGATTATGATTGGATAGATTCCTATAGCTATAGGAATTAGGAGCTATTATCATCATGTCCGAGGGGGGTAAGGCTGACTTTGGTAAATGTACTTTACCCCGCGAGTTATCCGTACAAGGTTTCATGAGCTTTCAATAATTCAACAGTCTGTAGGGAGCGATATGTGGAATGCTTAGGGGCAAAAAGAACACTGTTTCCCCCTTAGTAAGTCAGCCTGTAACAAATGCCGCGAAAGTCTACAGTTGCACTTGCACACACACTCCGATAGGTGGCGCACAGTAGGCGCGCACGCGAGAGTGTGTGTATTATTCGGTAATGAACTCTTCTGCGGTTTTCTGGGTGCCCGCTGCGGGCGAAAGGGATTTAAGTGTGCTTTCTGCATGAGAATAGAGCCGCGTCGCATCACTGACGCTCCGAGGGCAATTTGCGCTGGGAACCGTCAAACTCGGTGCCAACTGGTCTGCCTCTGGTTTAGGGCAAAGATTCAAACATGAGACATCACTTTCTTACTGTGAAAGTGCAGACAGCATTTTTCTGTATTAAAAAAAGAAAAAGGATGAAGTGTTAAAGTTTCCTCCTCCCCTCTTCCCGTTTGCCTTGGTTTGATTTTCAGTTGAGGGAGCTGATGTTGCTGCTGACTCTCATTCACAACCATCATCATAATCCTTCACATGTTCATAGTGTCAGAATGCTAGGTGTAAATCCACACCCGAGTGGCTATGGAGGTGATGAGGGGGGAGGAACAGTGAGAATAAATTAAGAGTTTGATCTTCATCTTGTCTTCATCTCTCTCTCTCTCTCTCTCTCTCTCTCTCTCTCTCTCTCTCTTTCTCTCTCCCTCTGTGGTCTAAGGCATGGAAGAGCCATGCGTAGGACAGAGAAAAAAAGATCAAGCCAACACAATTAACCATCCCTTCCACTCAGCGCAAAAAGCCACTGGGTCCTCTCCACATCATTTACATGGCTAATTTGATGTTGTCGCAAACCATTTCATCCTAGTAGTAGTGCCATCCATTTTCGTCCTTTTTTTTCTTTGGGAGGGCACAAAAACAGACAAATGTTTTGCGCAGTCCTTGTCTGACTAGATTAGGCCAGGCAGGATGACCTTTTTTGGATCCCAACTCACTATAGTTGCCACTGTTGTTTTTTTACTGTGAGGTTATTGTCTTTGCAACTCACCCCCACCCCCTTCTATTTTGTTTTAAATCAACATTGTTAAGACAGCCACTCATGTCGAAATATTTTTTTTTTGCCCCTTGGCTGTGAATTAGACAGCCTACCACATGGCCTACAACCACGTCAGCTCAAACCACCCTCAACCCACCACACACACACACACACACACACACACACACACACACACACACACACACACACCACTCCACCCACCCCGCCCACCCCACCCCACCCCATCTTGCGTCAGAGGAAACAGACCCCTCCACACAAACCCTACCCTACCCACCCACCCTCTCTCTCTGCTCTGCTCTGCTCTGGTTGCCAAGTGCTCAGTCATCATTTGAGGGCTTTTTCCTCTGTGTTTTCCCCCCACTACGCCTTGATGAATGGAGGTCTGAAGGACAACATGCTGGAGCCATGCTCTGTCTTTGTTCCAGTAGTCGAGAGAGGAGGGGAGAGAAGAGGGGAGGGGAGGAGAGGAGCGGAGCGGAGAGAAGAGGAGAGGAGGGGAGGGGAGAGAAGAGGAGGCGAGGGGAGATAAGAGAAGAGGAAAGAGAGGGGAGGAGAGGAGGGAAGAGGAGAGGAGGGGAGAGGAGGGGAAGAGAGGGTGGAGGACATAGGAGAGGAGAGGATGGGAGAGAGAATAGGAGAGGGGAGGAAAAGAAAGGAGAGGAGAAGAGAGGGGGAGAGGATAAGAGAGGAGAGGAAAGCATGGTGGCCATAAGGATGGTGGAGAGGAGGAGGGGAGTAGGGGGTGGGGTGTTTCTGATAGGGTGATGGGGAAGCTCTCTTGTTGCGTGCTGGCTTGTAGTGGGTTGTGCTAATTGGGCAGCATTCCGTCCCCGCCATCCAAAATGACCAGTGTGGAATGTCCCCCTGGGTGGTGCCCGTCTGTGAGCATGTGTGTACCCCTCCCTCCAGCTCTCTCTCTTTCTCTCCTCTCTCTCTCTCTCTCTCTCTCTCTCTCTCTCTCTCCCTCTCTCCCTGTGTGCATTCACAGCCCTGCTTGCTGCCTTGCTGACCTTTTCCCTGTTATGTTAAGCCCACTGACAAGACTGTCCTACACATTTTCCCTTCTAATTCCTCTCTTCTCTTCTCTTCTTTTCTCTTTTCGTCTCTTCTCTTCTCTTTTCGTCTCTTCTCTTCTCTTCTCTTATCGTCTTCTCTTCTCTTCTCTTCTCTTCTCTTCTCTTCTCTTCTCTTCTCTTCTCTTCTCTTCTCTTCTCTTCTCCTCTGTCTGATCCAGCACTGTGAATACCATGTTCTCTGTCTCCTTCTGTGTGATTTGCTGCTGTTTTGTTGCCTGTGTGGGTAACTTGTAGAGTTCCCTTGGCACACACCACCGATATGTATCTACTGTAAGCTGTTTATGAGTAATATGCCCTGTACCAGTGCGGCTGCCTTTTCAGCACAGATGGTATTATCACACATCCTATCCCCACCATCATACCACATTTCAGTGTGTACACCATAGGAATATTTCCATATTTATGACTATAGGGGAAGGTGTGTGTGTGTGTGTGTGCCAGCATTCTTTGAAGTAGCGTGCTCAATGAAATGAGAGCTAAATCACAGCCTCTGGATTTGCATGAAGGGTGCCACGTGGAATGCACTGTATCTGTGTTTTAATGTAAACTTCACACAGATAGAAACGGGGGATGGGGGGGGGGGGGGTTAAAAATTCCCACACATGGCCACACACACACACACATATACACACACACATACAGAAACATGCGTAGAGCGAGACAGAGAGAGGGAGAGAGATACAGTACAGTCACACACACACACACATAATTTGTAAGACAGCAGGTGAGCACTGAGAGAAGTAGTCTAAAGTGCAGGCGGTTTGTAAATCTAAGGCAATTAACTATTTTTGTCAAACACAGGCCCTGAAGTGGAGCACTTGGGGACTTAAGTCAGCACCTTGGTCAGCACCCTTGCTTAGGGCTGGTTGTTGACGTCTCGTTTGGAGGTTTCACAGCAGCTTGCTTTATTGGTGGAGTTGCAGTAAACCCATTAATGATACATCACTGTGGAACACACCAGGAACAACTCAGGGGCGTAGCCAGAAATCATAAAATGGGTGGGCCCAGCAGCAAAATCAGGTGGACGTAGCCCAATCAGGTGGACGTACTATTTCACCAAAACAGTCATTCAAATGAAGAGAGCCTTCTGATTGGGTGGGACTGATTGACAAGTGGGTGGGCACAGGCCCACCCCGGACTACCAGTGGCTATTCCTGTTGCTCAGCAACTTCACACACTCTTACCCACACACAGAAAGTATCGATGCAAGTTGCTGGGGGGATCACCAGCAGGGTGAAATGGTTGTATATGAATGTGGATGGTATAAACGCACTGCTCTGATTTATATTTCCTCATGGGGAGAGAGGGAGGGTAATAGAGAGGGTGCTTGCAGAAGAGAGGGGGGGGGGGGGTGAGAATGAGGGAGGGATAGAGAGAGAGAGAGAGTTGGAGAGAGTGTATGTAGAAGAGAGACAGGGAGATATGCCAACTTGTGTGTTGATGAACATATATAATTTGAGCAGCCATGCCTGCCTACTCATCTTTACTTTGTGTAATGTTAATCTTTTAATGTTAATCTAATGTCAATCTGATCACCTTTTGAATACTATACTTACAACTAATAGCCCACTGAATGTGTCCAGACTGGGGACCTTGTGGATCTGTATTGGTTGTGTGAGTGTATGTGTGATTTATCTTTTTGGATTGTTTTGTTTCTGTGTGTTAATATAAGAATGCCCTGGAAAATTAGATGGCACATCTGAAGGGGCTTATCCTAATAAATACATTCTAAAGTTGTAGAGAGAGATAGATAGAGAGAGAGAGAGAGAGAGAGAGAGAGAGAGAGAGAGAGAGAGAGAGAGAGTGAGAGAGAGAAAGGGGAGGGACAAAGGAACAGTGAGGAGGTAGTAAAGAAAGAGGGATAGAAAAAGAAAGAGTGGCAGCACCAGCAGACTTCCTCTGACCTGTGGATACACACACACACACACACACACACACACACACACACACACACACACACACACACACACAGACACACACCAGCAGCAGCCTCTTTACTGCAGTTTAGCTGTGTTAATGGCCTCCAAAGCAACAGTACCCCCCCTTCATTTCTCTGTGCTCAGCTACCATGGTACTGCTAGAGAGAGAGAGAGAGAGAGAGAGAGAGAGAGAGAGAGAGAGAGAGAGAGAGAGAGAGAGAGAGAGAGAGAGACGGGGGGGCGGAGGGGGAGAAGAAACTGTGAGAAACAGAGACTGCAAAAAACTGAGAGAAGCTGAAAGAGAGAGAGAGTAAGATAGACAGTTAGAAACAGTAAGAAAAAAGAGAGAGAGAGAGGGAGCAAAAAAGATGGAGAATGGAAGAGAGAGGGGGAAAAGAGAGCTAGAGAGAGAGAGAGATAGTGAGAAACACACAGAGTGAAAAAGAGAGACAGAATGGAAAACAGAGAGACAAAGAAAGCTAGAGAGAGAGAGATAGTGAGAAACACACAGAGTGAAAAAGAGAGACAGAATGGAAAACAGAGAGACAAAGAAAGCTAGAGAGAGAGACAGAGTGAAGAACAGAGAGACACAGAAAGTGAAAAACGGAGAGAGGGAGAGAACGAGTGGATGTCATAAATTATTTACTTATCATCGGGGGCTTGCTTCCCCACCCTTTTTCTAATTAGTGTTTACAAATGTGTTTTCCTGGGCCCTTGTTCTCCGGCAAGGAAGTGCGGCTTTGTGGCAGCACGCCATGTAGCGTGCAGGAGAATTTATCTTTGCGTGCCCCCGGAGCTCAGCTCTTGGCTGGGATGCCAAGGTGGCGCCAACCCTTGCCAAGGCCCTCTCTCTTCCTCCTTTTTTAAACTGAGGCCTTCTTTTTTGCCCTCCCTCTTTTTTACTCACTCCCTCTCTTTGTCTCTCTCTGTCTCTGTCTGTCTCTCTGTCTTTGTCTCTGTCTCACACAATGTTCTTCTCAATTTTGTTTTGTCTTTGCTTACCTCTCTGGGGGGTGGGGGCGGTGGTTATTACTGCTGTCTTGTCTTTGGAAATGGGTGGTCTATGTTTTACTGTTTGTGTGTCTGTCACTGATGTATAATTGGTAGATGGTGCTCGAATAAAGTAGTTTTAAATCTCTCTCTGCCTATCTCTCTCTCTCTCTCTCTCTCTCTCTCTCACACACACACAGACCCACACACACACTCTTTCTCCTCACTCTCCCTACTGTTCTCTCACTGCTTCTCTTTAACTTTCTGTCATTCTCCTAGCCCATCTTTTTCTCTCTCCTTCTCTTAGCTGGCCGTCTGAGGTGTCCTCTCAAGTGGATGATCTGTTTATTTGACCTTCTGGGGAATCAGCTGAGTAACTATCAAAAAACGTTTAGTTAAAGTCTAAATCGAATTTCGTTTGTGGTCTGGACAGAAGGGGTTTCCACTGTAGATCTGGGAGGTGAAACAAGATATTACAGTTTTTTAACTGTAATTACAATTTCCGAAACCATGCACGATTTTCTCCAAACTGTAAACACAAACTCCAGTTGTCCAAAACCATTTCCAAAAACTTCGGATTCTTGTTGCAAAAGCAAACTATTGCCTCAAAACAGTTTTATGTGTGCTCAAAACCAAACTCCATTCTCAAATCAGAAACAACACAGTCAAATGAAATCACAAATGAAGCAGTTAGTAAACACTACACAAAAAAATGGAAAGCACAACTCTCAGATGGATGTATACATGCCATTTTGTACGGCACTAAACATGCATTTTCAACTGAAAAAGCAAAACTACTGATGTATATGTATTGTACATAGACTAAAATACATAAAGTGGAAGAATTACATGTTACAGTTTTTCTCGGTTGTTTGCACACAAATCATTGTGCTTGGGACACAATGACCATAACATAGAACTCATGCACTAACCCCCTGATCCTATTCTGCTGAACTACAAGCGCAATTACTGCTTTACACTCAAATTGCAGTTCTAAAACACAATTTTTTTCAAAACACTGCTTACAATTCTCTGCATTTGGCGCAATTTTCATGAAGGAAATCTCTTGTTTTCACAAGGAACACACTGTCATTCAAAATTCTAAAGTGAATTGCCCACCTATGTACACTGACTCATGAATCATATGGGCAAACTCCTGTCTCACAGTTAGCAATCAGAGCTATGGAAGATGCATGTGGAGATACAGCAACTGATGCTTTTCATGGATTTGCCATGCTAGACTACTTTCACCCACTACTTGCCAGAAAACATTGGATGCAATGCTGTGGCCAGACCAAAACAAATGAGAGGTTCTTTTGGTTCTTATAAATATCTATTCATATGATGGTTTGTATGTGTCATTTGACAACAAAATAGCATTTTGAGAATAAATAACATTGTTATTGAAGGACTTTGCCTATTGTGTGTGTGTGCTGTTGTATTTTGTGTATAGAGTTCTGAGAGTATGAGGCATGCTCTCAGAAAATGTGTGTAAACAATTGAGAAAACTGTAAATTATAGCGATACAGCACAAATGAAAACTACATGTGCTACAGTGCTGCAAACAAGAGATCACTGGGCTTCATTTGGGCTGGGTAAGGCTACAGCACCTCATCCACATCACAAGCAATGATGTCCCTTGCCAGGCCACGGGGAAAGAACCCCCTAGTGTGTCATATCCATCCTTGACACTGTTCCTCACCACAGGGATATTCCACGGCCTCCAAAAAATTACAGATTGGGTGGAACTTTCAATTCTGACTCCTTTGTTATCAACCCATGGACGAGAACATGATCTATAATGCTGCCTCTAATTTGGTTAGAAATTACCACTCTTCCCTTTCCTTTACCTCCTCTTCCTCTTCTTTGCCACCCCCCTCACATTTGGACTCTCTGTCCTCCTTGTGTCTGATTGGCATCCACTTGCAAGCTGCAACCCTCAAAAACCTGGTTGCTTTTCCAATTGGCTTGTATTGGTGGTGTCAGCTCATTTGACATGAAGTAAAGTATCACAGCCCGATATTTACCCCTGGTAGTTGTGTATGTGTGTGTGTGTGTGTGTGTGTCTGTGTGTGTCCATGTATGTGTGTGTGTGTTTGTGTGTATAAAAGTGTCTGAGCGTGTGTGATAGTGTGTGTGTGTGTAAGAGTGTGTGTAGGAGTGTGCGTGTTTGAGCATGTAAGCATGTTATAAGTATGTGTCTGCGTGTGTGTGTGTGTTTGTGTGTACTAAATGTGTATGTGTGAGTGTGTGTGTGTGTGAGATAGAGAGAGAGTAAGAGAGAGGGAGAGGCTTAGCCTGGTGGACTGGAGTGTAATCATACGCTTGGCCACTGATCCTGCTCCAAGTACAAGGGTGTCGACAAAGCACGCGATCCGCTGCCGTCGTGTTAATTAGACTGATATAACCGAGTGTCAAACGTGATTCAATTTCATCTCCATTTGCGTTAAGCATCCGAGGGGTGTGTGTGTGTGTGTGGACCGGGCAGGGTGTGTTAGTTGTGTGAATGGCACTCAAGGCGTCCCCATTGGTAATATAGTCATGTAATGTGACAGTTCACATTGCGCCTGGATTGGTGGTGGGCGTAGCATAGAAGGAGCGCCTGCGTAGGTGGTCCGCAGGGACAATTCAGCTCAGCAGTGTGAACTTCCTTGTTGCAATCATTGCATTGTGCTTCTCCTTCATGGAAGGGTGGAAGTTTGTGTGTGTGTGTGTGAGAGAGAGAGAGAGAGAGAGAGAGAGAGAAAGAGGTTGAGGTGAGTGGGGAGATGGGAGGGTTGGTGGGGTTTATGTCTCTGTATTGATAGAGGTAGTTATATCTTTTTCTCCACACACACACACACACACACACAACACATATCATACACATTATATAGTCGTGTGTGTGTGTGGTGGGGCAGGGGTGAATGAATGCAGTATAAATGATGGTGCTTGTCATGCATGAAAGGTTACGACAAAGTAGTGCACACCAGCTGACGCAAACTAATGTTGACATATCGCACCCCAGGACCTGCACCCTATTAACACATTGTCTACTTGAAACGAGTTGGCAGTTTATCCACGAAAACGTGGGCCTTATGAAGGCCTTAAAATTGATATTCGCTGCATTAACTTCACTATCAGAGCCCACTTTTTATTTCCCATTTACATTTCATTTTTTACGATGATAACTCTCTTAAACGGCCAATTTAGGGAAACGAATTGTGTAAGTATCTTTCGCCTTAATGTGCACTATAGATGCGGTTGACAGACGGCCCCCAATGCAGTATTTTCAACCGATGCTTGAACATTACTTTAAACCCCCTCAAACACCCCCCCCCAACACACACCACCACCACCAGCACCACCATTTCTTTCTCTGCGTCTCTGCTGAAAAGACAATCTGCAGCTGCTGACAGAGAAAGTATTAAATAAATTATAATGGATATACAGAGGCTTATTTTCTCACAGCCCGATATTTACCCCTGGTAGAAGGGACGGAATGGAGAGGTAATGTTGGAAAACAGAGAGAAAGAAAGAAAGAGAGAGAGAGAAAGAGAGAGGATAAAGTATGTTTTACGTTTTTTCCCTCTTCCCCTCTCTCCATGTGTCAAGCTGGATTTTAATATTTTATGACCATAAAGTGCACATGGGAATAAAATGGCGTTGAAACACGACTCAGCCCGTTTGACTCATACAGTTGGGATTGTTTAGGGGCACTAATCATTTTTTAAAGTCTTGTGTTCTATCGTAAACGAGCTGCGTAGTCTCGGTAACTAGGACACGTCGCACATTTTTTTTGCCCCCAACACTTTGAGCCTGCACCTATATATCGTGTCATGGAATTTGTGACCACTCTTCTCATTCTCATTAGCACCTGGTTGTAATCCTTCTTTTTTGCCGAACTCATCTAAATGGCAAAGGATCAATAATGGTGTTTGCGAAGTGCCGTCGACGGCAGTTATGTCTCCATCACCACCACCGCCCTGGCAGGCATCAGCAACGAGCTCTCCGTGACTGCTCAGCCGATGATTCATTTGCCTTAATGAGTGTTTACCCAGGCACCGCGGCACGCGACATGACATATTTAGCGAGAGATTAGGCCACGACAGTCGTATGACGGCGTCTGTCACCGGGAACACCGGAGGTCATGCTTGACTGAAAGACAACCTCCAATCCAATCTAATGGATTCACTGCAGCAATACGTACACAGATAAATAAATAGATAGGACAAACGCGGTCATTCCTCCTGGGAGAAATTCAACCTTGTATATAAATGTGTTTATGTAAATACTGCTGAGTCCTGACCTATGTTATGAGACGATCTCATAAGACCATCAGGCCAATGAACACTTTATAGTTGTGGTTTTAATTGTGATTATTGTGTTAATTGTGTTATTTTTAATACAACAATGATATTATATTTATATTATATTAACTGCATGGCATAACCTTCCTCTCCTCTGTGTATATTCTAATCATTAATATTATCATTATTATTGTACTATCCATATCATACATGTACTGTTGCTTTGGCAATATTGGTACATACATTCATGGCAATAAAGCCATTTGAATTTGAGTTTAGATTTCGCTACCATAATCCTTGCTTAGCTAGTCGAGCACCGATCCACCCACCCCCTACCCCATCCATTTACAAAATAATCATCTGACTATGAGAGAGAGGCCAGCCATTCAGCGGGGTCAAACGGGGCACTCTGTACACTCCTGCAAGCTTTTATGATGAGGCCTTCAGACACTGCCCACTTTCAAGAACTCTAGACAGCGCTGTAGTTTTTGTTTTTATTTTTAATTCCTGCTCCTCTCCCACTCCATCCTGTTCTCTCTCTGTCTCGCTCTCTCATTACTCTCTCTCATTCACTCTCCTTTTCTTCTCTTTCATTCTCTCCCTCTCTCTGCCTCTTCCTCACTCTTTCTCTGCCTCTGTCTGTCTGTCTGTCAGTATATCTCTGTCTCTCTCTCTGTCTTTATCCCAATCTCTGTCCTTCTGTTTTGTCTTTGAAAGCTAGCTACCTTCCTCCATTGGACCCGTGATGTTTTTGCCTGGCCTTAATCGCACAGGTATAAATAATGGAGTGAGCTAAGGCGAACTGCCTGTGTCTGTCTGCGCTAGGCTAGTACTGGGGCTGTGTGCCGGCTGTTTGTCTGGGCAGACCTCAATAAACTTGCAGGGGAGGAAATTGCATTTGGTCCTTTTACCCCTTCGTTGGGGTGTGAGCATATAGGTTTCCAATCTTCCCGCAGATGCTGAGAAATACAGCATACAGAAACAGAGAAAGAGAGGGCAGAGAGAGAGAGAGAGAGAGAGAGAGAGAGAGAGAGAGAGAGAGAGAGAGGAAAAGATGAAATTGAGACAGACAGAGCAAGAGAGAGAGAGAGAGGACAAGGAGAGACAGAAAAGGGTGCATGAGTAAGAGAGATAGAGAGAGAAATAAACAGACAGAGGGAGGGGAGAAGAGAGAGGGAGAGGGAGGGAGAGATTGTTGTGATATTGGGTGTTCTTCACTGAGTGTTACGATGTG
The DNA here is from genome assembly GCA_027475355.1 of Coilia nasus. Classification (NCBI taxonomy): domain Eukaryota; kingdom Metazoa; phylum Chordata; class Actinopteri; order Clupeiformes; family Engraulidae; genus Coilia; species Coilia nasus. The sequence goes on from CM050217.1 coordinate 31,811,691, forward strand.
GAAGGAGACGAGCCAGATCAAGGGGGATTGTGCCTTAAATCATAGTTTGCACTGGTGCAGAGCAGAATCTTTAATGAACTACAGTAAAACCCAGCTTCCTCTCCCTAATTCTCCCCCTCCCTTTTCCCCTCCCTCTATCCCTCCCTCCCTCCATCCCTCTTTCTGTTAATCTCTTTCTCTCCTCCTGCTCCTCCTCTTTCTCTCTTTCTGTCTGTGTCTTTCTTTTCTCCACTCTCACCTCTCTCTTTCCTTCATTCTCCTCTCTCTCTCACGCGCTCTCCCTCTCTCTCTCTCTCTGTCTCTACCTTTTCCCAACTGTTGCCATAGTGATTTTCCAAATGCGCAAAAACACAACTTAAAAACTAAACTAAAACATTATTACTGCACGGCCTCACCTGTGGACATCGTGTCAACACTCAATAGTTGTGGATGGGGGGGGGTTGGTGATGAGGATGAGGCAGGAATGGTGCTGTGGAAATATTCTCTTCTTTAGGATGCCCCAGCCTCCCCCTCCTCCTCTCTCAGTATCAGCATGGCAGCATGGAGCCGGCAAACAGTAGCATATGGGTGGGTACTCACTCACTCACTCACTCACTCACTCACTCACTCACTCACTCACTCACTCACTCACTCACTCACTCACTCACTCACTCACTCACTCACAGTCAGGCATGTAGACACACAAACACTCTCTCTCTCTCTCTCTCTCTCTCTCTCTCTCTGTCTCTCTCTTTGTCTCTCTCTCTCTCTCTCTCTCTCTCTCTCTCTCTCACACACACACACACACACACACACACACACACACACACTCCAAAAGACACCAAATATTAACTCTTAATCTATCCCCCAGAGACAGACAGTCACACACGCACACAAACAGTCTTAATCACACACACAAACGCACACACACAGAGAGACAGAGTGAGTGAGAAGCTGCCTGTCACACCACAAAGTTATGGGAGAAGTCTTCCTTCAGCAGCGTCAGCAACCCCGAGACTCATTTCACTGACAAAGCAGTAACCCCTGCTTAAAACTGTCCCACTTCCTCCCTACACCACATCCCCCACCCCCCCCTTGCACTCGCATGAATCTGCCAGGGCATAGATCATCTGACCCTGCCAAGATAGATAGGGCCTCTCCCTCTCTCTTACACCTGAAGCTAGTAATTACAGACCATAATGATTCTTCCTCTCACTGAATTTCCTGTCTGTCTTCTTCTCTGTGTTTTTTTCTCTTCCTTTCGTCTCTCTCTCTTCATTTCTCTCTCTCTCTCTTTCTTGCTCTTGCTCTTCTATCCATTTGTGTTCCACAGCCATTTTTTTCTCAGTCACTTTTGCTCTGTCTCTCTGCAGTCTCCCTTGTCTTTTACAGTCTGTGATGTTTCTCATTCTTATGATTTCTCTCCTTTTTTTCTCTTAATCTTTCTGTTACTGTCTTTGTCTGTCTCTTGGTCTTTATTCCTTTCTACATGCTTCTCTCTTCTCTCTCTTTCCTTGGGCAACATACTATGGTTAAGAGTTGGTACGGCACACAAACACAGTCCATTTGCTTGTATCTTTGTCTTGGGCCTTATCTACCTTATCATGCTACCCTCCTGCCTCTTCTCTCTGTCTCTCTCTCTTTTTCTTTTGTTTCTCCCTCTTCATCTCTGCCATTCTCTGTCTTCCTCTCTCACTCTCCCTCTCTCACTCGGTGTCTCTCCCTCTCCCGCTCTCTCTCTTTCTTTCTCTCTCTCTATCTCTCTGTCTGCCCCCCGATTCTGTCCATTCCTTATCTCCATTACTGGGAACACCAGCACCACATCCCTCTTTTTTTCTTCACTATTGTTCTTCCAGAACCTTCTTCTCTCCACTCTTCCCTTCCACTTCCCTCCCTCTCTCCCTCTCTTCCTCTGAACACCCTCTACTTCTCTGCCATCTTTAATATAAAAGTGTGTGTGCCTTCATGTGTGTGTGTGTGTGTGTGTGTGTGTGTGTGTGTGTGTGTGTGTGTGTGCCTTCATGTGTGTGTGTTTGTCCTCTGTGTGTGTGTGTGTCCTGTATGTGTGTGCATGTGTGCGTTTGTGCATGTGTGTGTATGTGTGTTGGTGGAATCTGTAAAAAACAAGATGGAGTTGAAAGGATGACAAGATGGCAATGGAGTTGGGTAATGAGGAGCAGTGCCGGTGGACAGTTATGAGGAGGAGGTGGCTACGTGCAGCGCTTTGAGGCCCCTTGTAGATGGTGCCGATGACAATACTGTTGCTGCCACAACTGTCGACAATGCATCGCTTCGGCTTTTTCTTGCCTGCGTCGACAGAACGGCACATAGCGAAGCAGAGTCGAGTGGAGCAGAGTATGGCTTCAAGGTTGTAAATGTCTCAGCCCTTTTATCGCAAAGATTCAGGCAGGCCCTCTGAAGAAGAAAGAAAACATACTCTAATTTAATCCTGGTGTTTAGTCTTTATGTTCAATATGCTGCCAACAATCTTTTAATTGATCGTTTGAGCATTTTGTCTGATAAAGGGCTAATGTCTGAAATGTTGCTATTAAACGGTTGTTTGGGAGGGTATAACTGGTGTTGCAGACTTTTTTTCATTATTGTATAGGCCTGTTCTGTGGTGCAGCACCCAGGACTTTAGGTAAGCAGGTGTGTGTATTTTGCTGTACTCTAGGTTTTATGTTTGATATGGCCTAATTCTTTCTTCAAAGACTGTGATTATTTGTACAAACCAGTTAAAGACAGTATACACTAATATGTTGAACAATATCCCACCCCAAACCCTTTACCCCTCCACCGCAACTCTGCAGATAATGGTGGAGGGCTGAAAATTACTGTCATTTCTCAATGAAATTGCTCAGCGTGATGGCAAGGAGCAGATTTCTTTTTCCTTTTCCTGCCTCAGCAAGCATCTGAGGGGTACCCTCTGGTGTCTGTCCCCTTAGTAGTAATTCTTAAACGTTATGGAATAAATAATATTAAATCATCACGACAGGAATAGGGAAATTATGCGAAAGCTTGTTTTTTTTTTTACTTACCTTTTCGTCTCAGTTCAACAAGGAATAGATTATCATTTCATTGTACAATCTCTAGATGGGCGGAGAAAAAGGGAAAAAGTAAGTCAGTTATATAAAACATGAATTATGAATGCACACTTTTGCTGAGTGTCTGGGACTGTGGCAATATTAATTGTCTTCAGGGAGAATCTCCTATCCTATCTGATTTTTACCCTGTCAATATAAAGACATAATGGGTTTTAAATGAGAGTGCTCGGCTCACACAAAAAGTAATGATTTGTTGCGTGGTGAAGGAGGCACACCTTCGGGGGTGGCGGGGGGTTGGCATGACTGTGCGTGTGCAGCATCTGCTTCGATGTAAGGACCTCCAGCGAGGGCTATAATCAAAGGGCGGGGTGTGAGATTAATCTGATGTGCTCTGAGGGCTACCTAGCCTCATGTGTCCATCCTCCTTTCTGTCTTCCTGTGAGAGCTTGATGACGACGATGACACTCTGCCTCTGCACTCTGGATGACACTGTGTGCCAGTTTCACCTACGTTAATTAAGTGTAGTCCTACACTAAAAGAGAGAACTTCAATAAAAATCTCCAGTGAAAACAAATTTTAGTAGAACTATGCTTAATCAGTGTACGGGAATGTACAGTGTAGCTCTATAAATGTCATGGGACTAAAGTAGTGGCGTAATCCCACAATGTATTTATCAAGCTAGCTCTGCTCCCTGGAGTTGTGTAGTGTGAGGAAGATGGGAAAGCTATGGAGATAGATTTGTCTCATAAAGATTTGTATAAATAAAAAAAGATATATATAAATATAAATACATTTATAAATATTCAAACACAAAATACAAATACAAAAACGCAACATACAAATAAATGATAGAATGTATATAAATACACAGGCATTTTTTATATTTTTTCGAGATTTGAAAACAAATGTAGTTGATATGTATGTGGAGTCTGCATTTGTGGATCCATTTTTTGCTTTTGTGTCTATTACGTAATTGTGAGACATTCCTACCGCACACCACGGTTTCACAAATAAATGTCACCGGATTTGAATACAAATACCCTTGACTGGACATCCAGCAGATGGCAGTCTTGAGCAAAGGTGTCGTGCAGCTCGTCGGTAGCTGCTAGTTTGGTATTATATTCAGCTATCCAGTAAATGCAACTACATGACAACATGGAAGCAACTATCAGTGGTTTAAATGGATGGGTTAAGTAGTGTTATTTATTAAACATAAAACAAGTGTTGCCCACAGAGTGCAATATTGTTACTGGATAAACCATACATTTTCGCTTGCATGGTTATCAATACCTGGGATGGCCCAGTTTATGGGGTGACCACTCTCCCGTTTTTGACAGAGCGCCCTGTCAGATGTATGGTTTAGCCAGTAACAATATAGCACTGTGTGGGCAACACTTGTTTTAGATGAAAACAGGGAGTAGCGTACCATATAGTCTAGCCGGTGCTCAAACTGTTTGATCTGTTTAGTTTTCTAGGGACGTGGGGTGTAATTTTCTTGGTGCCTCTTCACCGTCTCAGGTTAGCAGCTATCGGTACCTGGCAAACACTCACAGACGTCGCGTCAACATCTGTAGAGCTATATCTGTACAGTGAAGTACACTCCAGTTGGGGAAGACACACTAAAACACAAGTAATAAATAACACTACTTAACCTATCCATTTAAACCACTGATCGTCGCTTCCATGTTGTCATGTAGTTGCATTTACTGGATAGCTGGATATAACACCAAACTAGCAGCTGCCGACGAGCTGCACGACACCTTTGCTCAAGACTGCCATCTGCTGGATGTCCAGTCAAGGGTATTTGTATTCAAATCCGGTGACATTTATTTGTGAAACCGTGGTGTGCGGTAGGAATGTCTTACAATTACGTAATAGACACACAAAAAAAAAATGGATCCACAAATGCAGACTCCACATACATATCAACTAATTTTTTTTTTCAAATCTCAGAAATATATTTACAAATCTCGAAAATATATATACAAATGCCTGTGTATTTATATACATTCTATCATTTATTTGTATGTCACGTTTTTGTATTTGTATTTTGTGTTTGAATATTTATAAATGAATTTATATTTATGTATATCTTTTTTTATTTATACAAATCTTTATGAGACAAATCTATCTCCATAGAAAGCGGGGAGTTGTCAAAAGTAAAATAATATTAGATAGCAAGAGGTATAAAACCACTGGCATTACCTTTTCCTTGTGCATTAGCATTACCTTTAGCATTAGCTTTATTGTACAGACCATTACCCAATTTACATTCACCAAATGACAAGTTTTTAGAGGATTATATTGACTAATTGGAAGCTGGACACATTCTAAGGATTGATCATCTTAAGCAAGGCTGCCTCAGAGGAGGGTCTATAGTGACTAAAGGCATGAAACACCCAGAGATCCTGAGGTGCACTACTGATGAACAGTCCTGAAAAATTTCACAGACCAACTGGACCCTGCGACAAACCCAACAACAGGACGATTGACTAAGGACTCAACAAATAATAGAATAATAATAATAAAACCTAAAGTGCTAAGTGTTCTCCCAAACAATAGCATGTTAGAATAAGGTTTGTAGACAGGAAGGCTTAAATGTCTTCTACCAAAGGTACTCCTCGTAGGTGCACAAGTAGCTAAACTAACAACAGCAACAGCAAAGCATACATACTGTATCTGTTTATCTAAACAACATAAAATTCAAAGCTAGGATTTATTTATGAAATATTTGAAATGATTTAAAAAAAAAAAACCCCACTGTTGTATATGGGTATGTACAATGACAAAATCAACACAGATGTAATGCCAAATACTTCTCTAAACTGATCACATTGCGATATATGTTCTAAAGTACACAGTGTAACAGTATTTCCTGCTTGATATTGGATGAGACATGTGCAATGAAACAGACAGGAACTATAAATCTCATTTGGAACCATTGGGATTCTACAGCCCCCAATCACCACCACGACCTCGTCCTCAGGAAAAAATAAATGTTATTAAAGCTATTTTGGCCATACAGTGTGCTCCTCACTGAAACCTTACTTCCCGAGTGAATCTGCCTGACCTGAGACGTTGAGCCCGAAAACTTTAAAAGTGCAGATATAAATGTGAATTATTTTGTGTGTGCTCAGGTGCCCAGAAAATGAGGTTAGAACACAATCGTCAAGTTAAGGAGAAGAAGTTGAAGAAGAAAAAAAGTCACAGACCATTTATTTTCATGACCTGTTAAGTTTGCTGGAGCTAACGTGGGAGCTGGTGCCAGAGACAACCCACCTGGTGTTTTCTGGGAAACGTTTTTACATGGAGGTGTGAAAGAGAAGTGGATGGTACTGATGAGGAGGAGGAGGAGGAGAAGGAAGAGGGGGACGAAGAGGAAGAGAGGACGGAGGGGTGAGACGGAGAGTGGGTGACGAAAAAGACTGCAGGCGATGGCTAGTCGTTGTCATTATCTGAGTCTTGAAAGGGTAAGAGTGCTTTGGCCATTACTCTGCCCATTATATCCCCTGCAAACACACACACACACACACAAACAAAGAGAGAGAGAGAGAGAGAGAGAGAGAGAGAGAGAGACCCTATTTTACACAGACACACACACACACACACACACACACAAACAAGAAGCACTAGCCAGTCGAGGATTCATTTGGTTCTCTTTCCCGCATGGTACCAAGGACAGGCATCAGTGATTTAATTATGCAGCCCGACGGAAAGTTCCTCAGGGAGGATTTTATGTTTTGTTTTCTCTTCTTCCGCATGCATGCAAGTGGAGGTCCGCAGAGCTGGAACACGGTGGTTAATGTTATTTATTAATATACCACAATGGGGATAGAGTGTTGTGCCCTCCCGTTTTTGTTGTGTGTGAGTGGGCTTGTTTGAAATGACTGGGAGGGGTAGTTTGAAATGACATGCAGGGGTAGTTGATCTGGTTTCGTTAGTAAAAGGCCATACCATGTGACGTCATATTGCACAGTCCAATTCCAGGTTCAAACTCGTGACCTCACAGCAACTCTAGATTGGGAGAATACTGGGTCATACTAAGTAAGCTAAAAGCGGGGCTGTTAGCTAAGTCAGTAGTGAATTCCCTTTAACGTGTTTGGGGAGAGGTTTACTAATGTTCCAATGTTGAGCGAAGCTAGCTGCCATCCGTTACATATATTAATTTTTTCCAACCAGTCACAAAACCAGACAATTCTAATTAGCACGGCTGTTCGGACAGGTAAATAAGCAGATTTTGTGAAATGATTTGCGTTATGTGCACAGGTAGATCCAGTACCTGACAGGAGTAGCCCCCTGTAATCATGCGTAATGCCCTACCGTGAACTTCTTGGTGTATAAATGTCAACGTGTCATTATTTTTTAGAGGCCTTATGCATAGTACTGCACAGAGCTGTTTTGCCACTCACAGTATACCACTGCCATTGTTTTATCATTGTGCATGTGACAAATAAACTAGTCCATCTATTGTGCTAATGCTAACTCTAATGCTAACAATTGCCTGATGTGTGGTGTCTTAAGTATGTGCTTTTTGGCCTTCTCCTTGCCTCTGAATGAATGTGTTTGTGTGTGTTCAGTATAGATTTGGCAAAGGGCCAAACTTGGATACTTGTGTACTTTTGTTTGTCTTTTACATTACATTACATTACACTTAGCAGACGCTTTTATCCAAAGCGACTTACAAAAGGAGGACATAATAGCACACACATGTGTAGAGAACATCGAAGGTACCTATGTAAAGAGATGGTTAGTAGAATTTGGTTTTGTTAAGCAGTCTCGGAAAAGAAGGGTCTTCACACACTTTTTGAAGGTCGAGAGGGAAGTTGCTGCTCTTGTAGGGACTGGTAGGTTGTTCCACAACTGAGGGACAACAACCGAGAAAAGTTTGGAGTGACCTCGCTTTGTCTTCGGAGAGGGTACGGCCAGGCGGTTCGCATTGGAGGATCGCAGCATTCTGGACGGGATGTAAGCATTCAGTATGACGTTGAGATAGGTGGGGGCAGATCCAGAAGTGACTTTGTAGGCTAGAGTCAAAGCTTTGTCTTGAATTCCTGGCAGCCACCGGGAGCCAATGCAGGTTGATGAAGAGAGGAGTGACATGCGACCTTTTGGGTTGATTGAAAACCAGTCGTGCTGCTGCATTCTGAACCATTTGCAATGGTTTGATTGCACAAGCAGGAAGGCCAACCAGAAGCTGTTGCAATAGTCGAGGCGAGAGATGACCATAGCCTGAACCAGGAGCTGAGTAGCATATTGGCTCAGGTACGGTCTGATTTTTCTAATGTTATATAGCGCATAACAGCACGACCGCGCTACGGAGGCAATGTGGTCAGAAAAAGATAGCCGGTCATCAATCACGACGCCGAGGTTTTTAGCAACCTTGTTCGGAGCAATCGTGACAGTGTCCATATTCAGGCCGATATCATGGTGGATTGACTCCTGGGCTGGGATCACCAGGAGTTCAGTCTTAGACAGATTGAAGTGCAGAGTGCGGAGAGATAGGCAGAGATGCGTGCAGAGACCGTGGTGTCATCTGGTCGAAACGACAAATACAGCTGTGTATCATCAGCATAGCAGTGATAGGAGAAGCCGTGTGAGCGGATGACGCGGCCCAGCGAGGTGGTGTAGATGGCGAAGAGAAGGGGGCCCAGCACCGACCCTTGGGGAACACCTGTGGAGAGAGTGTGAGTTGATGACAGTTGTCCTTGCCAAGACACTTCAAAGGAGTGTCCAGTGAGGTAGGATGTAAACCAGGAGTGTGCTATGCCTGTGATGCCTATGTGTGAGAGTGTAGTTAGCAGTAGCTGTGGTTGACTGTATCGAAGGCTGCGGATAAGTCGAGTAGGATAAGTACTGATGATTGCCCTTCAGTTCTGGCTACTCTGAGGGCTTCTGTGACGGAAATTTTGTAAAGTTACTTTCCACCCCTGCACTGAACGAGTCAAAACCTGCAGTCCCCATCAGAGCATCTTTAGCTAAGTCACAGCAGGATTCCAGTACATGCAATACTGTAAGACATAGATTGTCAAAGATTGTGTCTTCAAATGTAGTGGTACCCAAACTTTTAATTTAATGATTGCGTGCCCCCCGAGATCCTTCATATCCTGCTGAGTTTCCACAGCACCATGGGTATCTTACTGGGGTAATTAATATTTTTGCTGCATAAACAACATTTGAAAACACATGGTATGATACCCTCAATACTGTGGTCCTCCATCTATTGCGGTAGTTATGTTCCAGAACACCCTGCAAGAGGTGAAAATTCGCAATATAGTGAGACCATATAGAAAACATTTTATACATAGTTTAAGCTTTAAAATACCCCTCCCACACAATTTTAATACATTTACTGTAGGTATTACTGAATTAGAACACAGACTACAGAATTATTACTGCGATTGTAATGGTATCATATATATTAATATTGTTCTGATGAACTTTCTTTAGCATGCATAGTGACATAGCATGCATATATTAATGAAAAAAGCAGTGACTGTGAAAGGTGAACTGCTAGCAGGGGATCACTGTAATGCCAGCTGTAGGAATATATGAGTGTTTGTAGGGAACATATATTTAACATATATAACATATGTTTTGTGTATACCTTTAGACTGATCCATGTACACCCCAGGGGTACCTGCACAGTGGTGTAGTAAAGGATAAATATAGATAAACATTCTTTACCCACCTTTTAAAGCTGCAAAACAGCATTTACTCATTTCCTGTGATTGCTGATGTTAAGAATATGAATAATTTACGCTCTGCATTTTACTGCTGTGCATATTGTTAACCCACCCTTTTTTCACCATTATGGCAGTGCACTCTCATAGCCTGGTAAACCCGCCCCTCGTACTTCATTTCATTTTGTACAAAGGGTCTGGACCGGAATCTCTTGAGTCATTTAGTCGGCCCCAGCAAGGCTGATCCAATCAGCGAACAGAGGGTGTGTTCGTTAGCCATGACGTTGACCTTGTGTGCTACATTTGAATTGTAGTGCGTAGGTAGGCTAATTGCATACGTGACGACCAGGCGCTAGCGATTGGGTAAAGGCAGAGGCTTGTTTTAAACTTCGGCAGAGTCCACAACTCCAGGAAGAAATCGTTTCTGACGGTGTCTGGTCCAGACCCTCTGTACAAAATGAAATGAAGTACGAGGGGCTGGTTTACCAGGCTAGTGTACTCATACCTCTCTTTGACAATCCCTGTCTTACAGTATTGCATGTACTGGAATCTTGCTGTGACTTAGCTATAGATGCTCTGATGGGGACTGCAGGTTTTGACTCGTTCAGTGTAGGGGTGGAAAGTAACTTTACAAAATTTAAAACTTTAGCAACCACTGACAAACAAATCGTCAAATTCCCCAGCTACTCAACAGTAAATTGTTATCTTCTGTCCGAAATCTACCAGCCACTTTTATATTTCTCTGGCATTCGGCTGGTGGCTGGTGCCAATTTCCATCCCTGATTCAGTAGAAACATTTAAATAATGTGGATACGATCTCCTTGCCCCTCTTCACCTCCCACTGTATCTTCTTCCCTCAGACTGTACACCCCTCCCCCCTTTCTCTTTCTCTCTCCACACCTAATAGATATGATCTCTCATTCTTCTCCTTTGGTCTCTGTCACTCACCTTTCACTCCATCAGTAGCTACCCTTATAAGATGGAGGGCCTACCCCACACACACACATTCTATCTCTCCCTCCCTCTCTAGCTCTCCTGACTGTGTCTGTCTGTCTTTCTCTTTCTCTGTCTCTGTTTCTTGTCTCTCACCTCTCACTTCATCTTCATCACCGCTGCTCAGGTTTGTCTGCAGGGCTACCCTAAGGCACTGCTCATTGCCAGCACTAGGGGGAGCATTTCTCCTTAGCAAGATGAGCAGACACACAGACACAGACACACACACACACACACACACACACACACACACCACCACCACAACAAGAAGCTTTGTTAAGAATCATGTGCTGCTAAGTATATGCTTCAGCCTATTCCTGTTTAGTCCTGTGTGTTTGTGTGTGGTTGTGTGTTTGTGTGTGTGTGTGTGTGTGTGTGTGTGTGTTTGTGTGGGTGCGCACAGGTTGTCTTCTGGTCTTGAGTGGCAGCATTAATCTGTACTATTAACTAGGCTTGTTACATATTACTTTATGTGTGGAGGTTTAATTGAGTTCATGAATCGACCTCGCTGAGAGAAAGAGAAAGAGAGAGAGAAAGAGGCAGATAGGGAGAGAAAAAGAGAGAGAGAGAGAGGGAAAAAGAAATGAAAGACCCCCTATCAGTTCAGTAAAATGGAAAAATACAGCTAACTACTAAGCAGGCAAACAAGGTAGGCAAGCTTGGTTCATAGTGCCAGCAGATCAGAGCGACCATGTTGTGAGGCATCACGCCTGACATGAAAAAGAAACCTCGCAACCGGCATTAAAGCGAACCAGTATCAACCACCGGGTTGATGGGGTGTTGGCAGTGGGGAGATTTTGAGGTTTTGATGGTTGTGATGGTTGAGGTTCAAAGACCAGGATGACACCACAAAGGTGGAGAATGGAACTAGCATGGAATGCTCATGGGCTCAGTAAATCTATCCAGCCATTTAGAGAATCACAGAACTGCCATGGGTGTAGGGGATGAGGACACCTGAAGTCTCACCTGAAGCTCAGAGAGCCTGGCTGAACTTTTAGCATACCCCAGTCACACAACTCTAGAGTAGGGTGAATAGATCCCTGAGATAAAAACAGGGACATTTCCAGTTCAGCAGTCAATGCCATTAAAAAGTATTGTTTTAGTAACATAGATGGAGGACACAGTGGGCTTTCACGTGCTTTGCCATCGATAAATCACCAGAATCGGGGATATTTGGCCACCCATACTGTAGAGGTGTTGGGGATAGTGAACATTAAGAAGAGGGTGGAGACTGTCACTGCGGAGTGCTACGTGGAGTAAATTCAGTGAATCTGTTCAGCCAATCACAAATTCCGAAAGAGTGGGGATTGAACCATTCATCCAGTACGAAAGACTGGGGATGGAACCACAGTACGCTGAATCTCAGTCGGTCTTGTTGAACTGATATGAGATCTGTATCTCTGTTGGTGCATCTCGGGCCTGAGAGTAATGCTATTTCCATCCTATGTTTGTCCTATGTATTTCACTATTGTCAATAAAGCTGCCTTTGTCTTTGACTTTGAGATGTGTTGCCACAGCTCATCACGAGCTGGTGTGAGGAATTATAGGCCGGGCTCGATCAGCATAGACGCTTGATATATTTCTGAAATAAATATTTTCTCACCCGACGATTCCCTGACCTTGGGTAAATGTCTAGACAGCCGGATGGAGCGAAATACTTTTGGGGAATGAAACTTTTAATAGGCAGCCCTTAACAAATATCAGATACTGTAGGCATGTGCCCTTCTTGTGCTTGTGAAATAAGTAAGACTGTGGCACTGGGGTTGTCATCACTGCTGGATTATTCAGGTGGCATTTTGGTATTTTGGTGTGCGAATTTGTGTTCTTTCTTGTACTGCTGATGCGTGACGTGTTGGCATTAAAAATGAATGTTATTTCCTTCAGAAATAGAAAAAGGAACTGTGTGAAGGGACTTCAGTAAAGCACAGGCAGTTATCTTCAGCAGAACATCATAACATAATTAAACAGCTGTGTGTATATATCTGGCTTTATGCGCCAGTCACAAAAATAACCACAATGACAACAAAAACAAGCTGTCCTGCTGGATAATAAACAAACCAAAAACCGAATTCAGACAGAACTGGAAGGAGGAGTCGGTCCTCCGAGCACAAGTGCCTCGAAGACATATTTAAAAATCCACCGTGGCATACACTTGTGTGTGAAGCAGCATTTCGTGTTTCGCCACGCTTGTTGTGGGAGACCAATCCGACCCTGGCAGTAAACTCATTATTTTTCATCTTCCAGTGTTTATTTATTTATTTCTTTATTTTATTTTTGCACATTCATTTCAATATAAGCTTAGCCACAGAGAAGGAGGAGAAAAAGTCATGAGCAACACAGATGCCAATGCCAGTGGTTTTCCAGGGAGATAAAATGGTTATTCTAAAGTCTTTGAAGCAGCAAGGAATGGAAAAACAAGCGGTGTTTCCCAGGGTGTTGCAAAGCAGCCCGGGTGGGCACAGGGGAGCCTGATGAATACATTTGGCTGATTTGAATGCGCTGGATGTTAGGTGATGTCATTTCCTACCTGGGTGCACGCAGGCCGCATGGGAGAGGGGGAGGAAGCCGGCTGGAAAGTGTTTTGTGGCGGAGCGGTGCAGACAACAAGCGCAAGTACACACACACTCTGAGACACACACATGCATGCATGCTCACACACACACACACACACACACGTATGTGTGCACACACACACTAATACACACAGAGGAGCACAATTAACTTGAAACAGCAATATGCACAACCACACCCTCTCTCTTCCCCTCACTCAAACTCGCACACATGCACAAACATATGCACACAAGCAGAAAGTATGGAAAACACTGTCTCTCACACATAAACAGACAAATATACTGTATATGTGCGTAACACAAAATGCCACGTACACACACACACATGCCCATACACATACTTAATCACATGCTAATACAAATATGCACAGTTATGTAAACATTACATCGGACACTTACACTTTGCCCACACAAACCTTTAAAAAAACAAAAACGCCATGCAAGGGAACAAATACACACACGCACACACACACACACAGACAGACACACACACACACAAACACACGCAATCCTAATTCAGCAAGGATCTGTAGATGTAATATATGCCCGGGGATGAAGCTGCTGCAAAATCAACCCTCCTGCCTAATCTGTCTTATATATAAATAAAATACATAATGTTTAATCTCAGGCAGGCTATTTTCTTATCTCCTCCAGGGACACTGTCACCCCTCTCAGCCCAGCCAGGCATGCACAGGTAGATTGTAACAAGTGCAGTGTTTGCCAGAGTGTATGTGTGTGTGTGGGTGAGTGAGGAAGAGAGAGAGAGAGAGAGAGAGAGAGAGAGGGAGGGAGGGAGAGAAATCAGGATAGAGCCTGTGTTTGTGTGTGTGTGTAGAGTACTGTATGTATGCCACTGTGTGTGTTTGTGTGTGTGTGTAAATATGCAGAATGTCATCATGTTCTAGCTGCCTGAGTGGGTTGTGGAGACTGCAGCTGTACGGGGGGGGTGAGGTGTAACAGAAACTTCTGCTGAAATCCTTGGATATCATGCAGAAGGGGCAATGCTAGAGTGTGTGCTGAGGCTGCTACAGTGTATGGGTAAGTTTTAGTGAGTGTGTGTGTGCATGCGTGCATATGTGACCGGCCACAGCAAAACCGGCCACAACTCGTCTGAAAGGCATTTTGAGTTATTCACAGATTCTGAAAGTGTAATTTCTAAGCTTTCCAATGATGTCTTGCACATGGAAATCTGATAATATTTGAAGAATTGGTGGCCATTTGAAAGCATGCACACCTTAAAACACAAAACTGAGAAAACTCCTCTTAAAGTTTGCCTCACTCTCGCCGAATGGTGGCCATTAGCATGACATTAAGATAAGCCCTCCCCCCCACAGACTGTCACTGACGTGTGGTATTATGACTGAGATGCTAATGATTTAGCAACTAGTGCTGCAGTAGCTACCAGCTGTATTGCAGTATCAAAGCTGCAGTTTTTACAACAGTATTACTGTTGTATACTGCAGTAAAGATTTGGTCATTACCACCAGTCAATTCGGGCATTATTCAAAATCGCCCATCGAAATCGAAACTGATGCCAACAAACTCCTAGTCTGTCTGTACAGCGAGCTAGCAAGCTAATGAACTAGCTCATTTAAGTCAATAGTATTAACTATGACAACACCAATGTGCTAAACGCTAACTTCACTCACCTTGAATTTAACACATTGCTGTAACCTTATACCTTTATATTAATTTGTCCATTTGAGCTAATATCAGTAACAGTATCTAGGTGGGTGTTGGTGAGTAAAGTGACAGCTTTCAATTTAAACCATTACGTTAGCGTAGTTCACTAGCGTTAGCGCGCTAACAACAACATAGTAAGTGTTACTGCCTGACCTGAAGTAAAGCTAAATTTCTCAAAATCCACACGTACGTACACAAAATCCAAACAACGTAGACTATTACGCTTGAAATAATCACAAACAGTTGCGGATTATGACACATGGTTCCAAAAATCATCAACAACTCCAGAAAGATGTAAGGACCAATTTATTAGTTAAACTCCACACGCATTCGAATTTCAATAAAATGAGTCTTGACTCAGCTGTGCATAAAGGGGGACTTCCCCCTCCCCTCCGTCAACACTCTATGACTATGTATGCATGTCGGTTTCAGTGTATGAGGGTGTATGTATGTATTGTGTGGGTTGGTAGCGGACTTCGGTAATCCAGCCAATGCTCTATAATGCACCCATACACAGTTAAGCCACTACAAAAGAACACACATTTACTGCATTCAATCAGTTTGTCAGAGGTTTGACTCCTGTGAAAACAACATAGTGTGTCAGTGTGTGTGTGTGTTTGTGTTTCTGTCTGTACTGTGCTAAGGTCTCTTGTGAATATGTGATTGGACTGCAATCACATACATGCTTGGATAACAGAAGAACAATGCTTGCCACGTCTGATTCAACTTCAGCACCACTGACTGTGTAGTCGGATCATATCCATAAGTGGTATTGATGTGCTCGATAATAGGGATAAAGATATATATCAGTCGGCCGATATATTGGCCTGATATTTGACTGTTTTAAACACATGGGCATCAGGGCAGCTGTGGACTAGTGGTTAGGGAGTGGGTCTTGCAATCGGGATGTCGAATCCCACCCTGCCCATAGTTGAGATGCCCTTGAGCAAGTCATCCAACTCCACTCTGCTCCAGGGATTGTAACTAAAACCCTGTAAATATCTGTAAGTCGCTCTGGGTAAGAGCGTCAGCTAAGCATAATGTAATGTAAAGGTGATGTCTGCATAATATTAGGCTGATTTATAAAGCTGCACATCTGTGACCACAAAGAGAGGTGGAAGCATTTTCTTGAAGTGGCAATGACACCTTTTCCTTTAAAGCACAAAGACAACTTGAGGTCTACATGCTGTTTTGTTACTCCTCTATCAAGGATGGCAGGTCTGTTATGATTTTCCTCCATTAATTGATGGGATCATTTAATGAATGACTGATGAAACTATGTCTTCTACAATCGGCAGCTTATATCAGCCACTGGCTGGCCGTAAAATATTGTTATCGCATCGGCCATGAAACCAACCCATTTCGGTCAACCTCTACAGTACTACCTGAACATCAACATTGTATAGGACACACAAAAACACAGATGTAGGCCACTGCTAACTGACGAGAAGCCTTTTATTGGTCTTCGATTGCGCCGCTGCATAAGTCAATCTTTGGTCTTTTACGGCAGACTTTACAAGCACTTTTGTCTGAAAGGGCATTAATGTTGTCTTGCTTGGCCTGCTACCATTTCTCTGCCCACTGCTTCATCTCACAACTCCTCTCCCTCCTCCACCTTCCTGAACAGATTTATATAGAAAGAAAGAAAGAAAGAAAGAAAGAAAGAAAGGAAGACAGAAAGAAATCAAGGAAGGAAGGAGAGAAAGACAGAAGGGGAAAGAAAGAAAAAAGAAAGAAAGAAATCAAGCAAGGAAGGAAAGAGAGAAAGAGAAAGGGGGGAAGAAAGAAAGAGAGAAAGAAAGTGAGAGGGAAAGAGAGAAAGAAAAAATGAGAGCTTTAGGGAGGAGGACAGTTTGGCAGTGTGTTCCCTGAAGTTGAAGGGAGATTACATGAATGCAGTGGGTGGTGGGTGTGTGTGGGTGAGTAGATTGGCTACATTCTTTACCGTTCCCAAATGGGACTATTCAGAGGAGCCGCGGCATCATCACTTCCAGGGTGAACCCGTCCTGTCCTCCCTTTCTCTCGCTCTCTCCTCCAAGCGTCCTTGTGTCAGCACCAGCACCAATGCCCCAAAAACGTCACCCCCCCTCCACCCCTCTGCCCCCAGAATGCTTCAGGGCTTTATGCCGCTGTATCTGCTGAATCCTCATCTAGGAAGGCGATGGCTGTCTCTCTCCAGAGGGACGAGCTGAAAGGAGCGATAAAGATGAGAGGGAGAGAAAGAGAGGAAGACCATGTCCCTGATGATGATGATGATGATGATGATGATGATGATGGTGGTGGTGATGGTGATGGAAAGGGCTTTATTTGAAGGTGTCTACATAGGAGTGACATGAGCCCTTTATCAACACGATATTTCATTCATGTTTTGCCGTAAACATCAATGAAATTTTTATGGCTTGTAATGTTAAGTTGATACTTTTTTGCAGACATTGCAAAAACTGAATGACAATTAATGACAACAGTCATAAACATGAATGAAGTTTCATTAATGTTCATGATGTCACTGTTCACTCCTTGGTTCACTTGTAATATTCATAAATTAGCATGCTGGTTCACATTCTCTAATTAGCTTAAGTAGTCCAACCTGATTGAAATCTTTTGATTTCTTTTGATTGAGGCATTTCATTTCTTATTTCTTACTCAGCAGCATCAGTATATTATCCCATCAGCATTATGGACCGAATGACCTGCATGCTAATAGCTGTATCACTGAAAATCATGGACACAATTCTGTGTATAAATAAAATGCTAAAACTTATGTATATTTTTGCAACATAAACCATCGTGATACAATCTGGCAAAGCCATCAACAGAATCATCAGAAGGTCACGTTATTGCATTCCGTGTTATTTCTCTGACCTATGTGGATGCGATAACGTACGTACATGTCATTTAGTAAATGGTAAGAGCAATATGCGGTAAATTAAGTACAAGGAGAGTCTCCTTTAAGCAATGTTATGTTACACGCCTTGTGTAGCCCTTTATCGGTCAACGTACCACTGGTGGAATGACGCACTCTGAATGAAAAAAAAAAAACTGAACTACAACATTACAACATTACTACGACATTACATAGAGTCTTTAGTAACACATTACACCTTTGTAATTGCCATTCTGGTAACAACAAAGTTATAATAGGGGGTGTCTCTTAAAGGGTTAATGGCACCTCTGCCATGGCTGTAGAAGGGTGTAGCATTGGTGTTATATTTTGTATTTTGTTTTAAACCTCTGAATTTAATCTTGCTGAATTTAATCAATCACATGGGCACATGTTTGCAAACTCATGGCAATGCTTTTACTAAACAGCAACTTCCTGTGTGTCTCCACAAACACATAATCCACACTTGTAGAGCATAAAGTTCCCCTTTGGGTTATTTCATGCCATTCAATACATGACAACTGATTATTCACACCCCCGCCTTAATTTTTCCTACTGGTACAGGGGTCAAGCCTGGCACAGAGGTCATACCCTTTGATGATCAAGACCATCTCCTAAAGCATTATGCCAAATCACCCCATAGACCTCAACGTCAACCAAGGATACGTTTAAGGATAACCAACTACTTAACCATTAAGCGACATTACCGTAAAGACTGTAATTCATTTTAAGGCACAAATATGGGCTGTTTTCTAAGGCGGCAGATTGTGCTGTGCCCCGTATTTGTGTTTTGAGCTGTGGCTGAGACGAGGTTTACTGTGTGGCCTGCATGCCAACTCCCTGTCACCCTCTGATCCAGGACCTGTGAGTGATGAACGCTGATTAATTAAATCGCTGCATTAAAAATCAGTCAGGGACAGACCCTGGACACCAAGATGGAGTGGAGCAACACAGCTCTCAAAGTCACCCCTGGTACTTTTGGAAAGACCGATAGAGAGAGAGAGAGAGAAAGAGAGAGGGAGAGGATGTTGGTATTTTAAGAGGAAGACTAGTGGATACAAAATCAATAAAGTAAGACACAGAACGATACATAGATATATAGAAAGAAATAAAGAAAGAAAGAAAAAAAGAAGAAAGACAGAAACAATGATTAACAACATTAACATAGACTTCAATGTGATTAGTGGTTACAGGAATCTAGAGAAAGCTGGGGGGTAATATTGAGTAGAACAGGAGGCAGGACAAGTATGAGGACAGTAGTCTTTTGGCATGAAGGGGACTCACTTTGTGGGAGGTGGGGGATTGTTTTGGGGACCGGCATGTAATTCATTTACACAGAAATCTCCAGGGCCTTTCTAAACATGCACTGCAGATGGCATGCCTCTATCTCTGTCTCTCTCTCTCTCTCTCTCTCTCGCTTGCTCTCTCTCTCATCCTCCCTCCCTCTCTCCATCCCTCCTGGTATTTTACTCTCTCACTTTCACTCCCTCATTAAAAAGGGATGAAGGCCAGGAAAGGGACAGAACTCTACCCTTTGATTAAGCAGCCCGTTTTTTCCGAGTTTATTTGACATGGTTTTAAATTCAATTATGCTCCCATGTATCCCCTGTGTTTGGGTATCTTCTGCTTTGTCAATTGCACAAGGTTAATTATCTCATAAGCTGTAAAGTAAAAGTCTAGGTAAAGTCTTGGCTTTGGCACAAAAATGGTAATCTTTGAGTTCCCATTTGTATGTAGTGTTTCTGTCTGTCTAGCATGGCGTTCTGTTCATGTGGTGATTACCAGTTTCCTTGATTACTTTAGAACTTCAGCACGAATGAGGTGGGAGCATTTGATGACAGTAGGACCTGAAAATATCCCTTTTTTCTTTCTTTGTCTCTCTCTCTCTCTCTCTCTCTCTCTCTCTCTCTCTGTCTCTACTGCCTCTCCTCAATAGCTTTCTGTATACAGGGGCTAAATATGATCAAGGGGGATACAACGCTAGTGCAATCCATTTGGAGCCTGCTCTGATTTTTTTCTGAGCTTTGATGTTTGGATGCGTGTGTTCAGCCTGTCAGAAGCACTCCTATCACAGGGGCACAAGCTGCTCCCTGAGGGGAGAAAGAAGGGGTAGTGATGGACCTAAACCCCTCAGGAGACCCAGAATAGCCAAAAGGTTTTAGGTACCACTGTGGCCAAACGGTGCCAAAAACTGCTGCCCACCTAGGCAGGCTATTTGCACTTCAAACATGGCTGTTTCAGGGTGACTGGGACTGCCTCCCCACCGCCTCAAAACCAAACCCAACCAAACCTCAAAAATTTTCATTTCAGGTTGATCGTCGTTTTCTTTCTTTTTTTTTAGGCAAAGGCCAAAACTACCAGCAGAGCACTTGTGAAGAGACTGTGAATTCATATGTAATGTCAATATACTGTAGTTTTGTGTGGCATTGAAACCAGAGAGTGATGAAATTTAGTCAAACATTTAGAGAAGAGACCTCCAGTCATCCAGGGATGTCGGGTTGTACCGCATGTGTTTTACTACACTTTTACTTTTTACTTTTTTTGCAAGCTTCTCTACCAGAGCCAGGCAGCCACTGGAGGGCTTTCACTGCTGCTACTGCTGATGCATTATAGATGAGAGAGATTTGGGGGGTGGGGGGGTTAGTTTACTCAAATGGGGCTGAGAGATAGATCGAGAGAGAGACGGAGGGATGAAGAGTGAAAAAGAAAGCGAAAGGGAGACAGAGAGAAAGATAGAGAGAGGTAGAGAGGGAGAGATGGTGAAGAGGGAGAGAGAGAAAATGAGAGAAAAAAAAGAGACACAAAGAAAAATAGAAGATGAGAAAGAGAGAGATAGAGAGAGGGATGAAAAGCGAGAAAGAGAGACAGAGAGAGATAGAAGGAGAGAGGGGAGGGAGAGATGATGAAGAGAGAGAGAGAATGAGACAAAAATAAAGACAGGCAGAAAAAAATAGAAGGAGAAAGAGAAAGATATATAGATAGAGAGAAGAAGAGGGAGAAAGAGAAGGGGATGAGTTGGGAGTATCGGGCCGAATCGGTACTGGCGTTTGATGCACTTTTTCCTGCTGGATGGCCACACATTCAGCCCCATAGCTGGGCAAAGGAGGGGGTGGCTGCAGCTGGTCTGGAGCCGGGAGAAGCAGGGGCAAGGATGGGGCCAACGCTCATACAGATAACTCAGCTCTTATTGAGTCCCCTGAGGCAGGCCCTTGGAAAACCTGTAAGCCCTTTCTTTTGTCTGCGTGTGTGTCTGTGTGTGTGTGTGTGTGTGTGTGTGTGTGTGTTGTTACCATGGAGGTATTATAGTAACTAGAGAAATAGATGTCCCACACTCCATTCATTTTAGTGGAAAATGCTAAGCTAGTGAATTCAGCCAAAATTTGAACGGTTTTCTGACACAATGGAGTTTCACTGGGCTCATTTAGCCAGTTGAGTGCCATGTTATTATTGATGGCAGATAGAGGAGAAAGCTATATCGAGGAAGGGCATTGGATGCTCAAAAATGGTTCAAACATGCATGCAGGAGAACATGCCCAACCATAAACCCGAGCATGAGCAGAGAGGGGAACACCCTCCTATCAGCAGAGGGGAAACGAGGACGGATATGATGCAATTGGCTTGCTCTTGCTAACATACGGTCCAAAGAAAATATTACGGAAGGAAAATAAACATGTTCTTTATGCATGCCTAATATTAGCCTTAAACCCTAGAATTAAAATCAGTTATCTTAGTTAAATTGACTATGTATTTCTCTGTAATACATTGTGTTTGACGATGGCTTGTTGGTCACATTCCCTGCTCTGGCTTCCAGTGTTACTTTGCAAATGTTAACAATTGGAATGATTGCATCACTTTAGCTGCTGCCAAAAGTGGCCTGCTCGGAATGAAAAAACTTCCGAATGCAGATTATTCTCTGGTTGGGCTATAATGTTGAATATCTGGAGGACATCCCCTCAAGACATTGTCTGCGTGTTTGACACCCACCACCCTCATGCCTGACACTAAATTATAGCTGTGCTCATATATATGCAGAATTACAGTATTCCTACTTAGAGTGCATTAGTTATACATTTCTCCATGTTTTATTACTTTCACCTGTTAACTGATTATTTTATGATACAGTAATATAAAAAGAGGTACTCGGTAGACGAACAGATGCCTCTATATTCTTTATAACCTCTGTAATGTAGATGTTAAAGACTACCCAGTGTATTAGTAGTCTTTTATTTCATTATTTAGAAATCAATGTTTTTGTACAAAACCTGCATGGATTTATTACTCACCACTTCAGTGAACTTACATTTACTTGTACAGTCACTTAATAACACAAACGGCCTTGAATTTCTTCAGTTACACAGCATTTAATGAAAAAATGTAAGGAAAAAAATACCCAGTGAAACGTTTCCTGCTTGTCCAATTACAAAAGTTCACATTTAGCGCAAAATCCTCTGCTAAACTGCTCTGCATTTGAGCCTCAAATGACTACGTTAGGGCGTCACCCACTCGCCATCTTTAGAGGTCGGTCTCTCTCTGTATTTCTATCTCTCTCCCTCTCCCTCTTTCTCTCTCGCTCTCTCTCTATTTCTCTCTCTCTCTCTCCTCCTTGCTCTTTTTCTTTCTTACTCTCTCTATCTCCCTCTCTCTCTTTCTTTCTCTCTCCCTCTCTCTTCAGCCATGAAATAGAAAATGGCTGTGGGCAGCCAGTTGACACTCTAGAAATATAATGTGCATGGACACTGCTATTGTTTGCCCATACAGGCCTCCTCGTTGGAGGCATGCAGCACAGCACTCAGCCACTCACCCCTCCCAGGTGCACTGTCCCCTACCTACCAGCGATACTGCCCCTTATGCCTCCCCCCAAGTGCATTCCCCATTCAGTGAGTAAGTCGCCTGTGTCTCATGCTGACATACAATCACAAACTCAGTAGGGCCACTAGGCCTAGTAAGACCTTATGTTTCTCCAGTGACCCTTTTCCTGGCTGTGGTGAATTTTAAGGGCCAGCTGATTCCACAGCTCTTATGACCTCTGTGTGTGAGGCATATGGGATGTAGCCTGGTAAACCAGTCCCTCGTACTTCATTTCAATTTGTACAGAGGTTCTGGCCTTGCTGCATTGAGAAACTATTTCTTGCTGGAGGTGTGGACTCTGCTGAAGTTTAAAACAAGTGGCTCTGCCTTTATCCAATCGGTAATGGCTGGTCATCACGTATGCAATTAGCCTACCTACGCACTACAATTCAAACGTATCACACAAAGTCATCGCTCACGAACACTCCCTCTGTTCGCTGATTGGCTTGGATTTGCTTGGTCCGAAAATACATGAATGTCAATGGCAGCAACACCAGACCCTGTGTACAAAACAAAATGAGGGACAAGGGGTTGGTTTACCAGGCTATATGCGATATGGTTCTTCATCTCATCATTCCTTCGTTGAGACCTTTGGGCCACATTTATTCGGATGGTTCTATAGATGGTCCTCTACAGTGTAGATTATTTAGAGATGCGTACACCATTAAAGCAACACTAAGTATTTTTTTTAACCTTAAAATAATGTTTCCAAATTGTTTCAGAGATTCATCAATTTGTAACTGGGTGAAAGGCACTTCTGAATTCACTTTGTCACCCCCTGTGGGCTATAAACGCACTAAGTAAGTTTGGAGGAACAGACAGTCTCTCTGTAGTTCGAATCAGAGACATTTCCACTTCCAATCTCTAGGGCGATTGGATACTAAGATAAAATTGGATACTAAGATAAAAACTTAGTATTACTTTAAAAGACATCTATTGAAACTCTGTGTCTTGTTAAGGTTGGGGTGAGAGTGTGGGGTTTGATTAACCCTTTAAGACGCACCCCCTATTATAAGTTTGTTGTTACCAGAATGGCAATGACTAAGTTGTAATGTGTTACTAAAGACTTCCTGTAATGTCGTAGTAATGTTGTAATGTTGTAGTTAAATTTTTTTCAGTCACAGTGAGTCGTAGCACCGGCAAAACGGTGCCGCGCTAAGAGGCTACTGGTGATAATTCAGGAAACATTAAAGAAAATAGAAGTGGATTTCAACAAACCAGAGTTTTTGTAAGTGGACCTTCCAAAATGTGTTACCAAACTTTGCTATACTCAGAAATTTAGCTTTCCTCATTAGGATGGAGAAGGTCAGCAAGAGTTCAATGAAAAATGCACTATTACTTCCTGTTATAGCATCTGGTCTTGGTATAGAAAAAAGACACAAGCATAAAGAACTGTCATGTGACTGTGTGCAATGTATCATTATATGTGACCTACTTTGATCAATGAGAAGGAGCATTTTAAATATGCAACATGTCGTTCTGCACATGTATACTTAATTAGCCACTGACCTTGCTGCCATAAGTCTCTGTTGTAGTTAATCTTCTGTAGTTTCAGTTCACCTCATAAAGTTTCAGCTACACACTAATGCTTGAAATGTCGAACAACCTTGAGATGTGGATCCCAAACATGGCTTGGCTTGATCGATTCTTACATTTTTTAAAAAGTAAGTATACACACTTGTTCTTAAGGACCCTGAGCCCAAACCCAGGGCCATCAGAAGTGCTTGTGTTGTATTATTTAATTTCTCTTTAGCGCCCTTTCTCTCTCCCTCTTTTTCTATCTTTCTCTCTCTCTCTGTCTGTCTTTCTGTCTATTTTTGTCCGTGCTCAGCATCACAACAGCTGTGCCATGTGTTTTTCATATGAAGTCCTCATTTTCCTGTCACATTCCTTCTTTGGAACATTGTTAGGAAAGCCATAGAATGCCATTGTTGTAATGTGGATTAAAATGAGGTATGAGAGATGCAGTGTGAGGGCAAAAAAGAAAAAACAAAAAAACAAAAACCAGCACAGAATAGCACCTCAGAGCCGTATGAGACGTCTCACAGCAGAAGACAGAAGACTGCTTTGTGATACTCTGATGCAATTCATTCTAACTAAATTTGGCAGGCCGTCTGTGTGGAGCGCTGGTCAGAGACCATTACCAGAACTGCGCTGGTACAATCTGATTGGAGGTCACTTCTCCCGGGCCTGATGGGTTTGTTTTTCGGGGGAACTTTAACAAGCTCCTTGGGTGGAATTGAAAAAGACAGAAAAAACGAAATCAAGAAAGAAAGAAAGCTGGGGTGGGTGGTGTAGCAGCAGTAGGGAGGGCTGTGGGGGTGAGGTTCTGTTTTTCAGTGCGTCCTTATGGTGCAGTATCAGTAATACGACCATTATGTTGACTGAGGAGTCAAAGTGTTATACACTGTACACTGTTTGTTGTTGCTTACAGTCAGCAGTTTAAAAGTGTATGTGTGTTTGTGTGTGAGAGTGTGAGTGTGTGTGTGTGTGTGTGTGTGTGTGTGTGTGTGTGTGTGTGTGTGTGTGTGTGTGTGTGTGTGTGAGTGTGTGTGTGTGTGAGAGAGAGAATGTGAGTTTGTGTGTGTGTATGTGTGCGTGTGTGTGCGTGTGTGCAGGTGCTTGTGAGCGTGTTTGTGTATGAGACTGAACTACTGTATAATAGCTTAGATACAGAAACCGTTGCCCTCATCAGAAACAAGGGACGCAGCCCATTCTAAGCAAAGACCTTTAATGTGCCTCTTATCATTTCATTAAAGCTTTCTTTAATCGCTTTAATTAAACTCACAGGCATCCTCTCTTGTTTGCTCCCTGGCGATGTGGGATGTTTACTGTCTTCACTCTACCCTCCACTCCAACCAGCCCTCAAGAGAGAGAGAGAGAGAGAGAGAGAGAGAAGGAGAGGGGGAGAGAGAGAGAGAGCTGGTGGAGACACGTCTCAATTCCTTCTTCGTTTTTTTCCCAGACCAAACAAAGTAAGTGCTCCTCAGAGATTGAGCACCAAGACAGAATGTCTAGCCTCTGGGGATTCTTTTCTAATGAGTTTGAAATAAATATATAATTCAGGATTTTTAAATATGTTATTTCATCACAACGTTAATTGTGGCAGAAGCCCCCACTGGCTTCTCTCTTCCGCTCAGCTTAGCGCCGCGGCTTGCGTTTTTGGAAAACAGTTAAAGACTTGTTGTTGTTGTCGGTGTTGTTTTGATGATGTTTTTGTTGTTGTGGCTTTTGTTGGTGTGGCTTTTGTTGTTGTCAATGATGTTGCAATGGCTGTCAACTTTCCTGTCAAGAGCTCTGCTGAGAAGAGAATAGTCTTGTTTTGATGCAACTGAAGAAAACGTCAATCTTTGAAACTTGTCACCCTGGAGGTGTATTGTAATTTTGTTTCTCAAAACCATCTTTTTTTTTTTTAAATCAGTGAACCTATTTAGCAAATACATGCAGTCACTTGTAACCATATGTGTTGGTAGACTGCTGTGTATGCCACGAGGATACTGACAAAATGGCTGGCAAACCCATTAATCCCATCCAGTCAGTGAAGGATTTTCTAACGGATAGGCTCTCCCTTCAAACCTCTAGCTGCTAGGAGGGTAATTAGCATACTTGGCTGCTGGTGTGATAGATCTGGCAGAGCTGGCACTAGTGGGTTAGGTAGATGAGAGGACAAATAAGAGAAACTAGATGTACCGCATAGCGGTACATGATGTGACCGCCGCAGTGTATTGAAATATGGGAACTGTTGGTATGATGAGTGTGTGGTAGAGCAGTGTTGTGAGGTGAGAATTTCTGTGGAAATGATTTCCTGGAAGTGGGCATGAATGTGGGTTTTCAATGAATGACATTGTATGTGTTTGTATAGTGTGTAGGAGTGATTTCTGAAAGGAATAGGCAAAATGAGATTTTGTACAATTACAGCGGCCCCTATAGGCCAAATTTTATGGCATGTGCTGTGCTTTTAGAGGTCTTTGTGTTGATCGTGCATGAGATATTTTATGCAGTTCCTACCTTCTTAGTCCAAATTATTGGCAATTCAAAATCCCAATTTTTGCATTTACCCATGTCACTAGGTGGCGCTATGCTTCAAGTGAGTGTTTATGGGCTGGGTCGATATGCCTCTTTGTCAGCATTGTCTGTAGATGGCATATAACAAATTTGGTGAGATTCACATGAACGGCCTATGACGAGTTCGTTCAGATTCGTTTTCGCAATGTTAAAATTTCACGGAAATTGTTTTTGTTGGAAGTGGGCATCAACCAGTGTTTTCAATGCTTGAGGGTCAATAGATTTCACAATTAAAAAAATGGTTGTAATCATTAGCATTCTGTAGATAAAAGGCAAAATTACTTTTTGTACAATTACAGCACCCCCTATGGACCAAATTGTATGGCACGTGCTGTGGTGTTAGAGGTATTTGTGCTGATCGTGCATGACGTATTTTGTGCAGTTCCCACCTTCTCGGTCCAAGATATTAGCAACTCAAAAACCCAATTTTTGCATTAACCCATATCACTAGGTAGCGCTATGCTTCAAATGAGTGTTTATGGGCTGAGTCGATATGTCTCTGTAACACCGACATATCACAAAAAATTCATGTCATTGGGTGAAACGTTCATTGAGTTATTCAGAAAAAACTTTTGCCGGTCTCCCCCTCTTTGACGGACACTGGCACAGCGGGGGGGTGGCCCTTGGGGGCCAAAAGCTTCTATTCGCTCAAAAAGTGAGACAGTGAGACAGGGAGGGAGAGAGACAGATGTAAGGAGAATGACAGAGCAGTAAGAGAGGGAAGAAAGGCAGTGGTAGAGAGTGAGCAGTAAGAGATGGAGAAATAGGGGGCATGAGAGGGGGAGAGAGAGGGAGAGAGAGGGGAGAGTAAGCAGTGAGAGAGAGCAAGAGAGAGGTGTCATCTGTGACTCATGCCAGTTTACAAATCACACCACGACCGTCTGGTTCTCATTAAATGTGCACCATACAAGGCCAGAGCATAGTGTCCACCACTCCACGCAGTCAATAGAAATGGGTTGACACCTTGTAGATTTGATTTGTGAATGTGTGACAGGATGTGAATGGGCAATGAGGCACTTTAGGAGATACAGACAGTCAAAGTAAAACTGCAAGACTACACTGCCATACAAAGGCAAAAGGCAGTAAACATATTTTGTGAAAACTGAGCTTAGACTTGAAACTGACTTTAAAACAACTCCTTTGTCTTGTGACTCTCTTGCTTCTTCCTATTAAGGAAGTATGTGAAAGCATCCATTATACAATTATACCTACAACATGTTTGACTGGGCAGTATGACAACTTTAAAAGTGCAATGTCATCTCCAGGCCCACAAAAGGAGTGGTGTGCCTATGTTTAGTTCTTTGCTTTTACTAGGTAATATTTGGAACCAGTTACACTTTATTTAAATGGTCCCTGTTATAGTGTATGTACATCATTAACTACAGTGTAACAAAGTGTGTAATAACATGTAACATTATGTACTTACACTCTACTTACTTTATATACTTACACTCTCCCTTAGGGTTAGGGAAACAGTTAGGATTAGGGTTAAGTACATGAAGTTACATGTTCTTACATATAGGTAATTTGCGACAGGGACTGTTAAAAAGTGTTACCTTAAAATTAAAATAGAAAAGATCAGCCCACTAAAAGCCCTTACATGAATAATGAAACTGCCCTTACCTCAGTATTCCATTACTCTGGACCCATTGATAATAGTAAAGTCAACAGAAGCAAGTGTTCCAGTAGTACTACTGTTACTGCAAATATAAAACATTGGTAACACTTTATTTTACGATGTCTGTGTAACAAGGTACAGTCCCTAGAGCAATGTGTGGTTAGATGTCTTGCTCAAGTGCACTTCAGCTATGAATTAGGGTGCAGGAGAGCACTGGTTGTTTACTTGAACCTGCAACCCTCCAATCCCAAGACCAACTCCCTAAGCATTAGGCCACAGGTTGGCTGTACTCTGTGTATTTCTTTTCATTGATGTGGAACCTTATTTATGAGGAGAAGACACCCAAACAGCCTGTGCAGCTCATTCTTTTGGTGTTCGCAGCAGTAATTTCACCATGACAAGATTGCAAAAGCCACTATTTTTACTCACTTACAGATGTATGCCTACAGGTGTCTGCTTGACAGCAGTAATTTGATCAGGACAAGACGCCGCAAGCCACTTGTTTTGGGGCATCATCCGCAACACGTTGCTTCCCCATGGTTTCTCTGTCTGCATGTTCCGGTTGTCAGTCGTCGACTCCGGGTCTTTAGGCCCCCGCCGTGAAGTTGTGTTGTTGATTTCAGGGACCTCGGCTCTCGGGGGGGGGGGGGGGGGGGGGGGGGGGGGTGGGGGTAGTGCGGCACGGTGCGGAAGTCGTCGTGGGCAAGCTGTGATAATGCGTGGCAAATTATGTCGCTACCTGCCGTGCGTTGCGGAACAGATTTCGTTGGAATGATTATGACTTCTCGGGCCGAGACGGGGGCAGCAGCAGGGAGAGAGAGAGAGAGACAGAGAGAAACAGAGAAAGAGAGAGAAAAGCAGAGAGAAAGAGAGAGAAAGAGAGAGAGACAGCAGGTAACGTGGAGAGGAATGAAAGACTTGTCACTTTCTCAGAATCAATCTGACGGGAGGGAGCAACGCTGAGCTGACTGTTTCCTGTTCCACCTCCTTTGCCATGTATTTGTATTGTTGCTTCTGCCAGAGTTGTGTAACAGAGTCTAGCCGACATGACTACACATACAATGTTTATGGTTTGTGTTTTACGTACACAAAGACTCAATCAAAGTCAATTTGACTAAATCCTTGTATACGTTAGTGTACTTTATTGTGCCAATAAAACTGCTTCCGATTCTAAAATCAGGTGGCTAAGTCAAGAGAGTGGTATTACCAGTTTGCTTTCACTGTCTGTTGAAATGGACCAAAGAGTGGTTTTATTGTTTTGAGGTGTCATTTAAATGTTGTGAAGAGCTAGTAATATAGTCGCTTAGCAGACTATATTATACTACACTAGAACCTACTGTTCTCCACCACCACCTTCACAGACACACACAAACACACACACACACACACACACACACACACACA
Organism: Coilia nasus; assembly: GCA_027475355.1. Lineage (NCBI taxonomy): Eukaryota > Metazoa > Chordata > Actinopteri > Clupeiformes > Engraulidae > Coilia > Coilia nasus. The sequence goes on from CM050217.1 coordinate 31,841,456, forward strand.
CACTCATGACATCAACCTTCTATCAGGGTTTAAGGACTTGACAATCTATATTTCAAGCAGCAAGTATCAATAGTAAAAATCCCCTTTTTTTTTACTACGAGGCAATGTACAACTAATTAGTCTACAGAAGAGTCAACACAATCACAGTATCATTATCATGTAGCGGACATGAACTAGTAAAACTTAATAGGTCTGTTTGTTCCTTGCTGTATCCCCTGATATGTCGACAGACCCTTACAGCGCTAGCTAATAAATGTCGTCCTTAGCTGTAGTGCCCTCAAAGACATTAGCCCGGATCCATGGTAGACTCTGATCGTAGCCAATCTTAGATGCTGACCCGAGAGCTGAACTGGCCCCAAAAAGGTGCTTGATCCACTTAGATTCACTTTCATTTGCTAAAGAGATGCAAGGGAATTTGTTACATAAAGTAGGCTGAGGGGTGTACTTGCCCTGGCTTTGAGAAGTACTTTGCCTAAGCCAATTTCAGAGTGTGTGTGTGTGTGTGTGTGTGTGTGTGTGTGTGTGTGTGTGTGTGTGTGTGTGTGTGTGTGTGTGTTGTGTGTGTGTGTGTGTGTGTGTGTGTGTGTGTGTGTGTGTGTGTGTGTGTGTTCCTCTCTGTTCCTCTTTGCACCCCAGTGTTTTGTGGGGGCATAATTTCTGTCTTCTTTTCATTGCATATTATAGTGCTTCCTCACTAACCATAGCCCCACACAAAGGGCCTCTGCGGTGCTGTTTAGTGAGGGCCCCCACCGAACAGCGTGTGTTTCACAGTGTGCCTGGGGCGACATTGGAAGGGGCCACTGATGAGGCGATAATTAAAGTTATGTTGAATAACGGGGAAAAGTGGAGAGATTGGCTGCTCTCCCAAAGTCATGGGTCAGGGTTCTTTCCCTTCCTCTTGCTCTCTCCATACCCTCCCTCTCTTGATTCTTCCTTTCATTTCTTTCTTTTTTTCTCCCTGTTTTTTAAGTCCTGCTGTCTCTTCTCTGTCTTGTTTATTCCCCACTCTACTATGCAGATATGGCAGCAGCATAGCATGGTTCTGACCTCTTTAAGGAGTTGAGTCTTTCTCTCTCCCTTTTCTCTATCTATCTATCTATCTATCTATCTATCTATCTGTCTGTCTGTCTGTCTGTCTGTCTGTCTGTCTGTCTGTCTGTCTGTCTGTCTGTCTGTCTGTCTGTCACCTTTTCTCTTCCTCACCCCAGCCCCTGCACTTCTCACACTGAATTACTTGCAGTTCATTAAAAATCACAACTAGACTGCTGTTCTACTAGACATGTGTTTAATTATTTGTTGATTTTGCTGTAATCTCACACACTGTGGGCTGGCGTCCAGAGTGAAGGCCAGTCCACCATCTGGACCATCCAGCTCTCTTCTAGCACCTCCTGGGCTCGAGGAAGATGAGGTTTGATGCCTGGCTTCCATCCTCCTCTCATTTGCCGTCAGGAACCTCTGCTGTGATGTGGGAGGTAGGAGGAAGTAGTGTGGTTGGGAAAAAGTGTCAGGGAGAGCAAGGGATAGAGAGAGAGAAAGAGGATAGAGTGTGTGAGAGCGAGTGAGAGAGAGAGGAGAGAGAAAGATAGAAAGAAAGAGAGAGAGAGGAGAGAGGGACCACATTTTTTAAGGGACATGAGCTTCATTAGGGCCATTTTGACAGTAGGTTTTATTAAACCTATCAAGCGCCAATCTCCTTCCACCAAGAAAAGAAAAACAATAGACCTTGACTAATTCTAACTGTAGCATACATGTGCCTACCACGGCACATCAGAGAAGCAGAATCCATCGACATCTTCAAGCGACAACTAAAGACCTACCTATTCAACCAAGCCTACACCTAACTACTCAGTCACCGACTTCCCGTTACCAGCCCCGGCAGATGGGCTACCCTGGGAGACGTGGTTCTGCCTGAGGTTTCTTCCTAGAAAAACAGGGAGTTTTACTCACTGATTCCTGAGGTTTCTTCCTGAATTCACGCAAATCAAACAAACAGGGAGTTTTTCCTCACCCCTGTTGCTCCCTGGGGACACTAACAACCGACTGCGCCTAAATGAACTTTCCTCGTGTAGTGCCCCTGGCCCGCAAAGACTGCCGACCTATGTTCACATAAGAGCCCACATTAACAGAGCGTTGCATAGCTCTAACGCCACTGGACTACAAAGATTGCTGACTAGGGCCTACAAGGACTGCCTACCTGTGTTCATGCAAGAGTCAGTCTGCTTCTGTATTTATCTGCTCTGACATCACTGAACCGCAAGAAATGTTGTCTTGCAACAACCCTGCCAAACTGTAAAGCACTTTGAGTTGCATATTGCATGTATGAACTGTGCTATACAAGTAAAGTTTTATTATTATTATTATTATCAGGAGACTGAATACGCAAATTTAATGTAGCATGAGCCAAGTTTTGTCCAAAAGCACCTTAGACTTTAAGTGCTGCAACCGCTGCATACAATGTTCGACGTATATGACTCCTGGTGAAGTCAAATGGGCTTTAGCTAAATCTGGCCACTGAGTCACCATTCCTACTCATTGTTAGCGAGGACACTGTTAGGCAGTTGTGTGACAGTTGTGGCAGTCTTTGCTGGGAGGGAAAGAAAAAATAAGAAAAAAAATATGGCCACCAGCTGGTCTGAAGGTCTGGCTCCAACAGGAGGAGCCATCTTGTGAAGTAGATTGCATCTGCCAAAGTGCTCTAGCAAAGAAAAACAAAAGTAGACAAGAAAAGAAAGGGGGAAAGAAATGAAAGAAAAAAAGCAGGAGACAAGTGGCGGCCTGTCCCTCTGCTTCTGTCTTTTCTCGGTCTTTACCTCTCTTTTTCTTCATCTACATCTCTCTCTATTTTTCCCTTTCTCTCCTTCCCTCTCTGTCTCTCTGTCTCTCTATCTCTGTCTCTGTCTCTCTCTCTCTCTCTCTCTCGTTTCAAATAAACCATGAGAAAGATTGCACTGCTCTTGACACAATCTGTCAGAAACAGGGAGAGAACATATCTGTGGGCTCTCCTCGGTTAAAAAATAAGAACTTGAGAGAGAAAGAATGAGAGAGAGAGAAAAAAAGAGAGGAAGAGAAGAGTGTGTAGTCTCCTCGTTGGTTAATTGGCACATTTGATAAGGTCTTCCTCACACAATAGGAGGGGGGAAGGAAGCGAGTCCCAGATCTTGTTAGGCAGCTTTTAGAGGCCTGAAGCGGATGAAGTGGGGCGACATGGCCATGGCTCGCTTTCCTGTCACCGTATCTATCGCAGCCGTCAGCTGCTCTCGCGGATGTAAAAAAGGAGAGTGGGAGCTTCGTCTCATGCCTCATTAAGGGGACTGGGGATGGAAATATTATTTTGAATGCGATTTGGAATCGTTCTGCTGTGGGGGTAATCTAGAGATTATGCCTTTCAGTGGAAAGGCTGGATTTGTGTACGTACATATACTGTATGCGTACTGCACATGTGCACATTGCGATTTCAAGCATATACATGTATACATACACATGCGCACACACACACACAAACACACACACACCAGGGATGGAAATTAACTTTTTTGTCCACCTGCCACTGTGGCAGGTAGATTCTAAAATCTACCAGCCACTCAACATTTTTACCAGCCACTTTTTATTCAACCGTTCCGTACATTATAATGCATACACTGTAAAAAATAAATGACCTTATTTACGCAAAAAAATTGTGGTAACAATTTCCACTTGTTTTTTTCACGTTTGTAATGACAGATTTTCTAAACATCCTTTACTATAATATTTTATGTAAAGCTTACAAATGTTTTTTACATATATTTTTGTAGCTTTCTGAATGTTAATTAATCCTTTAAAATTATGTTTTTTCTACACATCTTTTACTGTTAACAAACCCAATGTGCTTCTAATTTTGTCAACATGAAATTATCGTGTAATAATAACATGACACCATGCAATTTACATAACAACTGGTTTAATTAAGCAAGTATTGAGTGCATCACATTTTATCATCACGTTTTATCAAAAAAATCAAAGGTGTTTTTCAATTGAGATGGGTACTCAAGGTTCAATGCATATATCAGTCCCATCAGCAGTATACATGCATTTGTTTTGTTTCTACACTTTGAGAGCACTTCAGCACCATCGATTGCCAGTGCAACATCCACTGGATCATCTTGGGAGTAGACCAGAAGGATCTTCATGGCTTGAGACTGGCTGCTTCGGTCATTCTCCTTGATTAAAGAAAAACATAACATTACATTAACAAAGGAGACTCTCCATTATGGCACTCTAGATATTTCCTGACACATACATAATCCATGTTTTCCCAACTCTTACTTCTTAGACTCCACACATACAGTGCATGTTACCTTTCACACACATCCCATGCTCAGGCACCCACTTCACTTACACTTATGCCCTTTGGCACTATGGCACTTAATTCCCCCACCCATACCCACCCCATACACAGTACAGGCGAACAACTACAATTTCACTACATGTCATACAAAATAGTATAACAATGTATGTGACGAATAAATTCCTTGTATCCTTGTAATATTGCCCAAACAATTCAGAATTCATTCTGCTGCTTTTGTCAGCAGTCACATCAACAATAAATTCAATAAATTCAACGGAACCAGTTCAACTGTCAACCATATAGGCCCACGCAATGACAATATGACATGGCATGTTTTGGATCATAAGCAGTTTCTGTCCTTCTCTGTACTCTTTTCTTCCCATCACTCTGATACACGATAACATATCCTCAAATTAAAGCTGCAAGTCTGTAGTTAAAGCAAATGTTGTTCGTTTAATTAAAAATGCATCGTGGTGGTGTGTAGAGCCAAAAAGATTAGAGCTGTGCCATGGTCTATTATGCTGGTAGTGTAATGGTGTGGGCATGTAGGAGTATGACTGACAATGAAACTGGTTGTCTTGTATTTCTTGAAGGTGTGGCTGCTGACAAAACCAGCAGGATGCATTCTGAAGTGTTTTGGGCAATATTACCAGGGCATATTTAGACATATGCCTCAAAACTCATTAGTCTGCACTACAAAGTATAGATGAACAATGGCATAAAGTATACTGTGAAAGCAACAACATGTGGAAATTGTAGTGAAGTGAGTCTACAAGTTCACAGTTAAAACACAGAAGCGTTTGTCATTTATTTTACTGACATGTATAACACTACAAAACATGGCACTGCGCATGAACAGAAAGCAGCGTGCATGAAACGGTCACAGTTCTTAAAGGGACCGCAACACATTGAACGCATAGCCCCAAAAACATAACCAAGGACATTAAGCGCTTGACAACCTGAACTGGCAATGCCGTAGCTAACATCTCTAGCCAGGTGAGTTATGTACACATACATGCAAATGATTAAGGCACTACAAAAAGTTTTTTAAAGTAAAAAAAGTGGAACTCTATGCAATGGCCGAGTCAACCACCTGACCTGAATCAGACTGAGTACACATTTTACTTCCTGAAGACAAAACTGATGGGAACACGTGCCAAGAACAACCAGGAACTGAACACTGTTGCTGTATAGGCCTGGCAGAGCATCATCATGGATGAAAACCAGTGTCTGATGATGTCTAGGCATTTTAAACTTCTAAAGCTGTAATTGACAGGAAAGAATTTGCAATCAAGAATCAAAAATAGACATGTTTGGTTCATGATTGTAAGTTTGTCCAATTACTTTTGGTCCCTTAAAAAGTGTGTGGGGGGAGGCACCTACAGAAACTGCTACAATTCCTACATTGTTAAACTGATTTGGATGTACATACCCTGAAATTAAAGCTGAAAGGCTGTAGTTTAAGCATGTCTTGTTTGCTTCATTTTAAATTCATTGTGGTGATGTGAAAAGTACTTATAGGCCTAACTGTACTAACTCTACATTTTTCCTGACTGGATCAAATACCCAGGGAACTGTTCAGACAAATGGAAGGAATGACTGTCTAATATGTCAACACAAATTACCATATTATTACAAATGGGTATACCTGGCACTTGAGAAAGAGGTCAACGTTGCTTTCCCCAAAGTATTCTATTAGGCTGCAGATGACTGCATCTCTTTGATGTTCGATACTGTGGACCTGTTAGGAGACACATAGGTTGCACATTTATACATAGCATACATGAAAGAAAATTTATACATAGCATGAAACACACCAGTCAAAAGTTTGGACAGACCTAACACACATAAGGTTATGCAGTTGTAAGAGAATGGACTATGTTTGTGATGGGTGGGTGCAACGACACCCAGCATAGACACTGGTTTGTGCAATCTGTGGTAGTGGTTGAGTTTAACTGTTACTAGTTGATGAATTTATTAAAATTAACTTAATTCTGTTTAATGCTATTTATAACATATGTAATTGTAGGGTTTTAAAACTTGCTATTTGTGGGCCACTGGCTGTAGTAGGGCTGTAGGCTCGCCACAGGTCTATTGTATTTGTAGTGGCTTTTACCTTTTCACCACAGACCTATTAAGTGTGTTTTGTAGTAGGTTTTTACAACTAGATTGACGGTCTTTTGGTTGCTGTGTGTGTTGTGCTATCCTTTGGTGTCTTAACCTTGTTACACAGTGAACAAACAGAGCAAATTATTTTATGTTAGGCTCCTCAATCAGTCAACATTTGTTGTGATTTCTATACATGTTTAGAACTTGTTGGCAACTTTTAAATGTCAACTGAGAAGCATTCTAGATGACCACCTCAAAAAAACTGGTTATTATGACTTTTATTCTACAGTGTCAGAAAAAGAAAAGACCCATACTGTATGAGTAGGTGTCTCCAGACTTATCTAGTAGCTGAATAAGCGTAACACTGTACTAAAAGTACCTGACACAGAGTATCCAACATGGGCCGAATCTTGGTTCCAGCCACTCCTCCCTTGGTTCTCATCACACTTAGAAGCTGTGGTGTGTAACTATCAAGTTTATCCAGGAACGTTGACTCAAGTGGAATGGCTGTAATTCCTTTTTAACCTAAAAATCATTACAAAAAGCACAATAAATAATTTTACAATTTGTACATGGATTGATAACAATAAAAACAAACTGAAATGAAAACAAGATATTACAAATTGAGCTATCTTACTTGATCCTCTTGGAACAAGGCAGGCCATCTCGCCATAAAATCCTGGACAGAGGGACCATCATGGACAACTTCAAGCCTACGAACTGCAAATGTCTTGTCCAATTTTGCAGCAATGATCCTTTCGTTGTGCTTTTTCTTCACTTCATAAAGCAAGTCGAGTCTTTCTTTTTCCAAACTCTCCTGTGTTTCTCCCACAGGACAAGGAGGAAGATAATTCACTTCTGCCCTTCTTGGTCGTTTTAGGTTTTTTGCTGGGGCCTGGTTTGCTGAACTTTTCCTTTTTAAAAAATTCACTTCAATTTCCGGGCAGGATACTTGCCGACTTTTCAGCATTCTACGAAAATTGCTCATCCTTGTTTTCAGACTTTGTTGCCAGCCATACATCCCCGAAAAGGACCCAGGCTCCTTGAGACAAGGAAACTTCTCCACAAGCGCTTGAACAACTTGTATTATGTGGTGGTCCTTGGGATAGGCTGTATATTGGAAGATTGCAAAGTGTGCCTAATAGCTGCCTTCACCCTTGTATCACTGAATAATGTACCATTCATATGGTAAAGTTTGTTTGCCTCTTGCAGAATCAACTCCACATCGCGTGAAAACTTGGGTATCTCAAAGTGTAGGGGCCAAGGATCTGATCGGCAAGAATCCGGAAGGATCTCTGTGTCTCTTGAGCTACTGCTCAAGGCGTCATCTGTACTATGTTGTGCCTCAGTACATTGAGGAGTATCTTGTGATGATCTTGGAGTAGAGCTCATCAGCTCAGATTCAGCTATAGGGCTGAAGGTGAGGGTGACTGTGGACTCCACTTTGACAATTTTGATTGTGCTCTTGTCATTTATGTCTGCCGTTGAGGTCAGTGTGAAATATTCATTGCCAAAATCTTTATCCTCATACATTACAGAAAAATCCCCATCAAGTTGGAATGTCTCCTGGATTATTGTGCGAAGTGTTTCTACGGTTTCAGGAATGCCACAGGGAAGGGTCAGCTTCCTCACATCACCGTCTTTAATCAACACTCTTAATTGGGCTGGCCGAGACATTCCAGCTGGCCTGGATACACTCTGCTGTGATGGAGGGAAAAAAGAATTAATCATTTGTTAATGACTCAATTGTACAGAATTGTTTATTAAAGGAGAACTTCGGTATAAAACCATTAAAACAACTCGAAGAAACTCCACACTCCATCGGTAGTACAACAAAGGCTCTGGTATTTACAAAGTTACAAAGTTCTCAGTGCCTTGTTTTTAATGTCAGGGCCTTTGTTGTACTACCGATGGAGTGTGGAGTTTCTTTGTGCTGTTTTAATGGTTTAAAAATAGCGTAGCCGTCATGCTTCGTCTAAGGGCACCTACCACTTCCATTGTTAGCCTTCTGGGATAAACGATAAAAAATAGTTAAACTCTGAATGCAACAGGCTAAATCAATTTTGCTCCTCAGTACACATACCAACTCGGTTTGATGTTTTAACGCAATTTTCATTTTACACCGAAGTTCTCCTTTAAGGTGGACTTTAATAATAAATAAATAATTAAATAAATCTCCCTTAAATCTTATGTTGGGTTACTTCTGACTATAGCAATATAGTAGGCCAGCAAACAAGCTCAAGTGTGCCTTTTCATTTACAACATTTAAAGGACTGTTTTTGATTCAACATTCAAGGGTAATACTGCCATTATAAAATGCTTTATGTGCAATTACTTACTCTGATACGCAAATAAAGTGTTTTAGAGACACCATTTGTCTGCCTGCGACTTTGTATGCTGTTAAGGGATAGACATCAGCCAGCTGTGGTTGTTCAAGGACTTCTATCCTTCTTGTGTGTTGAACTTCGAAAGCCCGGAAATGTTCATCATACCATGCGCTTAATATCTTCATGACAAAAAATGGGGCTCCATGCACAATGATAATCTGAATTATTTCGGCAAAATCAGGCAATCCTCCAGTTTGTCCATAAGGCAACAGCATCCCAACAGCATACTCAGTGCCCAGAATTGACACTTTTTTTGCCATGTTTACAGACAACTCATTGGGAAACTTTCTTGCAATGGACTCTTTGATATCTCCTCTGAGAACTTCAACAGCAACTCTAGAAACTTTTGAAACTGTCAGCGTTGGCTTCAGAAAATTTGAGTCATGGAGATTGTGTGCAGTCATGGCCTGATGTTTCTCAGCCATCGTCTTTAAGATATTTCGAAAGGAACCAATCTGGCGCACAATCTTCTTAAAAAAGCTGTGCTTCCCTTCGAACCTCATCGTCCACAAAGCCACTACTGGTCCAAAGGCTGTGATGAGCCATGGATAGTGCTCGAGAAAATGGTGCTTGGGAATAATTTTTTCTTCTGGGAACACTTCCAAAAATCTGTGGCGGTGCTCACCAATCTTACTCTCAAGGCAACCAATCGTGTAGTCTGTATGAACTGGAGCCATAACAAGCTCAACAACTTCTTTAAGAGTCATTATAACCTGCCACACAAGGTCATCTTCCGGTACTTTTCTGCCAACCATAAAAGGCAATAACCTCAACAAACACCAATTCTCGTGTGCGTTGCCTCCTATGCTTCTTCGTGAGGCTAAGTCCAGTGGTACAGCTTGAGGGCAGTTTGTTTTGTCAGACCATTTGTATGGAAACTGTCTGATGGAATGATTTAACTCCTCAAGAGTGAAAAACTTCTTCTTGATAAGACTATTCAGACATAAACCAAGTTCCAGGGGTACAATTCCCTCAAGCAAATCATGCATGACATCTGGAGGGTAACCAGAAATGGCATGAAAAAAACTAAGTCTGTCAGAGATGGCGCATTGTGATTTTACTCCAAAGCAATGGCCCTGTGTAGAGTTGTTCAATGCTTTTTCAACATGCAGACTGTGGTCATGCTTTGTTCGAAGAGGGAATATTCCTGCATTTACGGCATGACTTTGAACCTCAGAACGTTCTGCTGTACAAAAGCGGCAATAATGTGATGCAGAAAAGCTTTCGACGAACCCCCCAATCGAATGAGCTCCGAGATTGTCTGCAACCACACAGAATGCAGTGCCTTTGAGGTTTTTATCCAAACATGCAACAGAAATCCCTTCATCCTCTAAAACCTTCAAATCTCTGAGCAAAGGTTCTAGCACTTTAGAGTATCCATAACATTTCACATCATCTGCCCTGCAAAGGACGGCAAGGAAAATAGAGGAGAGTGTAGATCTCAAAGTAGCTGGGATATCTCCCAATACCCAATACACAGCTGTGATTTTGTGCTTCCTCCTTGATGTCCCTAATGGATTACAGACTTCAAAATCATCAACAAAAAGTATTAGAGACAGTTTTGTATCATCTCCAGATAAGAAGTGATTGTCTCTAAAATGTGACCCATCATGAAAGGACCTGTAATATGCTTCGGAATGTGTCCTCCTATGGAAGACATTATCCTGGATGTCTTTGTTGTCCAAAAGTCGAGAAAGCATGGGCAGAATTGGCACATACTGGAAGGTTTTGTGCTCCTTGTCATCAAGAATGTATTCAACTGGTTCCACGATAGAAAAGTGTTCCTTCAAGAAGACGCTTCTTTTGTAAGACGTGCTAAAAGGCCCATCTGCGGCTAAAGCTGAACTTGCAGGGTTTTGCTGGCAAATATTTGTCACCAGTTCTGAAACAACAGAATCATCAATATTGCAGCCATGCTTTTGCAAAGTGCTAAGCAAAATCTCTTTAATAGCTGGACCTGAAGCAGCAGAAATAATAAAATGAAGCTCTTCTATGATGTAATTCAAACATGTCTTGGAGACATTAAAAATGCTATCCAATTTAAGAAAGAGACATCCAAGCCTGTCACAAGCCTGTCTTATATCTTCTTCTTCCTCCACAAAGACAGAATCAAAGTTGCTTTCATCTTCCTCACATTCATCAAATAACTGGCATTGATCATCCTGAAAAACTGACCTCTTGAAATCTTCATGTGTATGAGGAGTATGTTTTTTGCTTTTGCGAGAGAAAAATGTCCTGTATATGTTTGTGGTGTGATCACAGTCTTGGAATACACAACTTACAGTTTCAAATCTTTTCAGATGACTTCCAATGTGCTCAAAATATTGCCTCTCTGTTTGGAAACCATGTGATCGGCACACAAGACACGTAAACGGTCTTAGCTGATTTGAAGTTGTAGATGGCACATGATATCGTGACAAATGGGTACGCAATGTACTCCAGGACTTAAAAGAGCAAGGACAGTCTGAATGTAGACATGGTACTGACTGGGTTCGACCACAATGTCCATGTTTTAGTCTATAATGTTTTAACAATTCAGACCTTCTTCGTGCCACAAAATCACATGTTTTACAATGCCAATTCATTATCTAGACCCAGAGATTGCCAGTTTGGCATCATTGTCTTATCTTTACAGAGGTTGTCAATGATGGTTGCCAATGCTGTAAACAAGCAAAAAATAAAAAAATAAAATACGACTTAGAGGTTAACCCACATAACTGACAAAACACTACTAGCACAATGCTGACACTAAGAGAGCAGGCAACTGCAGATATTCAGTTAAATTTTAGATTCAATTTGAGCGGAAGCTGCATATTTCGACAGCATTTTCCAACCCTGCCCTGCCTTTTTGTATGCATTCTGCTGCTAAAACTTAGAGGCACACTAAAATATCAGCACTGCCATATTAAAATATACTGCATTGTCTTTGTCTCACTTGAGGTTTGTATAAGGTACTACAAATACTCAAACAATGACCTACTATAACCAGGGTTTCTGCAGGTATCAGCATATCTCATTTCATGCTTTTTCATGCCCTTTTTCATGCCACTTTAAACTAATTTAATGCCAATGTCCAAATGCAGATACGTTCACACACAAATTGTAAGCATTTGACAACGCCATTTTTTATTTGAAAAACCATATTTAACATCCCCCCCCGACCAACTTTGTCATCACAACTTAACAGTAGAATAAGAAAACCATGACAAATCTTGCGGTTATCTCAGTAGCCCTTTGACAAATCACAACCAAACCTGGTAGCACTGGTACAGTACATACCGCAGAAGGGCAAGGGCAAACACCACACACACACACACACACACACACACACACGATCCAGGTGATTAAAATCCACCCATGGGGAGCCATTACTGCATATGCCTTAGTTCCTTTCCTTTTTGCTCCAACTCACTCTCAACATTTTTCAGTTCAAGGCATTTGTCCTTGTGTCTCCTCCTTAGAGTATTTGACTTGGTGATAATTTGAGCCATGAGTGTCCCTGCTTTGTTTTCAGCTTTCTCAGCTAGGTCTTCAGCGTCTTTCTGAAGGCTGGCGCACACCTCTGTCAACACAGCCTTTTTCTTTCTCATTGCTTCCAGCTCGTCCTCTAGTGCTTTTCTTTTAAGTCCATGCATTGCAACCTCCCGCTCCCTCCTTTCTTCATCGAGGTACATCCTGTATTTTGTCCTGGATGAGGCTACAGAAGCCAGTAGTTCTTTTGTGAGGGACACTTTGAGAACACCCCCACAAGCTCTAACGTGGTCACAGACTAGTCTCTGGGCCTCCACAGTTTTTTCAGTTATGTTGCAGGTCTCCACTTCCCTGTTGACAGAGAAACCTCTCTCCACTGTAGATTGCCCATGATCTTTAAAATGTGGGGCAAGTCCAAATTTTAGAATGTAGCTGGTTTTGTCCTTTCCACAGGTGAAAGATTTTGCTATGTCAGAGTCAGGAAACATTCTCTGAAATAACGCGGAGACATCGTCATTGGATGCATATGAGTGATGCTTCACTGCAGTGTTAAGACACCAGAGCACCTCCGCTTCCAAAGTCGCATTCGAGCCAAATGCCACACTCGCAGGTCGGTGGTCTTCCCCACTGTCCCGGCTCTGCTGGGGGCAGTCGCTGTGGCGGCTACGCTGGGGGCTAAGTTGCACGGAGTGGTGGTAGCAGCGGCAGCTGCAGAAGTATTGGTGACAGCAGATTCACGGCAAAAAAATTGGAAATGGTTAGCTGCTGCCTGTCTTTGAACGCCAACTTATGTCTCTCCGACTGCATGTGAGACTTTAGCGCGTTGACGCCCATTGTGCAAAGTTGGACGTTTTTTTTGCACACGGTGCAAAATGCATCGCCGGGTTGTCCGTCTACTGGCTTTAACCAGCCAGGATTACTTCTGCCACAGATAGTCTACAGGAAGAGTAGAGTCCGGTGTCTCAACTTTGTGCACCGGCCGTAAAAAGCAGCCGATTAAAAAGTTCCGCCCGTCAACCATTACGCTACTTCGGATCAAAATTAGATTTAGATGTTTATATAATCAAAATAAATCGTGAAAAACAATGTTTTTATTCAATCAAGTTTACATATTTTTTAATGCCTCTGAACATCGAATGTCATGCTTTTTCATGCCATTTCAGGCCTGAATTTTCTCAAAATCCATTTAATGACTTTTCATGCGCGGAAACCCTGTATAACTTGAGAAAAAGTCTGAGTCACTATTGTGCAAGTCAAATGAGCAGAGCAGCAAACGAGCAGCAAAACTTCCCACATACCACTGCAACATTACAGTTAGCCATTTGCAAGCGAATTAGCCAAATCTAGATTTTAACTTATTAACATTAGATTCTCATACAACACCAGCATAACACAGTCAAAAAATCCTAACACAGTTAAAGGTCAAATAAGGGATTCCTAAGAATTATGTCAATTAAATGATATTTAGCTACTTATATACTTACCTTAGCAGTTAATACTTTGGCGCCTCTCTACTCCGTTTTGTCCTCTGCCTTTCAGCTAGTATCACGTTGGCTAGAAGTAACACAAACAGGCTATTATTCACTTACACACGATTTGCAGGCTCGTTGTTTATGCTTATTGGCCATGTTATATTAGCACAGTGTAAACTAGCCCACATCCCAACAATTTAGTGTATCCATAAACCAGAGAAATTCATAAACCGAACTAGCGAGGTAAATGTGCCAGTCAGTAGCCTACGTGAATGGCAGAAACTATAAACATTTTGGACGTTGCTTACACCGAATATATTATTGTAACCCACCTTTATTTAATTTACCCAATGAACCAAATGTCAGTGAAGTTATCGACCTAGCAGTTACTGTCGCAGTGACTGAAACACCCCCACTTCTTAATTAAACATTACCTTAGCTAGTTCGCTTAGTGTTGGCTCGCTTGCAACAAACTAGGTGGCTAAGTAGCTGCCTGACCTTAGTTCGAACGGTAACAACTTAGCAGCTGCTAGCACACTACTAAGCTTGAAATTACACCAAACACTAGGAGATTATGGCAGATTGAAAATGTTCCTCAATAAAGTCACACAGATAAAACGAGTATATATACAATATATTGGTAAAACTACACCTATCCCATTTACTTCACATTTGTACCAGTGTCTCACGTTTGCAATGTAACCGATTCTACGTTGTTGCGTTGCCTTTTGGAGTTCATACCATGACACACACAAAGTTCGGTCAACTTAATTTATAAAAGTGACTGAATCCTCTCCGTTTCACCTTCCAATCGCTGTATTCCATGTGTTCATAGCCTTGCCAGGCATTTTACAATTCGATTGCTGTGTATGTTCACAACTGGGGCTTGGACCCAGAAGTCACAAGTCACAATATCTTTATCACATTATAAACCTTACCTCATAGTGAAGATGAGACGAGTTGACAGAAGAAACGTCGCAATAAACTTTGAGCACGTCGTCAGTCACTGAATCAGCTCCGCGTCGCTTCACTTCTTTCGATTGAGTGGTGTTCTAGGCCTAGTTCATGTCAAATGCGCATGTCTACTGATTACTTAAAAATCTAGGATACATTTCACCGGCCGCTTAACATTCTACATATATCTTGCAGGGAATTTAACAATAAATAACATGTGTCGTTCCAAGTATGTTTTACATGATAAAATTTGGTAACTGAGTGCAGTTTATGTAATATTAAAGTGAAATTGACAGAATGTTATCATTTTATGTATAACATACACATTTAACTGTAGCTTATTTACAACACCCCAAAGTTGTTTTTTACAGTGTAGAAATGTAAATATTTTCCAATTCAGAGTTTGTTACAGAGCTGATTATTCAGTTGTTGTGTTACCAATACATGAGAGAGGCCTAGCCTAACAATATCTCTTTTTGGTGATAATACATACTCTTTCCAAGTGTGATTGGCAAGGTTGCGAAACAGTAAATAAAGACAGAGTGATTCAGAATGATGGTTTGAAACTACATCTTCCTGTAACTACAGGAGTTTACAGTAATCCTGTTTCAACTTATCTGTTTAATTGAACACTGGAGACTCACAAAGTAAGTGAAAACTGCATTATTATGTGGTTATAAATATATAGCGATATCTACCTGCAACTATAGAATGTACACACTCCATTGGCCAACTGCTCTGAACTGCTGAACGGACTTACTCCAAATGTAGAAAATGTCACACCATCCAAGTTGCATTATAGTAAAGCCTGTCCATCATCCCCACACACACTAGGGTACGAAGGGTGCTGAGCACCCTCTACTGAGCAGTAATAAGACGTTTTTATCATTACTAGTTTCGCCATCTGAGCAATTTTAAAATATCACACAATTAAATTCATATCAGAATATAAATATATTGATGCATGAAAAATGGCTCATGTGTATTTAAAAGTCATTTTTATGTGGGCTACATTGTAAAGTCAAAGGTTAAAAAAAACTATTGAGCCTAGCAGCTACCCCAAACATTCTTGCTGCTCATAACGGAGTAGAAAAGAATGTAGCTTCTGATTTTGTTGTGTACTGTTGGATTTTGGGCTTCTACGGCGCGGTTATGTGCAAGCTTGGCTCATTATGGGCTAAAGTATCAGAACAACGGGTTAATCTTCTAAGTCTATGTATTTCGTTACATGAGTGTCTGTGTATGCTACGTGTGTCAGTGTGTGGTCTTCTCAGACCTAACATCAGTCATATAGGCACTCTCTTGCGTTATGCCCTTGTGCAGATGCTATCCGTCTATGATAGATAGTTATAAACAATCGTTTAATGATGTAAAATCTTCAGTGGCTATATGTGCTTCGGAGATGGACCCGCCCTCCTCTGACATCAGTGTTGGTGGCAGGTGACAGGGTGGTAGGTAGGTTAAGATAAAATCACAGGTTGGTTTTTGGAATCCACTTGTGCGCATATGGCATTATTATCAACGTGATATTGGTCACACAAGGCAATACTGATGCATTCCCGCGTGGACAGTTAGGCTATAAATAATCATGACTGTCTGTGCTTTCATTACCGGAAAATCGGTGAACAGAAAGTTACCAAGATCATATTTGGAATAACCACACCATTTCAGGTTATGTTAAAGTGATAGTCAGTCTTTCCCGTCATCATAGTTGTATCATAATTATAGAAAAATATCCACTTAAATTGCCCCAGGAATGGAACTTCCTCAAAATATTCAGACATTGGTGGTGATCGCACTATTAGCCTAATAAGCCAAAATCACGAGTTGGTTCTGGAATTGTGTGCTCATATGGCGTTAATATGGAACGTTGGGTACCAACGGGAGGAATATCAAATGCACTAAAACGACATTATATATATGGGAAGAAATCTATGACTCAAATATGCAGCACCTCTAACCTAAAATGTGTTCCGCACCCGAAGAAACGCTTTGAGTGTTGTTTATCAATAAATGCGCTTCTAAGCACCTGTGCTGTCTAACTGTTAGCTACGATACAACATGCGTGAGTGAGTGAGTGACTATACTATATGGAACTTGTGGCTAGATAGCATTTGCACACTCGCCACAGTGGCAGGTAAAATAACAAAATTCACCCGCCAAAGCTCATATTTACCCGCATTTGGCGGGTGGTTAATTTCCATCCCTGACACACACACACACACACACACAGATACACACATGTTCACTTTCTCTCTCTCTCTCATACATATTGTTTGATAATACATGCTTTTATATGCTGTATACATACATTTTTAATCATGCCAGGTCCACTGTCTGAGTCACGTGCCCCTGTACCAGTAAGTTTATCCTTCCAGAACATTTCTCAGTAGCCCTTACTCCCGACGAGCTGATATTTTTAGCGAGTGCTCCTTGCCAAAGTCGGCTCGATTGCCCGGGCCCACTCCGGTGGGAGTTATTAAGGAAATTGAAATCATTATTTCATCAAGCAGATGAAATGTTTTCAGGTTTGGTGGGGAGCTCGAAATAAAAATCAATACATCATAGCGGGCCTGGCCCTCCTTGGAGAGTACCGGCTGCGGATGAGTTGAATAACTGCTCTTTATTGATGGCTGGAGGCACACACACAATCTCAGTGTCCAGGTGTGTGTGTGCGTTTGTGTGTGTGCGCGCGCGCGCGCGTTTGTGTGTGTGTCAGAGAGAGAGAGAGACAGAGAGAGAGAGAGAGAGAGAGAGAGAGAGAGAGAGCGTTTATCTGCAGAAAGTATATCTGCAACCCAGTGTCAGCAAGTTAACCTTTAGTATAGAAACTTAATCAGACTATGTGGGTACCACGCTTTCTCTCTCTCTCTCATACACATAAACACACACTCACGCAAACAGAGACAGACATATAAATATAGAGACCCAGAGAGAGAGAGAGAGCGAGAGCGAGAGAGACAGACAGACAGACATAAAAAGAGAGAGACAAAAGAAAGACAGACAGAATGACAGCTCTTCTGCACCAGTACGCATTTAGTAAGTTGAATAGGGATGTCTTGCCATGACTCCTCTCAGAACAAGAGGTGGAAATGAATCCATCTGTAGAAAAAGGTGTTGCCCTTCTGTCTCTGTGCTGGTGTCCTGGAAATTCTCACAGGCAAACTGCACCCTGCGAGTCAGTCAAAGTGAAAGTCAGTCCATTTGTCATTGTGATCACACGGCACATCACAGCACACAGTACACACAGCAAAATTCGCCTCTGTATTTAACCCATCACACATGTGAGCAGGGGGCAACCATGACAACGGCGCCCGGGGAACAGTGTGTGGGGACGGTACCATGCTCAGGGTACCTGAGTAGAACTACTGGCGACCCGAATCTGCAATCCTGCAGCCACAGGTCCGATACTTTAACCGCTAGGCCACCACTGCCCCGAACAAAAAAATTTAACTTTGGCAAGCTCAACAATTTTCAGAAAAAGAGTTTATTCACCTATCAATTTACAGTTGATTCACCCTATAGTAGATTTTATGTACTACTCAATTTCCAACATTGACATCGTTCAACTGTATGTGCATGAAAATGCACTGGGACTGTGCAAACATGTTTTGCATGTCTGTTTTAAAACATCTTATGTCGCACCGTGCATCCACCGCACCGTGATCACCAAATTCATGGTTTACCTACCTCTGATTTTACCACTACACTCCTTTTCCTCCAACCCCACCTCCAACTCCTCCCCACCAGTCAGTCAGCATTTAGCTTCCTCTCAGGCCATCTCACGGGCCATTTACCCCTCCTGGCCGTGCGCCATGACTCACCCCTCTGACACCTGCCCTTGAGGTGAACCTTCATAGCAAGGCGAAACTTCATACCAAAGTGCTGCCAGACTAGGAAACTCTTTATGGTTATACAGATTTTATTGGCATGCTAGCACCGACTAGTGCCACTGCTCATTTTTGATTTACCTCCAGCAACTCTCAGAGAGCACAAACATAAGGTTCGGTTCACTCTTTCTCTAAGCGTGGATGGGCCATGCGAACAGGTGCAGGGCTGAAAATGATGACGTTGAACTCAAGCTTTCAAACTGAAGATTTAAAGTCAGAACAAGAAGAATGCTTGAGGAATTTTGTCGAGGGGAACGATGTAATTGGTCTACTTCTTTCGAGTTTTGGCCAAAAAGCTTAATGTAACAAGCTGTAGCGATTGTTTGAAGCAGATTTTTAGAGTGCATGACCAACCTTTGTCAGGCCACCCCAGGTCCATACTCCAGAGACCTATAGTAATCAGCTGTGAGCTTGGGGTATTTTGGAGCTTTTAAAGTATTACAAAGGGGTTACAAACAAAAGAATCTATCCGCCTTTTTTGTGTTGACCCTGTTTTGTTGGGGCACACTGAGAACTTACAAAAACAAGCTGGTCTAATGCATTTTTGTAAGGCTGTGAGTGTGTGTGTATATGTGTGTGTGCTAGTGTGCAGGTGAATGTATGTGTGTGTGTGTGTTGCTGACAGCATTATATGAGAAAAAAAAATGTTTTTTTTTACACATATTGTTTGCTCCTTCTTCCCGGCTCGGTCCCTCTCCTATTTTCATTTCTCGCTGGCCAGGCTGTTTTCCTGTACGCTGCTGCAGATTCCTGCATCCAGTGGACAGTGCGAGATGGATCAGCACTGTGCCCATTTTCGACTTTTTGGTGTCAGGTCTGGTTTTTTTGGGTGGGTAATATATATATGTGTGTGTGTGTTAGTGCATTTGTGTGTTTGTGAGAGAAAGAGAGAGAAAGAGAGTGTGTGTGTGTGTGTGTGTGTTTGTTTGTGTGTGTGTGTGTGTGTGTGTGTGTGTGTGTGTGTGTGTGTGTGTGTGTGTGTGCGTGTGTGTGTGTGTGTGTATGCCTGTTTGTGGTGAGGATTCATTGGGTATGGAGGTTAGAGGTTTGTATTGCTTCTGAGTCCCATGCTAGTAGTGTGTAAATTACCCTCACACCCACCAAGGGGTAGATCAGAATTCAGGCACCCCTGAGCTTCACAGCGGTCTTTCTTTCAAGGGGCCCACAATTTCTACCTGCGTCCCTGCCCATTACCACCCCCACCCATACCCCCAACAACACCCCTAACCCAATATGTACACTACCCTTAGTCATACCCCCATCAACACCTCCCCCAAATCCATACTACCCCCTACTCACTCCCCACTACCGCCACCCACACCCACACTATCATCTCTCATGCCAAGCCCAAACCTCCAGCACCCCTCTACCCTCACAGCTCTCTGACACACTGATGTAAAGTAGCCAGCAGGCAGGCAGGAAAGGCCATAGACAGACAGGTCTGTGTGAGGGTGCTTGAGGGAAAATTGTGTGTGTGTGCGTGTGTGTGTGTGTGTTTGCATGTGTGTGTGTGTAGGATGATTGGAGACTTGCAGAGAGTAAGAAACAGACTCTACAGACAGGGCTCTACAGACCTCCTAGCCCCCTAGATCACACACACACACACACACACACACACACACACACACACACACACACACACACACAAACATACACTTTTCCTCTCTATCTGTCTGTCTCTCCCTTTCTCTCTTTGCTTAATTGCCAAGTAGGGTAGAAATGTCACAGTGGAGAGCCGTCAGTGGGGCTTGACGAGTGCCATGGTTACAAAGCAGTAGTGTTCGCAACTGCCCCTTCTAAGGCTCTCTGTCTCACAAACACACACACACACACACACACACACACACACACACACACACACACACACACACACTCTAACTCTCTCTTTCTCTCTCTCTGTTCCTCTCTCTCTCTCTCTCTTTCTTGGTTCCTCTCTATCTCTCTTTTCCCTACTAAGGCAAAAGACCTTAAAGCAACACTAAATATTTTTCATCTTCAATTTGGAAGCAGAATTGTCTCGTATTGAACTATAGAGACAGCCCGCTCCTCCAAACACCCATGGAGGGTGGCAATGCGAATTCAGAAGTGCCTTTCACCCATTAAAAGTTGATGAACCACTGAAACAATTTTGGAAACATTATTTTAAGGTTGGAAAAACTATTTAGTGTTGCTTTAAGGTGAGGACACTACTAGAAATATGAGGCCCCAGAAAGAATATATTATTGGTTCCTTAGAATCGCCCAGGAATCAGTCTTCACCCAGGACATCCTTGATTGATATGTAAGGTGTTCTTGTCTTATTATACAGTATTCATAGTGACTGAGCTTGAATGAGTGAAGATGTGTTGCCATCCCGTTCTACATGGTATGTGATATTTAAGTAGGAAAAACATCACTGACGTGTATAAATCTCTCTCTCTCTCTCTCTCTCTCTCTCTTACACACACACACACACACACACACACACACACACACACACACAAACAAAAACCTAACCAGCAACCCACAACTAAACACAGGGTTTCTAGCTCATTTTCTTTGAATATTGTGTTTTATTACAGAGTAGCACAGTATGACAAGAGCTTGGGGAAGATTCACTAGCCTATGTGTTCCTGTACTCTCCTCCTTTGTGAATGTTTGATTTGGTGTGAATTCCTTTAACAAGCGCCCGCTGCCTCAGGGCTATTTAATTACATTACCATTGTATCTAATGAACCACACAAAGACAGAGATAGAGAGAGAGAGAGAGAGAGAGAGAGAAATAAAGAGATTTGGAGAGAGAGTTAGAAACTAAAGAAGTCTATTAAGAGAGAGCAAAACAGAGAGAGAGAGAGGAGGTGAGAGTAAAAAAACGAGTACGAGTGATTAAAGATGACAAACATGAGGGTGTGAAGATAAAGAATTTGAGAAGCTCTGCTCTGTTACTCTGCGAATTTGTTTGCCACCCACGCACTCCAATGTTCGTGCACCAGTTACAAATGCCTGTTAATTTTCTTCACCCGACGCACCCGATCGCTTAATTAGTGGGCGGTGAACTTTTGTTGTTTTTCCGAGTTTATGTTACCTTAGTGTGCTGTACGCTCCACGGGAGAAGACTGCAAAGGGCTCGGTTACGTTAATTGTGTCACGAAGTTGGCTGTCATTAACTCCGATGTGTGTAATATCTGTGAACATGTGTGTCTGTCTGGGAGTGTGCAGGTGTGTTGACACGGTACGTGGCGCGTTGACACCACCGATGTCGTTTCAAATGGCATGGAGGGATTCAATTTCGATGTTTTTCATATCAGGTCCTGTCAGACTAATTTTTACTATGTTATTACAGGGCCACCAAACCTCATTTCCATTTGTCTGTAGCTCACTTCTGTTTTGTTTTGTTTTCTTTTCTTTCCCCATTTCCTCACCACCACGTATTTCTATCCTTCAGTCACTCATTTGCATAACACATATTTAATTACAGCCCTGTATGGAAATGAGAACCTGACACCTGCTCACCTGTGAGCCTTCTGAATGGGGTCAGAGAGGAAAATAATAGTCACACATTTGGAATAAAATACCTAATAATATGAAGCGTCTAAGGAAGACAGAGAAACACCCACTTGGCCTTTTTTTACATCAGTCAACATATTAAAAATGTATATATTTCCAAAATTGTGTTTCTTGTACCCATCACATACATACTGTACTCTTAGAAGAGAGTATGGGGCAAACACTTCAGTTCTGATGTTGTAAAGAAATGGCTTCAGGAGAATTTAAACTTCCAAAATGCAATGTGACTAGATTGGGGAAAAAAAAGCTATTATACCACCAAATGAACAACTGTCACTGTAAATAGTTACGTTTCACATCGCCATTGGCTACCTGTTATGTCACACTAACCTTCACTCCTGTGAATTGAACGTTGGTAATATAAAAAGAACGCCTACAGAATAGAATGGTTGACTGCAGAGATACATGAAGGGAAAGTAGGCCTGTATATTTCCAAAGAAGATTGAAAAGAGATTCCAATAAGCTCTTCAAGGACTGCCTTCACTGTGGAACACTTTGATATATCACCTTTAATGTAGCAGCATATTGCCTCAATTCTCACGCAAATAACTTTGGTAATAACTTTAACATTCATGAATATGAGCTTCACACACATAAACTCATATTATCTACATATGTAGTGTAATGGTGTAATGGAATACTTTCAGTACAGTTAAGGATGTGCTCTGACTGCCATTACAACAGACTTGGCTCTTTGGTCTTGCAGTCATTGTGCATGTTTGGCACCCCGGGGACCTGGGTTTAAGGCCATGTGGGGTGAGTGCTCTGGCCCTTCTCTACATGTAGCAAGTAACATGATGTGTTGAGGTATTAAGCAGATGAACCAAGTCTCAGACAGCGAAATGGAGCGACTCAGACAGACAGATATTAGAGGCAGGAATAGAACAGGTGTAAGTCAGGCCTACAGTAGGCACACAGAAAGACATTAGAGGCAGGAATGGGACATGTATTGATGTGGGCAGATTGGCAGGTGACGGGTGTGTTGTGGTGTGTGTGTGGTAGGCGTGTGTGTGGTGTGGGTGTGTGTGTGGTAGGCGTGTGTGTGGTGTGGGTGTGTGTGTGGTAGGCGTGTGTGTGGTGTGGTGTGTGTGTGTGTGTGGTAGGCGTGTGTGTGGTGTGGGTGTGTGTGTGGTAGGCGTGTGTGTGGTGTGGTGTGTGTGTGGTAGGCGTGTGTGGTGTGGGTGTGTGTGTGGTAGGCATGTGTGTGGTGTGGTGTGTGTGTGTGGTAGGCGTGTGTGTGGTGTGGTGTGGGTGTGTGGTGTGTGTTGTGTGTGTGGTGTGGGTGTGTGTGGTGTGGTGTGTGTGTGGTAGGCGTGTGTGTGGTGTGGTGTGTGTGTGTGGTAGGCGTGTGTGTGGTGTGGGTGTGTGTGTGGTGTGGTGTGTGTGGGTGGTAGGCGTGTGTGTGGTGTGGGTGTGTGTGGTGTGGGTGTGTGTGGTGATGATGAAGTGCAATGATGAAGGCCCGTGAGTGGCGGCAATCAATCCAGCCCCACAGTCTATCTCATCTGCAGGACTCTCACTCGCTCCCTCCCTATTGGGCACTGAAGGAGATTTCAATGCTGCACTTGGCTCAGTGCTCTCCAGAAAAAAAACAAAACAGGTTCATTGCCATGTGTGGGCACCATTGGAGGCAGTAGGGAAGTGTGATGCAGTCGGCAACAACACATACACACACACACACACACACACACACACACACACACACACACACACACACACACACACACACATACACATACATACACAATCACACTAAGCCAGTTAAGAGGGAGAAAAAAAATGAAATGAAATATGAAATAGCAGATGAGAATGATGTTAAGAGACTGTGTGTGTGTGTGTGTGTGTGTGTGTGTGTGTGTGTGTGTGTGTGACGGCCGGCAGCACGGCCGCACATTACAACAGGTGGCAAAGCACCGCACTACACCTTGCACTCTCCCTACACCACTGTTTGGTTGCATTTTCCTTTGTGTTGCACATTTTAGATCGGTTATTTAACATCTATCAACACTACACATTACTTGGTTTAGTTTCCGACACCAGTCATCATGCATACACGTTACCCAGTACATACACGCAATACATTAAACAAACAATTAAACACGCGACACATTTTCCTTAGTTTCAAACATTCTAGTCTTTATTTAGCGTTTCACATTTAAGTTACAACTAGGTGCACATAGTTTGTTTCATTAAGTTGTGATTCGTTACTTACAATTTCTGTTTCTGAGTTATTTTAAGTTTACCGTGGTGGAGAGGAGAAGTTGTGGCGTGAAGCTGCCGTGAGTCACTTCCTGTTGGCTCCAAGGGCTTTCTCTGCAAAAAGTGTCACCTTAAGAGTCCGGTGGCGGGGTCCATCTCTCCAGAAACGTCATGGGGGGATAGGAAGTCCGGAGCTCATAAAATAATTTAGTTTATTGTTTCATGTTATCATTTATGTTTATATTGATTTTGGAAATATTATTTACTTATCTTTGTCTTTATGTTGAATTGACCTTTGTCCGTGTCTGAATGTTGTAAATAGGTAGTTTAGTCCTTTGTCTTCCCTGTATGTTTCTTGTGGTCTGATCAGCCATTATAAATGTTCCCCCAGTGTGTCATTTAGCAGGTCAGTTCTTTTGAGTTTAGTTGTGTTTGCTTTAGCTCTTTAGTATTGTTTGAGTTCTGTTTATTTGACCTCCTTTAGGCTTAGAACTCTTGTGTTGATTTAGTCTTTGTTTAAATTTCCTTTTTGGGCCATTATTACTTTTTGTAGAAAAATAAATATTTATTTGAATTTTGAAAAGCTGTGTCTCTCCGTGCCTGCTGCTTGGTCCCTCACAGTGTGTGTGTGTGTGTGTGTGAGAGAGAGAGAGACGGGGGTGTGTGAGAGAAGAAGTGTGTGTGTGTGTGTGTGTAAAGGTACAGGAGATA
Organism: Coilia nasus; assembly: GCA_027475355.1. Lineage (NCBI taxonomy): Eukaryota > Metazoa > Chordata > Actinopteri > Clupeiformes > Engraulidae > Coilia > Coilia nasus. The sequence goes on from CM050217.1 coordinate 31,866,518, forward strand.
CAAGTGATGCCACACTGAGAGGTACAAAGGCACCATAACATGGTCGCTGCCATGCACTCAGAGAAAATAGGAAAAGATAAAGAAAAAAGTGGCTTATGAAACAGAATATGAGGATGATAGTGGGAACTGTGTGTGTGTGTGTGTGGGGGGGGGGGGGGGGGGGGTGTACAGCACAAGTGAGTACACTGATAGGATGGACGCTGAGTGGTACAAAGCCAAAACAACATGATTACTGCCATGCACTCAGACATACAGAAAGCCTGAATAAAAAGACAGAGATTGAGAGAGAGAGATCGAGAGACAGACACAGAGATAAAGAGAGAGCGAGAGATAGGAAGAGAAAGAGAGACAGATAGGGAGAGAAAAAGGGAGACAGACTGAGAGAGCTGATAATAGAGAAAGAAAGACAAGAGACAAAGACAGAAGGAGAGAGGGAGAGGGGAGAGACCAAGAAGGAGAGTGAGAGAGCGATGAGAGATAGTTTAAAAGAGAGAGACGAGAGAGAGATAGTTTGAAAGGGAGAGATGAGTAATACAGACAGCTGGGGAGAGAATATGAGGAAAGAAAGATGGAAGATGTAACCACGGCAGGGGAGCGGAGGAGTGTAGCGAGGACGAAGGTTAGCACACTAGGGTGAGTTGTGTAACACCAGAGCCAGGAGGGCAATGCGAACATCTAGTCATTACGTAGGAAACACCACACTAATCAGCAGGCCTGCAGTGCTGAAAATCATCCCTGTTTGTTGTGGACATGTCCTAATGACGGGATTAAGTCAGACACCCTCAGTCAGAGACTGTGCAGTGCTACCCCACTATGCCTTTGTGTAGCCTTCAGAAGCCCTGAGTGTGTTTAGCGAAAGTAATTTTCCCTTCCGACGGCATTGTGAAATGTGATCACACAGAACTGTATTGCGAGACAATACTTTGAAAGCATGGGCTTCCTAATGAATCCTTATCTCAACTGCACCAGCAGGAAGTTTATTGCATTTATGCCAAGCACAGAAAAACTCTGCTCAAGCCCTGAAAAAAATAGCTTTTTATTTTCAAACAAGCGTAACGGATTCATTGCTCCTCTCGTCAGACCGAAGTCTCAGGCAAAGTGTAGCCACTTCAATAAAATGGAACTGCAATGCATGCCATGCATTCATAAGGACCCATTCTTTTGGCACCATCTTCATACAACGTAGGTGAAAAGCATTCTGAATAATATGTGCTAGGCTAGGGGGGTTGTGGAGGAGTGGGAGTGTTGATGAAGGTGAACAGAGAGGGAACAGAGGGGCTGAAGAGAGTGTCCCTCGAATGGTCAAAAGAAAAAAAAGAAATTCAAGAAGGAGTGAGTGGTGTAACCAAGCGATAGCACCCTCTCAAAATGAATGAATGAGCTTTTGTGACATCTCTTGGTAGGGGCACATTGGTGTGTCATGGCAACATCTTACATCTTGTTACTCTGGCTCAGATTTCTCCCACATTCCAATTCAAATGAACCCAAAGAAATCTGAAAACTAAATATAAATATGTTTATCTGAAGCAATCATTAGCAGACTTAATTATGTTGTTATATAGTGTTAAATGGGTAAGCATAGAACTGATATTTCTTGGAGCTTATTTCCCCCTTATTCGCATGATGAAAGCCCAGTTATAGTTACAGAAAAGAGGTTATGTAAAACCCAGTTAATTTGACTATATAGTTATAGGGAACAGTGGGCCACACACTTTTGTTAGATTCTTCGTTCCCCTCTCCTAAAACAGACCTCTTCTATTAACTTGATCACCATAGCACATACACTTGTATATGTCAATACCTTTACTTGTATTAAGACTTGTACCATTACATGAAAAGGTGAAAAAATGAAATAGATGTCAGGATTAGTTCAGTCAGAGTGTATAAGGCAGAGATGGCAGTCAGCATAATTAGAACGTAATCAACCACCAAACCATGCCCTTGGAGGAATGACTCATGGTTCATAGTCTTGAATGTGGGTGTGCAGCTAAGGAGACAGGGAGCCAAGCATAGAGCCCTGAGGTACTCCAAATGGCTGATGTTAATGAGTGTGAGGAACCTCCTTAGACAGCGATGCAGGCTCCAGTGTCCAGGGAGCAGTATTGCCAGCAGGTAATGATGAACAAAGCTTGTAGTGTAGTGAGAGTAATGATTGCTGGGTTCCAAGTGCGTCTATAACTTCTAATCCCCACATGGTGTAAATATCGCCCATGGGCCCTTTGAAAACTTTAACTTGTGTTAGGAGAAAAAGCAATTATGGCACCATATATGCTTGGCATAACAATTCAAAGGATTATACTTCTGAAAAGAAAGTACCATGATGATATTCTGGTTTCTCTTTAAAAACGCATAATATATAAATAGATGGTCAAAGCAGAAGTTATTACTTCATGTGTAACCCTCCCACTGTGTTCTGAAAAAGGGAGAGTGGTACTGATTTGAGAATTTACAATAATGAAAGCAACTTGTTGTACATCCACTAGCCTGCCAGGGCTCCAGTGTGGTGTGCCACTTCCCTGACTTGAGTATCTCTGGCACAAGGCTACGTGGTTCATGCTAAAGAGAAACAAACTGCAATAACAAGGGGGTTATATGGAGATGGTTTAGTTTAGCCAGTTAGTATGTAAGACTAACATGAGGAAAATATGCAGGTTTTATGAATGTCTTTGGGATATGTGGTCAGTGCATTTTACTTTAATATTTTGCTGAAAACAGCGTTAATCCTTCCCTATTTTAGTGAATAAATAAGTAAGCAAACAAACAAATGAACCTAAAACTTATTTTTCTGCTCATTATCTTTAAGGAGTTTTTCTGTCAGCAACATAACTGAACCCAAAATTTACACACTTAAAAATAAAACCATAAAACTTAAAAAAAACTGGAGTATTATTTTGCTGAATAGACTGATGAAAATTGCTTAAGGAATGCTTTGTCCATTCCAGCCCACTTTAGATTTTGGGTTGGTTTGAGTCACCCTAATATTCCTCTTTATGGGGAAAGTGTGCTGTTGCAGCAACTGCTTATGTCCTTGTAAAGTATTCCTCTTGAGTGCTGGCGACAATCACAGCTGTGTGTGTGTGTGTGTGTGTGTGTGTGTGTGTGTGTGTGTGTAAGCAGTAAGTATGAAGCATAAGACTTCATTTTTTTCAATGTTCCTGCAGATTAAAACAAGAGAAGAACAGTTTCCCATTCTCATTCCTTTTGTTCCAATCTGTGTGAACCGTGGCTAAGACGTGTAAGTCTCCCAGGGCCTCCTCTAGCCGACCTGCATGGGAATTTTAGCTGTGAAATATTCTGGGCATAATTTCCCTGCTGCTGTGCTCTTAGCCCTCTAAAAATAAGGCCTATCAAATCCAATTCAAATCAGCTTCCCCAATCAGCTCCTCAGCACTGAGTAGAACTCCATATGCACACAGTCCCGAGGGCGATAATAAACGCCAGTTTTAGACAACCTGTGCATTTTTTTTCTTTCTGGCTCCTGTAATGTACTGCAATTACGTTAAATAAATGTAACAAAAAGACCAGGAGGCAGGTATTGAAGGAGAATACTGTCCATCTTATGGTCCAGAATAGAACCTACGTAGATGCAGATGTCTGGATGTAGCAGAAAATCTTGTCACTCAGAGGTGGGTGGAATAAAAAGGTTTTGTCCTGTTAAATTTTTAGCACACAAGGAGATTGTGTTGGTAGATGTGTGAAGTTTAAATATATTTAAAAAATATACATTGCCCTCATATGATGTATTTCAGACATAGATTCAAGTCATAGTCCAGTAACTGCAGAAGGAAAAGGACTCTGCATTTTGAAAAAAATGGCCTCAAATTGGTGCATGACCTTATTCCAAATAGGGCTTTTCAGACACTTGTGATTTTATATCTTGGTTGGAGACGTTATGCCTGTATGCAGTACCAGCCGAATACTGCAGAGGGCGCTGGGCTTGGCATTCAAGGTGGCACTGGGGGTTTTGTGTAAATAACTCGAGTATGTGAGCGGAGCTGAGTGGCGAGAACTTCAGCTCCTCACTCACGTGGGTGTTCAAAGAGGGAGCAAAATATTTGCTTTTTTTTTTTTCAAAACTTATTTTTTTAAAATCATTTATGACCCTCTTGAACGTGGTGCTGCTTTCTGATTGGTTGCTAGGCATGCAGTAAAATCGTATATCATGCACGCCTTAAAAGTAGTTCTGGCAAAAAAGTTTAAAACTTCAGCACCGTTCCATATCAATACCCAATAGAATGTACGTACCTACTGTAACCGTCTCTATCAAACTTCACAATTAATGGCAATGTCGAGTTCAATTTCCATGAACTTAAAAAAAATAGTAAACCGAAAATAACAACTAAATCAACGTTTCGGAATAAGTATTGCATGTGTCGCGTTGCTCAATCCAAGCTAGCTAACACCTGATGAGCAGTAGCAATCACCTTACCAAATGAAAGGTAACCTTGACAACCAATTTGGCTAGTGACTGAGGGCTGCGTAGCGCTCTACTTAACGTTACAAATATTACGCTACATTGTTTGTAGCAAAACTGAGTCTAAGTTAACCCTCTAAGTTAACTGAGAATTATTTTAAATACACTCGAAATTATCGAGTGACATTAACCGGGTCATAAGCAGGGTAACATCCTCCGAGGCGTGCATTAAACGGTTTTAAGTCAACTTGGCGGAGCAAACTTGTTCTTCGGCTCCACCTCGTTCACTTAAAACCATTTAATGCACGCCTTGTCGGATGTTACCCCTTACGTAACGAATACAAATTACTTTATTGTGTGATCAACAACTGAAGGCACACGTGAGTCTGTGTGGACTTGTACATGCCCCAGACTCGTGGTAAGAGCAGTATTGGAGCGGAGCTGGGACGAAACGGAACCATCGCTTTGGCCTTTGGATTAAAATCCTCTCTGCGCTCCGACTATATTTTGCACGCTCCGCTAACATGCCCTGGTATACATAGTACATAGATGCTCTTAATTTGTGTTACATAAATGTTGGAAGTTGTTCGGAGTTTTCTGTTGCCATGAACTACCATCATTGCTCTTATAGCTCATTTCCTCTCTCTGCATGTTCAGCGCGTGCCCGTTTTCTGTCTGTATTCGTTTAGAATGCACGTTAACAGATGAGACCATTTCCACCGCAGGCGTGATCTGAGCGTATTCTGCCCCTATACAAACCTGTACATGGATAAGCGCTGTACACGCTCAAGCCGGTGGAAACGAGGCCTTAAAGCAGCACTGAAGCACTTTTCCTCTTTGGTCGTCCTAGAGCAGGGGTGCCCATTACGTCGATTGTGATCAGTGCCGGTAGATTGCATGTTGTCTAAAACCTTTTGTTAGGTTACCATAACAAGTAGAACAGCTATTGGAAAACTGCAGCAAAGAAGGAGTCTTAGCTAGTTCTCTAACTTGTATCTAGGTAATACTCATATATTCATAAAAACTAGTGACTTCCCAACGAAAAGCGAACTGAGAAATGTAACAGAATTAAAAATGCAACAGCCACTTCATTATGCGAAAAAAATGCTAAACATGAAACAGATCGTTAATGTGGCAACCAAAATAGCTTGTTCTATTAGAGTAAGGTCTCTTCAAAGATGTCTGTTCCATGCTCAATTGGAAGAGGCTTACTAACTGTTCTGACCTGTTGCTATACACTGACGTGAGATGGCTTAGTAGGGGGAAATTCTTGCAGAGATTTTAACATCTCTGTCCGGAGATTAAGGTGTTTCTTCTTGTCACTAAACATGAGGAACACAACCAACTTAATGACAGTCAGTGGCTGCTAGACTTAGCGTTTTTAACTGATCTCACTAACATGTCGAACGAACTTAATTTGGAGCTTCAAGGAAAAGACAAAAGCGTGGTCGACATGATTAGCTCAGTTAATGCATTTCGATGAAAAATGGAATTGCTGTCCTCAAAGTTACAGCGCTATGATTTGGGAAAGTTCCGAAACCTCACATCGGAGCTGGAGAAACAAGGGAAGGCGTGTGTGCAAATTGACAGTGTGTGCTACACGCAGTAGCTACTGTCCGGAGTCAGACTATGCAACCCTGTCTGACTCCTTCCAGTGCAGGTCATAATCAGATTAAGATGGTAATAGATAATTACAAATGTATTGGAGGTATGGTGTAAAGGTTCATTACAAAGTAATACAAATGTATTAGAATTGTGCTGTAAAGGTTCATTACAAAATGATACAAATGTATTAAAGTTGTGCTGTAAAGTAGCTCACGAGCCAAAATATAGTGGGCACCCTTGCCCTAGAGGTTGCAAGCGGAATCGTCTTTCTTATGTCTTTGGAGCGACTATGCAAACTTGCATAGTGTGATTATAGCCTATGGAGGGACACAAAGTGAATTCAGAAGGGCCATTAACCCTGTTATGTGTTGAATATCAAAGTGGTGTTTTGTGCTCTCCTTTGCTAGTGATTAATTATTTAGACTAAGCCCTGCTGAACAAACTACATTCATCTGGGAACACCAACAAATAGATAAACAAACATAAAAAACACAACCAAGCATCTTTTTTATTGTGACTCCACTGCTGTAAATTAAGTGTAAAATCTGGAAAGCAACATCACTGTTGACTCTGAGAGTCGTGGTTGCCTCTGCTATGCTTTTGTCAGCAAACCTGTGCTAAAAGACTAGAACCACACCAGAGTGCTCTCTTACAATGCCCAAGAAGCTGGGCAGATTTTAAAAGCCCTGACCATGCATTAGAGGTAGGGGGATTCTCAACAAACACAGACTCTGTGTGTGTCCAAACCTGTCCGACATTTTGAAATCAAAACAAAACAAATCTCGTCGTCTTGTTTCTATAACCTCTGAGGGAATGTCCTGTCTGACTGAACATGATTTATGAACAACCTATCCTGAGCTAGAACGGACCATCGGTGCTAATTCACGGCAATGGTTTGTCCTCCTGAACTAGCCACTGCTGCTGTTTGGCAACGACCTGATTTTCCATTTCCGCTAAAATCATCATCTTCATAATGACTTCTCTCTCTAGTATATTTTTCAGCTGCTATTCTCTGTTTCTTTGAAAAACGAAAGCAGTTTATAACCCAAACCCCCCCAACACACACACACACACACACACACTGGCCAGGTAGCTGGTGCTAATGGTACAGAGAATGGTAATGGAACCTGGAGATGGATTCAGTCATAGAAGTTTACTTGTTTACGTTTTTATCATGTGGAGATGCCATATGACATTCCAGTTGCAGGTGGAACTTCATAATAAATAAAAAATAAAACAAGCAAAAAAAAAACAGATACCAGATGATGGACTGACCTGGGTGACAAGTCAAATGGAAAAAGGGATATGGTGTAGAGGAACTATAAATAAACACATGGAAAAAAAAAAAAAAAACAGAGAACTTGGCAAAAAATAAAAACAACCCTGTCAGATTCCATTTGTTTCTTTTCTTGAAGGCCAGCAGATGAGAAGCACTTAAACCAGAAATATGAAGCTGCTGTTACAGTAAAAAGAAGATAAGGAGAGAGAGAGAGATAGATAGAGAGAGAGAGAGAGAGAGAGAGAGAGAGTAAAACAGAGAGAGATGGCTGGGCTGCTCCAAGGTGGTGTTTTAACCCCAGAGACATTACCTGTTTTCCTCTGCACTTCTCCTGCCCACTCCTTCCTTACAGTATGTCCTCCATGTCTACCTCCTCCTCTCCGCTCTTCCTCCCCCTTCTTGTCTCTCCCTTTCTCCATCTTTCTGCCTTCCCTCCAGACTGGCCTCTGCCTCCGTGTTCAGGTCAAGCTTGCTGTCTGGGCACGGCCCAGCCTCCACAGTCTCTCTCGTCTCGCCTGCTCCGTCTCCAGGCACCGGGCTGCCCTGCCCTGCCCTGCCCTGCCTGTGCTCTCTCTCGGTTCTGTTGTGTTGTGCTGTGTGTTGGAGCGATGGAAGGTGTGACTCTCCATGTTCAAACAGGGTCAGTCCTCAAGAGGGCAAGAGGGGCCACTGCTGTTGCTAATGGAGTCGGGTCAGTTAGGGAGAGAGAGAGAAAGAAAGAAATATAAATCCTGAGCTAAATTTCAGATGCTCAAACAGAACTGAGCCACTAAAAAGTACTTTCAATTTCTGCACAGTGTCGTTTTAGGGGCAATAAAAATATGAAGTAGATTTTAAGGGGTTGCATGTACTACACACATTCTCTTTTTTTAAGGCACCATAGCAAACTTTTTAAGAGTTTAAAACGTTAGCACTCTAATAGTTAGATTGATAATAATAATAATAATAATAATAATAATAATCTTTACTTGTATAGCACAATTCATACATACAAGATGCAGCTCAAAGTGCTTTACAGTTTGGCAAGGTCACCACAAGACAACATTTCTTGCAGTCCAGTGGCATCGAAGTGGATGAATACAAGAACAAAATGACGTAGTGACACAATGCCCCGTTAATGCAGGCTCTTGCGTGACGCAATAATGTAATGTCATAGTGAAGCAATGCCCCGTTTATGCGGGCTCTTGCGTGGCGTAATAATGTATGCCTCACTTCCCTCACTTATGAAATGTGGCCCTCTCAGCGGCCTCATTTTATCCGGCATCTCCTTGGTTGGACCTGTAAATTTAATGCCACTGCGTTTATGTCCCATGCTTGAGAGAAGAGAGAGGCGCGCTATCTGTCACCACAGCTGTGCTTTGCCTGCTGGTCTGCCTGCCTAGGGCCCGCCTGCCTGCGTTGTGAAGCAACGGCAACACAAGCTTGACTTTATTCTGAGAAATGACCGACCTTTTTGGGAGCGGGTAAATATAACAACTGCACCGCACTGCACAATTAAATGAAGCCACCAAAGCACTGGTGATGGTGGTAGTGATTTCTTCTTTGCACTATTTTGTGATAAACTCACACTCGGCCCTGATTTTGTTCCCTTCACCGTGCACAAAAGAAGCAACTTCACAAAAGGCAAAAGAATGGCTCCATGATTAGTAAAAAAAAAACCTCTTCACTATCCTCCCCTCTACTCGATCTTTTGTTTGCAAAGTACAGCGAACATTTTTTTTTCAGTAGTCTTTATATTACCCCTTGCGAGCATCACCATAATTCGGTCTCCGCTGGTAATTGACTGCCAGAAAGTAGTTACACCCCTGCTTAGGGAGTAAAAAAGCTGTGAGAGAAAAAAGAAAGAAAGAAATAATTAAAATGGAGATGACAAAAGAGGAAGAATAAAGACAGAAAGCAAAAGAGACAGAGAGAGGTAGCACTCAATCTGCACCAAACTCCTTGTGTGCTCTCAGGGGGCCGACTCAGCTGATAATGTGTCATTAGTTTCTGGAGGATGATTGATGGGCCGGTACGGGAGGGTGGCAACAGCAATGAAACATTTACCCTCGCGGCAAACGCGTCGGCATTAATAAAACATTAGCAAGAATAAATAGCCGGCTCAGAGCCCACTGTACCTAATGAATGCCGTTCTTTCTACACGTGGTGCGAGTGCCGTACATTCGTATTAGTAAATCCACTTTTTGTAGAATGGTGGGGGAAATTATCTCGACTGTTTGTTGTGATGCAATAACAGTGCCTTCTGCTTGTGTATGTGTGTGTGTGTGTTAAATAACAAAACACTGCTCTTTTTCCACCATGTTGATTCATTTATGAGAGAACTCAGGGAGAAGAAAATGTTGGTTCTTTGAAATGATTCAGCCTGCAGTACTTTATTTTTTCTGTTACATGTTTTCTTTTCCTACCTTTTCGGTTTCTGATTGTCTTCATGGCTTTTAAGCAATGAGATGATGTTTTAACAGTCAGAGCTGCAATTTGTGCTGAAGGAGAGGAGGGTTTCATCTGTTAATGTCAGATTGAATCGCCGCCCTCTCATCCCTCAACTTCCCACCCGTTCTCTTCACGGATATGATGCATTTGACCCGTTGCAACACACCTACGTGATGGCCCCACAAAAACAATATGATACTTTTTCACAGTGCTCCAGACTATGAAATCAACCCAAAGTGTGCGGTGGGGGTAGTTCTTTGCATACACAAACTCTAGCTTTTTATTGCCCTTTGCATAGATCTGTGAGAGGATGTGAGAGCCAGCTACTCTGGGCCAAACAATCCCACTTACTCAATCTGTACAAGTTTTTTAGTACTCGGTCTGAAATAAATTGTTTTGCTGTGTGAAGGGGTTTACACAGCAGCATGATGCACAGTCTCTGAGTAGTTTCCTTTGCCCTTGGAACCGGTTTTTATAATAGGAAATCAAAATTTACCATAAGCCCCCCCCCCACGTTGCAAAGTGTGACTGGGCCAAAGGTGGCCCACATTTTCCAATTACACTTGGCCCACACAACACAATGACTTACAAGCCACTAGCCATGAAGTAGCACGTATTATAGGCACTACAAGAATTGTAGAATTCTTTTTTGGAGTGGCTTCCTCCTACGCAGTCATTCCATTACATTACATTACACTTCCAAAGCGACTTACAAAAGGAGGACATAATAAGCTAACAGATGTGTAGAGAAACAGACTGCTTGTAGCGAAGGGGAGGAGAAGTCACCCCATCCGGCTTCGAACCCGGGTTTGGTACGCCGGAGATCCGGGTTCAACCCGGCTGGGGTGACTTCTCCGCCCCTTCGCTACAAATGGTGTCAGAAGTGGGATGGCTTGCCATGAGGTCATCGGAGGTGCAGCCACTGTGTGAGCCATATGAGGGACCCCCAGGTTAGGTTGACCCCGGTGTGAGGGATGCCAGTAATGGGTGAAGCATCAGTATGTGGTATGGTAGGAGATGCGTGAGGGACACCTAAGTGTGTGAAGCGCATGGCTGCGCCTCCTGAAGGGGAAGGCAGTGTGATGGAGTGACCATCACTAATGTTGTGGGTGTGCTCTGACTGCCATCCCAAAGAGCCTGGCTGGATGTCACACACATCACCACACTCCACTGACCAGTCACCTTGTGCCGAGCCCTGCAACAAAGGCAGCTGTATCCACCCCTCACTAAACACCCACTCACACACACACACATACACCATCCCTCACTAAACACACACATACACACACAGCATCCCTCACTAAACATACACACACACACACACGCGCACACACACACACACACACACATGCACACACACACACACACACACACACACACACACACATCACCCCTGCCTAAACACGGGTGGCAGAGGCAGACAGGAGCAAGGGGCCGTGTCCTCGGAGCATCTGTCCCTGGCCACGGTGGGCTTGGTTTGACTGGGTTAGTCGCTCCATGCTATTTGATGCACTGTTGGACTGTGAGTGCTCCTCTGGGGATGAATGGATAGATAGATGGATAGATGGAGAAAGGGGTGGAGGGAGGGAGAGGGAGAGAGTGGGAGGGATGAATGGAGAAAGGGAGGGATGTAGGGAGAGAAGGAGAGAGGGAGGGAAAGATGAAGAAAGGGACAAAATGGAGGGAGAGGGAGGTATGTACAGAAGGAAAAAATGGAGGTAGAGAGGGAGATATGAATGGAGGGATGGATGGAAAAAGGGAGAAAGGGATTTACGGAGGGATGGAGAGAGGGAAAAATGAAGGAAGAAAGGAGTGGAGGGAGTGAGAGACAGATGTAGGGAGGGATGGAGAGAAGGAAAATAGGGGGAGAGCGGAAAGGATGGAGGAATGGATGGAAAAAGAGGAGGATGTAGGGAGGGATGGAGAGAGGGAAATTGGAGGAAGAGAGGGAGAGATGAAGAGGGAGATTGGAGGGAGAGGGAAGGATGGAGTGAGGAGTAAGTGGTAAGAGACAGGGAGGGACAGAGGGCATGTGTTTGGGACAGCTGTCTCACACAGAATGTATAAAGACAGATCAGTGTGGGCATGATCAGGCTCGTACAGAAATGCATGCAACAAGGAAACCACTCTCTTTCCTTCCCTCTCTCTCTTCACTCTCTCTCTCTCTCTCTCTCTCTATTCTCTGTATTCTTTTTCCTTTCCCTCATCATTCCCTATCCTTCTCTTTATTTCCTCTCTCTTCCCATTCTCTCAATTTTGTTTCCTTATTCTCTCTCTCAACCCTCTCTCTCTCTGTCTGTCAGCCTGTCTCTCTCTGTCGCTCATTAAAAAGGATGAATACCCAGCAAATGACTGGGCGTGTGCAGTGTGAAGTGGAGAGAGAAAGCCCTTAGGCTCTGCTATAAAATGTGTGTGTGTGCGCGTCTGTGTGTGTGTGTGCGTCTGTGTGAGCTTGATTGATGGTGTGATTGATCTTTACGTAGTCGTCAATGTTGGCACTGACTTGAGCTCTCCCAAATGAGTCACGCAAAAAACTACCATTCCCTGCTTTCACAAGCCCTCACACTTTCACTGCGCTCTCTCTCTCTCACACACACACACACACACACACACACACACACACACTGCCCATTCCACTCCCCAATCCCCATTATGCATTTGCAAATTAATGAAGACACACACATACACACAAACAAACTTACACAAACAAACACACACACACGCACACACACACACTCATACACACACACACACATAAACGCACACAAACAGATTCCATCAAGTTATTTAATGCTGTCCAGTGAGGGCAGGACTGCAGACAAATGGTTGCTGACAGCTTGTCCAGGCTGGCATACATAAAAAAGGCACCTGGGAGCACAACGTATGACAGCCACCAGAGATGGCGCTGACAGTGGTGTTGGTGGAAGTGATGGTAGGTGAGTTGAGTGTGTGTGTGTGTGTGTGTGTGTGTGTGTGTGTGTGTGTGTGTGTGTGTGTGTGTGTGTGTGTAAGAGAGAGAGAGAGAGTGCAATGTAAGACAGGTACCAGAGATGGCACTAACAGTGTTGTTGGTGGCAGTGATGGTATGTGTGTTTGTGTGTGTGTGTGGTGTGTATGTGTGTGTGCGTGCGTGCGTGCGTGCGTGCGTGCGTGCGTGCGTGCGTGCGTGCGTGCGTGTCTGTCTGTCTGTCTGTCTGTCTGTCTGTCTGTCTGTCTGTCTGTCTGTCTGTGTGTGTGTGAGAGAGAGAGAGAGAGAGAGAGAGAGAGAGAGAGAGAGAGAGAGAGAGAGAGAGAGAGAGAGTAGCAGAGTAATGGTGTTTGTGTGTGTGTGCCCGTGTGTGTGTGTGTCTGCATGTGTGTGCTCGACACTGCCCGAGTCAGCAGAAGCTGCAGGGCCTAGCTTCTCTGGACAGGGTGGGATGAAGGGATGAAGTCTGTTGGCATGGACAGACAGAGAGAGAGAGAGAGAAGAAGAAGAAGGGATGGCATCCGTGTCCATGGACAGAGGGAGAGAGATAGAGGGATAAAGTCTGTGTCCATGGAGAGAGAGAGAGAGAGAGAGAGAGAGAGAGAAATATGCAGAGATGACATCTGTCTGCATCGACAGAGAGAAGATGGAGGGATTAAGTATGTTTCCATGGAGAGACAAAGACAGATAAAGAGTAGCAAAGTAAGGGAAGAAAAGAAAGGAATGGGAGGGGCAGAGCGGGGATTGAAATAGATGGACATGTTTTATCTGGAGGGTGAACATACACGTAGCACATTTATAAAAACCTTACATAATGCCCCATAGCGCATTTAGCAATGCTTCATTAAGCTTATAACTATGGAATATTATGGGCACTGTTAGGATTTATTATTTTAAGGATGGAAAATGGAGGGATAGGAAGAGAGAGAGAGCAGTGCTGGATCTGTGCCTGCGACCACGACACCTTAAAGATGGAGGAGCTGAGCTTGTTTGTGTGCGCGAGCAGGTGCAAGTGTGTGTGTATACTTTGAGGCTGTGTGCACATACCTGTGTGTGCCTCTGTGTGTGTGTGTGTGTGTTTTGAGTCTGTGTATGCGCTAATGTGCGCACATGTTTGTGTGAGAGAGAGTGTGTGTGTGTGTGTGTGTGTGTGTGTGCTAGTTAGGGGTGGGCGGTATAGCCTAAAATTTATATCACGGTATAAGTTGAACTGTAGACGGTAGACGGTATATATCACAGTATACTTTGGTATGTAACATTATTAACTGTTAACAGCTTCTTAATGCTGAATGTCAATATTTCTGAACGTCACCAAACACGATATAAAACATTGTAACATTTTCGTGTGGGGACTTGGCTCAGCCAGAGGTTAGGCAAACCCGGACTGAGCTAAATATACAACACGTTCAGAGCAGAATAACGTCATATTCCACAGGATCTGCACACAAAACTAGATGAACACGTGAGAATGTTAGCACAGGAAATTATGATGTTTGGAGAGTGCAGTCAATCCGTGCGCTTTGCCAAATGGACAGAGCTGGGTCATCAGTGACTTGCTGTCGGCGCAGATGGGTCAGTCAAGTGCAGGTGTCTATGAAACAGCACGACAGGCTCATTAAGCATTACCTAAAGCAGTGGCGGTTCTACATTTAATTACTCCCCGGGTGAGACCCCCTCCTAAACTTGTAACCGTTTTGTTGCAAAGCCAAATCTTATGGTGAAATTAGATCTTGTGTTTGTTGAGCTAAGACCGAATTATTGTTGAGTATAGCAATCGTAGCATAGCTAGAAGGCTAACAAACGTAAGAGTTATATGATATTAGCCCTTCATTCATGGCATGGATAACGTGATCATGCAGAGCAGTTGCCTTCATCTTTTGCTCGTTTCTACACTTCTCATGGCTTTGACCTTTTTCTGTCCATTTCTTCTGTTTGTAACTCGACAGTCAACATAGGCTACTGTTCTTCCCATCCCCGAACACTCTGTCACTGCCGACCAGGAGTTAAGACTAATTCACCTTGGTGACCGCCTACTCTTTTTGTATTGCCCTCTTTTATTAGCCTTTCACACAATTAAAAATGTGCAGGAATTATAAACTTGTAAATATAATGTTAGGAATAAAATGTGCGTTATTGGGAAGGAAGCTTATGTGTGACTGACTTTGCTCACTAATTCCAGAGTATTGCCCACTTGTGCATTGCATTTGAGAGACTCGGAGGTGCTGTCCCCCGCGCCCCCTCCCCTTTGCCCTCCTCTCACAGCTTCTGTGCACTGGAACTTTGTTTACAAGGTTTTCCAACGTAGCTGACGTGCTGTAGCAAACCGACCGTAAGTAATGTTACAACCGCGGAAGATGAGCAATTTTGAAAATAGGTGTGTCAGAATAACGTGAATTCTGCAGATTATGTTTTCCTGTCAGTCCTGACACCTTGTAGCCAAACCATGACCAGATTACAGAAGTCGAGTCGGTCTCTTTTACGAGCTCCTTCTATTCCATGTGTTCACTGCTCGCAGCTATTTTTCCTTCTTCCTTGTTGTGGTGAGGCAATGAACTATCGCGGTAGGAAGGTATAACCCAAAATCTCTACCGTTGGCCAAGTTTATACCGCATACCGTTTATACCTTTCATACCGCCCACCCCTAGTGCTAGTGTGTGTTTGTGTGTGTGTTTGCCAGGGATGGAAATTAACTTTTTTGTCCACCTGCCACTGTGGCAGGTAGATTCTAAAATCTACCAGCCACTCAACATCAACATTACCAGCCACTGTTTATTCAACCATTCTATACATTATAATGCCTAGAAATGCAAATATTTTCCAATTCATAGTTTGTTACAGAGCTGATTATTCAGTTGCTGTGTTACCAATACATGTGACAGACCTAGCCTAACTCTTTTTGGTCATAATATACACATACTTTCTCCAGTACATACCCTGTTGTTCCGAAACAGGAAATAAAGTGATTCAAAATGATGGTTTGAAATCCATATCTTCCTGTATCTACAGGAGTTTATAGTAATCCTGTTTCAACTCATCTGTTTAATCGAGCACTGGAGACAGACAAAGGAAGTGAAAACTGCAGCATTCGGTGGCTGGAAATACATAGCAGTATCTACTTGCAACTATAGAATGTACTCTATTAGCCTATTTTTAAATGCACTGACCTGCTCTGGACTCACCCAAAGAAAATAGAAATTGTCTCACCATCCAAACTTTATAGTAAAGCCTGCCGATCTCCCCCTAGGGTACCAAGGGTGCTGAGCACCCTCTACTGAGCAGTAATTTTTTACCATCATTAATTTCGCCATCTGAACAATTTTAAAATATCACACAATGGAATTCATATCCGAATATAAATATAATCATGCATGAAAAAATGACTAATGTATATTTAAAAGTCGTTTTTTTATGTAGGCTACATAAAAAGGTCAAATGTAAAAACTATTGAGTTGGCCTGGCTGCTATCCCACAGAGCCTTGTAGTTGCTGCTCATAACGGCGCAGAAAAAAATGTATGTTTTTTTTATCACATCGCACACAAAGAAGACGAAATTACTTGATGTGCTGTAACATTCACTGGGGCATATTCGAAGAAACTGACATCCAAAAGAGTTTATGCAGCAAAATGAGATGCGCAGGCTGGCCGTCAGAAAGTTTTACAGTAAACAGTAAGTCCACTTTTTCTACCACAACTTATACCTACCACAGCCAGCATATCAATTTATGCATGGACACTTCCAAGTAGGCTATAGCATCGCACAGTGCTTTCTCGATATGTTTACGATGTTTATCTCCACAGTGCTATAAGTATTCACACAGACGTTGTTGGTGTCGCTTGCAAGTGATTTTGTTCTGTAGGCTACTGCTGGATGTTTTGGGCTTACATAGTGCGTTTACGTGCAAGTTTGGCCTATCATGGGCTATATGTCAGAACGATCAGTTAATCTTCTAAGCCTATGTATTTCATTATGTGAGTCTCTGTGTATGCTACAGTACGTGTGTCAGTGTGTGTTCTTGTCAGACCTAACATCAGGCCTATGACTGTTTGCATGCCTATGCACTCTTGTGATTATGCCCCCTTGGAGCTCCTTTAGAGTCGTCAGATATAGGTGGTGGTCGCGCTATTAGCCTAATAAGCCAAAATCACGGATTGGTTCTGGAATTTTGAGTGCATATCGTTAATATGGAACGTCGGGTACCAATGGGAGGGTTATCAAGTGCATTAAAATGGCATTATATATATGAGAAGAAACCCATTATTAATATGCAGCACCCCTGACCTAAAATGTGTTTTGTGCGCCCGAAGAAACGCTCTGAGTGTTGTTTATCAATACATGCTGAGTTTATAAGCACCTGCGCTGTCTAGCTCTTACACATACACACTACGACACAGCATGCGTGTGTTATAGACTGTATGGAACTTATGGCTGGACAGCATTAGCACACCCGCCACAGTGGCATGTAAAATGACAAAATTCACCCGCCAACGCTCATATTTACCCGTATTTGGTGGGTGGTTAATTTCCATCCCTGGTGTGTGTGTGTCTGTGTGTGTGTGTGTTTATCACTTGGGTTGTGTACACAAACCAGAGAGCTTGTTTATGGTAACCATTCTAAAGGTCAGTCGATTCAGAAACTACTGACAGTTGCTCATTATGTGCTTGCCAGAGGCGGTATGTAATGGTGTGTGGTAGTCCTGTGTGTGTGTGTGTGTGTGTGTGTGTGTGTGTGTGTGTGTGTGTGTGTGCGTGCTTAGCTTCATGTTTTGTGCTGGCATTTAGTTTTGGCCAATCTTTTACCATTGAATGCCCTGTCTGTGTAATCTGTGCTCTTAATAGTCTGCTAGCCCATTGACTTTGTGTTCCATTTCTGTTATGAGCCACTCAGTAGATGTCACAATCTGTTCTCTGGTACATACACACAAGTGTGTTACGACTAACTCAGTGCTCTACACATGTACAGTCAGCTAGGCTATTACCATATGTTCTCCGGTCCATAAACACAATTTTGTTACTAGTAACTGAGCTGCAGACATGTACATTTTAAGGATCTCACAATATGTTCTCTGGTTTGTCTATTCTGACAAACTCAGTGCTGTACACAAAAACAATCAAGGGATATCACAATATGTTAAACACAAGCCTGTTACTACAAAAATAAGTCTAGTCCAAAAGTCAAGTTGCTTACAACTTAGCTCCTTTGACTACCATGACTTGGCTGAATGAGAATCTTCACAGACAAGGCTTCTACGACAAACTCAGTGCTGTGCACATGTACAATCAGAGGAGATACTGAGGGCTGAATGGCCTATTGCTATATTTTAGGCCTTTTTGCTAATACAAATATATTATAGGCATAGTGCCATTTTAATTTCTTTAAAAAAAATTCTCCTCGCACATTGGGTATTTTATAGACACATTTACTTTAAAGGGTTCTGCATATAGACACTCTCACATACACACATTTCATCTTTTATGTAGTTGGTGTTTTAGCAGAATTGCACTTCTTTGCAGTCCTCTGCTTTTGTTACACTGTCCTAACAGAGAGCCTAGTGGTTGGTTGTGAAGTGGGGCGTACACCGTACACAGTGAAATGTAGAACCAACTTAAGAAAAATGTCAACTTGCTACATGGATTATTTTTATGTTGGTTTAATTTAGCAATACCATGTACAGTACATTATGGATATAGTCAACCCAACATAAAAAGATCTATGTACATGTAACTGCTTGCTTAATATATATTTTATTATAACTGGTTCAAAGCAGACCATTTTTCAGTGATAAGGCAACATGTAGTCTGACTCAAACGCAAGTTTGATGGGCCTGTTTTTATTATTTTCAATCCCACTCCACTTGACTAGTGCACGTCCTGGCTCCAGAACAAAGGCAAGACTGTTGTTGTTTTTTCCCACTTGTATAAATGACTCTGGATCCAATGCATCTTTTACGAGAGCCAGAGCCCTTCTCCTGGGATTATATGATGGAGGAGGATTACTAATAGTTGTGGATGAATTGCGAGTGTGTTGGCCATGTTTGGTTATTCATCTTCTCTCTCTCTCTCTCTATTTATTTTTCCAGTCCAGAGTGGACCTTCTGAAATGCATCTTGCATTAAGAACCTGTCTCTGTAACTTTGTGTGTCATACTTGTATTCCTCTTTCCGTCGTGTTTCCACGCCAATCTTGCTTCAATTTGTGACCAACATAATTGAAGTCATTCATGGACAAGCAGTACATGCTCCAGTTGAGCTTTTCATTTCTTAATATTGCTCAGTGTTTAGATTTTAATAGCCGAGGAAAAAAACACGCACGGAACATCTAAAAAGCTGGAGCAATGTGTTGCCTCTGTATCTCTCACGCCTCAGTAGCTGGTGCTAATTAACTTTTTGTGCCGGCCATCTTTGCCAGAGAGGGTAAATGTGAACGTGGAATTGCTGAATCTGCTGTTGAACACAGGTACAGATGTCATCACTAGACATGCTCCCCTTTTTTTCCTCTTGCTGTCTCTCTGTCTTCCTCCCTCACTCTCTCTCTCTTTTTCTAGCTCCCAATGTCAGATCTCAACAGATAGGGCAGTTAGCATGATCGGCATTATTTTTCAGTATTGAAGCAGTGAGGCAGTTTACCTCTCTCTACCTGGTTGCTCCTCACTGATTTTCAATATATCACCAAACCAACATACAATACATCTGAATTCAGTCACATCATTTTGTCATTGTTGAACAACATTCAATTGAGATACATCATGCAAATAAAAACTGGAATTGTCTCAAGACACTTAGCAGAACTCAGATTTATAATCCATCAAAACAAGCAGCAGGTGGAGAAAGCAGAAGCAAAGCTTGAGAAGCCCTCGATTCATGAGGGGAGCCCATACTGTCCTGCAAAGGCAAAGAGCAGGGACTATGCAAACACTGAAACTGAGAAAAAAGTCTTTAAAGCTGTCATACTGCCCAGTCAAACATGGTATAGGTATAATAGTGGTGATGCTTTTAGGTACATTCTTAATAGGAAGAAGCAAGATTTAGTCACAAGACAAAATAGATGTTATAAACTCAATTTTCCATCTAAACTCACCTTTGACCAAATGTGTAGTTACAGCCTTTTGGCTTTGTAGGGCAGCATCTACCTGGCTAAAGTTGAGCCTGATGGTTGAGCAGTTGGTCTTGAGAAAGGCAGTTTGCAGAGCCGCCCTTTTGCACCAGTACAGGAAAACACTGGTGAGAGGAAGTGAATAACCACCCTCTTGAGCAAGGCATTTAACCCTATGGGCCTGATGGATGCAAAATGCATCCAAATTTACACCCGTTCTTCTCTGCTGAATTACTCCAGAACGGAGAGAGATGGCACTTAAACCAAGCAAAACAGCAGAACCCGAGCTTTACAACGTGGCCTCCCGCTTATTTTTGTGATCAAGTATCGGCGAGATGTTAATATTTAACATTTTTCCAAAATCTCTCATATTAGCGCTTTGCACAGGCATTACTCTCGTTGAAGTTACTCACGAACCCGTGATCGGATAGATAAGGCACTCAGCTTTTTCATGTTATGAATCCACATATCGTGTAATATGATTAGATGGAAACTTTTTTTCAAATTAAATCTTGTTTGTTGCTATTTTATGAGGTGTTTTCATTACAGTTCCTCAGGCAACTGTCAGTTTTGATTTCACTCCTGTCCATAACTCCACCTATAAATAGTGAAGCACATTTATAATTCAAGCAACACCACAGATTTAGACATGCACAGCCTCACATCTCTTTTTAGCAAAAATGAATTGGCCATGAATTGGGCCTAATTTATTCAAATGAATAATTTTGTGAAAACCAGGCCTCTGACACAGAAGAAACGATGAGAAGAGGAGGAAGGGAGTCGAGAGCAGTTGTAGATGAGTCTTCCTCTTTAAAAAGCCAAACAGCAGGCAAAGGCTGGAGGCAACCTTTTAAATGTTAATGAGGATGATCACTGAGTAATTAGCCCCGGGCAGCCAAACAATACTAGCCTGAGGGTGATACTCACTGAGCAGACCAAGCAGCGCTGTATCTCACCAAAATACTCAAACATTTACTGCTTGGATGCTTAAGCATCCACACACAGCTTTGTGAACATCTGTGCACTGTTCTTTAAAATCGGCTTTGTTAATTACATAGTCACCTGCTTCTAAACACTGAATTTTTGCAAAAAAATGTTGGCAATCAAACCGTTTTTATAGGCAGCAAAAGCTTGTCTTTCAAGAGCTTGTGATTTATGACACCTACTGGTTTCTTTGTTTTCCACACACACACACACACACACACACACACACACACACACAGGAAAACCACTCATAGTTCAACATTACGTAACCCACAATGAGTGGTATATCTGAACTAGTTGCAAAGTCAGATGGCCTGTGTGACTTCTAGGAGCGGGGTGATAGGGGTTGGGTGTGGGGGTGAGATGATGGAGTTGGTGTAGGAGAAGGATGTGCTACAAATGATGTGCTACACTTAGCAATTTTCCTTCAGGTTATTTTTTGCATGGTAATAAATATGTAATAACATGTTATAAAAGAAAGCACCTGTCATGACAGCTGATTTTTGACAGTGTGGTGTTACCATTGTTAGTAATTATGTCAACTCACATACATTAACTCTAATGAAGTTTAATTTAATCTATTATAGCATCACATAGTAACTGACTTTTAATGTGTATGTAACACAGGTGCGTCATTGGAAAGCAGTAGTTCTTATTTACTGTAATTATTTCTGACAACATATGGCATCTGCCATGACAAGATCATTGCATGGATACACCAATCTTATGAGGTTTAAAAACACAATTGTGCCCTCTAATCTCCTCTGGTAGTTCTCCTCAGCGGCAATGTGATACCATGCCACAATCATATCATTCGCAAGGGCAAGCTGTCCAGCAGTAAAGACATGTCCATTTCGACATTTCACAGAGTCCTTCAGATAAGTGCAGTCAGACAGTAGGAATGTGTGTTCTCTTAGAGCATCAACAGACTGCTGGAGCTTAAGCAACTTCTGACTGCCTGAGGCCGAAGCCGAATACAACATGGCTCTACCACAAGATTAACTCATTTCAACTCTCCCTGATAAGCAGTTATCAGCAGTATGTACATAATGTGCCTCTAAGGGTTTATTCCTGGTACCGAGCTGAGCTGAGCTGATCTCGGACTTAGAATACTTGGAGCTTATAAAGTGACTCTTAGTGTCAGGCAGCCCACACTAGAGGGTTTGAGTTTTTGGCAGAAGCTCACCATCATAGCCACCCTAAGCTTTGATTAGCTTCCAGCATGAAAATGCTTTTCACAGGTCTGTTATCTCAGCCGAATGATTCAAACACACATGAAGCTATTTTGATACAACAGAGCTCTCCCTCCCTCTCTGTCTCCATCTCCCCTCTTTCCCTCTCTTCCTCACTCTTCATCACTCTCTTTTCCGATCTCTCTCCTACGCTCTCACTCAGTCGCTCTCTCACAATCTGTCTCTATCTCTCTTCATCTCCCTCTCCATTTCTCTCACTCCTTCCTTCTTCATCACTCTCTTTATCTATCTCTCTCCTTCCATCCTATCTCTCTCCCCTTCCTTCTCTCTCTCTCCATCATTCTCTGTTGCTCTGTGAAGGAGTGAAATGGGCATGTGTCCACCATGTCTGTCTCCTCATGCTGCTCTCATCCAACGCTCAGCTAATCTCCGGTGCTGTGCTAATTGTGATGACATTTAAATGGGTCTATATTGCAGTCGATGGTAGTGACAAGCCTGCCCTTATACACCTATATATGCCTCCTTCAGTGTAATAGGGCTGGGGGCTTGGGTGTCTCTACCATAAAAAGGCAATAAATGAAAAGACATCAAGGTAGCACTTTAACAAGCATTTATTTTGCATTTGTTAACTCTTACTTAACACTTTGTTCATCATTTGGTAACCATTGTTTTTACACATTTTTTCATCAGCAAATCATTTATAAACATACTGACACATATCTGTCTGGATGTCGGTTGGCTATCTGTCTATATGCAGTGTTTTCCCCAGAAATAAAAAGAAGGGTTTACATTTTGATGTAAATACGATGACGCGGTGGCACGGTAGCTAGGAGGATTGGTGGGCATGCACCCTGGGAAAAAAAAAAAATTCTAGAGCTAAAATGGTGCATTCTATGAAGATCTTAAGCTAAATTTTGGTCCCAGAAGGCTGGTGGAAACATAACACTTTTAATAAAATGTTGCATTTTTTGGCACAAATAGAACAAAAAACTCGTTGCACTTGAGTTGAAAGAGCCAAAACTCCCAGGTGGGAAGGCTAATTTATTGTCACACAAGAAATACTGCAAGCACTATATAATGTCACATGAATTTGACTAGGCTGTCACTAAAATGTCTAAATGTTGAGCCTCCTGTTTTTCTGGGCCGCCCACTTGTCTGCCGCAGCCTCCAACCACATCTCGGACAGGTGGACCCTCGATGCTAATGAGCACCACGCTAAATATCTCCCTGTATGGCCACATGAAAGCTGAATTGGTACCACAGATCTTAGATTCTGCAGATAAATATATTTCAGTGTAGTGTAGTATTATTTAGAATGATGTCTGATGACAACACATTCTTATTTCAGTGTTCATGTAACAAGCTAACGAACTAGCTCATTGAAATGATTGGTAATGTGGTAATCGACTCACCTTGAATTTAACACGCTGCAATAACCTTACAACTTTATATTACTTTCTCCACTTCAGCTAATATCAGTATTAGTAGGCTATTTAGGTTGGTGTTGGTGAGTAAAGTGGCAGCTTTCAGTTTAAAACATTATGTTAGCGTAGTTCGCTAGCGTTAGCGCGCTAACAACACCATACAGGCTGCAGCCTGGTCTGAAATGAAGCTAATTTTCTGGAAATCCAAACAGTAACAACGTACACTGTTGGGCTTGAAATAATCACAAATAATTGCGGATTGTGACACCTTGTTAAAAAGAACCATCAACAAATCCAGAAAGACGTAAGGACTAATTTATTAGTTAAATTCCACGAGTGTCCTATTCAATGAAACAGTCTTGACTCTGCTCTACATAAAGGACGATTTGCCTTTCACGCTCTCTCTCACTCTCTTTCAGCAGCTAGATGATCCGATCGCATTCTGTACACTGTGGAGAAAGTTTTCTTGCAATACTCTCTGATACAGCTGACTGGCGGAAAAAAAAACAAAGGAGCACTGTAATCGGCATGTGATTGGCCAGTTTCGCCAGTATAGTAGTTTACACACCCACCACGGAAGTTTCCTAAAAACGCAGCCTACATTTGACTACATTGGGGCTTCTTGTTCGGGAAAAATCCCGGGGGGTTTTTGTGCATGATTTTTAAGCGTATCGGCATTTTATGAAAGCGTCTCGGCAAAACTTGATGCATATCGGCGAAAAAAGAAGCGTATCGGTGCCGATATGCTTAGACGCTTTGGGGAAAACACTGATATGTCTGACTGTCTTTATGTTATCTGCTATCTATCTCTCATCCTGCTGCCTTTTTGTCTGTCTGTCTGTCTATCACCTTCTCTGTCTGCTTTAACATCTGTAGATATGTTTCTAAATGAATACTGTCATGTATTTATGTCTGAGCCTTTATGGGTTGCCGTAGAGAACCAACAGGCTCTGTGCTTTGTTATTATTATCTATTACCCTTGCCAAGCATACACAACAATAGCAATTACTGCTTACGCATCCACACACAGCTTTGTGAACATCTGTACACTGTTCTTTAAAATCGGCTTTGTTAATTACATAGTCACCTGCTTCTAAACACTGAATTTTTGCAAAAAAATGTTGGCAATCAAACCGTTTTTATAGGCAGCAAAAGCTTGTCTTTCAAGAGCTTGTGATTTATGACACCTACTGGTTTCTTTGTTTTCCACACACACACACACACACACACACACACACACACACACACACACACACACACACACACACACACACACACACACAGGAAAACCACTCATAGTTCAACATTACGTAACCCACAATGAGTGGTATATCTGAACTAGTTGCAAAGTCAGATGGCCTGTGTGACTTCTAGGAGTGGGGTGATAGGGGTTGGGTGTGGGGGTGAGATGATGGAGTTGGTGTAGGGTGTGAGGAGAGGGAGAACTGAGGATGTGAGAAGAGGGAGAATGGTTGCTAAGTGATGTCCTAATTGTGTGGGCACTGTGCCACCATGTCCCAGGAAGGGCCAAAATAAGGAGGATGATGGTGCAGGTGCTGCTTGCTGCTGCTGGTAGTGCTGCTACTGGTGATGGTGGTGATGGAGGTGGTGGTGGTGCTGTGTATGGGGCTGGGGGTTGGTGCAGCAATCTCCTGGGCAGTAATAGACCTCTCAGTGGCCCAGCCCACACATTAGTGGAGGGGAGAGTGGCACTAACTTACAGTGCAGTGGCTAGAAAGGTGCATGGAAACACACACACAAATACAGACACCGACACACACACACTGACACACACACACACCCAAATACACACGCATCCATACACACACTCAAAATGACACACACTCACACACACACACACACACTCAGAGTGACTCTCACACACACAAACACACACACACACTCACACATGCACAAAGCTTGTTAACATCTCACTTCTATAAATCACCAATGACACTACAATGAAATATATCAACACAGAAAGATTAAATGCCATATAAATGTACATGTAATCATTTGTTCACACACACACACACACACATACACACACACACACACACACACACTCATGCACGCACACAAAGAAATAATAAGCAACATGTGCAAAAGGGATAAAGGGCTCTTTCCTAAAACAGCAGACAAACAGCCCTGGGAGGCCTGCTGGCACTAATGCTGTGGATTTTGCTGAGGGATACGTGAGATGAGTATGGGATACTTCGTAGTGTCTGTGTGTGTGTGCGTGTGTGTGCATGTGTATGCATTCGTATATGTGTGTGTCAGTGTTTCAGAAGTAGCTACAACTGCAGTTGTTGTTTGACAAACGGCGGCAGCTCCCCCAACCCCCAACCGCCCCCCTCCACACACACACACACACACACACACAAACACACACACACACACACACACACACACACACACACACACACACACACACACACACACACACACACACACACACACACTGCATCCCTCCCTGGCAGCATGTGTGTCCCTGTGGCTTAAGGAATTACAGATTCAAAGGATGTGTCGACTGTCTGGGATCCTGACAGATAAAACAAATGCTCCACACATTGTAATGATGGCTGTGGGTGAGAAGAGACAGGGAGGGAGGGAGGGAGAGAGAGAGAGAGAGAGAGAGAGAGATGAGGGGGGAGAAAAAGAAGGAGAGAGAGAGAAATAGAGAAACAGAGAAAACAAAAGAACAGACAACAAATGAGAGAGGTGAGGAATAGGTGAGGAGGGAGTGCAAGAGAAAGACACCGAGAGAAAGAATGCGAAAGACAGAGAGTGAGAGAGAGAGAGAGAGAGAGAGAGGTGGGGAATCTGGAGACCTGTAATGAGAGAGAGAGAGGTGGGGAATCGTAATGAGAGAGAGAGAGAGAGAGAGAGAGAGAGAGAGAAATGACAGAGCAAGAAGGAGTAAGAGAGAGAATGAACCAGAGGGAAAAGATCGCTTAGCACACTCTACGCTTAATAGCGTCTAATAGCTTTAATGGCCATCCCAAATATGGCTTTTCTTTTTCTCCCCATTTTCTGGACTTTGACAAATCCTCCACTAACAGCGTTGAGTAGATTACTGTGGCACAGATCAACAGGAGCAGAGAGGATGAAGGAGCCTAGTCTGCCGATGGCAATGCTGCATTCAAATGGTCCATTTCTGTGGCATTGTATTGTATCATTCGTCTATCACATTGCTGTCAGCAATGTTAGACAACTAGCTCGTGGGGCGGTGACATTTTGTTCTGACTGTGTGTTTTGATTGCGTGCCTTTGTCCTTGTGAGCTGGGTGGCTCTGTGTGTGTGTGTTTGCAGGACAGGAGGACACTGTGGAGGTCTGTGTTGTGATCATTTTCTTTTGTACTAAGTCGCAACAGAGCCCTTGAGAGATATTTTGTTGATAAAGTTACATAGATATAAAGTTATAAAGTTCAGTTGGCCAGCAAAGATAAGGCTGGAATACAAGCAACCCAAGCTGCCCTGAGTGGACTGTTGAATGCCCTGTTCCTCCTTAGGCCTTCTGCTTTTGTCTCTTTGGCTCCCTAAGAAAGCCCGACTTAGTGATCATGGGCATGTGTGCAACCTCCCCCGCACACATACACAATTCAGCACTCATGCATACAACACACACACACATGTTCACATTCTCTCTCTTTCTCTCTCTCTCCCTCTCTTTCTCTCTCTCTCTCTCTCTCTCACACACACACACACACAAATACAGAGAGAGGGAGAGAGACAGAGAGAAAGGGCAAGGGAGGAAGCAAGCAAGATAGAGAGAGAGAATAAGAGATTGAGTTACTTGCAAAAGAGGAGAAAGGGTGAAGAAAAGAGAACAAAACTCACATTTTGTCATTAACACGCTCAATTGAATTGCTAAGCTTCAAGTCTGATGGTCAAATTTGGAGCAGCGGCCAATCGCCTTTGATCTCTCTTCTCGCTGCCAGGCGACGGCCTTTATCGGCCTAAGTGGTTTATACCAATTCACCCCGCCAAGGCCGTCGAGTGTAACTTAATAAGTGAAGAACTCTTTTGCTTTTTTATTACTTTCCATATTGCTTGCCCACTTTTTTATTATATATTTTATGTTTAATGAACAATTCTTGTTAATCTCCCCCCCCCCCCCCCCCCCCCCCCCCAAGGTTTCTTGTTCTATGGTGTGAGAGATGCTATGTCAGTCCAAAGGTTTGATGAGAATGTTTGCTGCATCTGAAGCTTGTCAAATGGATCAATACCAATACCAATGCTTCACCCGATTCCGGGATTTGTTATTGTCACTTCCCTCCCTCTCTCTCTCTCTCTCTCTCTCTCTCTCTCATTCTCTCTGTCATATTCTCTCTCTCCCTCTCTTTCTCTCTTTGTCTCTCTCTCTTTCTTTCTCTCTCTTTCACTACCCCCCCCCCCCACACTCATTTACTGCTTAATCAGTTTCTAATTAGCTGCCAATTAGGTTGCAGAAAGGGCACCTAAGCCACTTCATTACATTAGGCAGTCAGTTAAGTGGAAACATGCGAACGGCGAACCAACGGTACGAACGGTAAGCCACGGCAAATGTGTCCTTTGCTTTTTTTAAACAGGATTAAATACAGCAACAACATTAAATACAGATGCAACCATTGTAATTATGCCGCCACAGACTCTAATAAACACACACGATGAGGTACACACAAGCATCAAGCATAAACTTTCATTTGCAGTGTTTGAACCATGAAATACCTATTATAAACTAATAATATATGTCTCGTGTTGCACAATTTGTCTTGACTAGAGTGTAATTTATTAACTTATTGATGGATTTTATCTGTAATGAGAATGCGATTGTTTTCAGGGTTTTGTGTTATTTTTGCCTTTCCCTTTCATGCATTTAAATACAAGATATTTGCCATTTGCCAAGTCCTGTTGCACATGCTATGTCTTTTCCTTGTTTTTTCCCACAAAAGGGTTTCAGGATTTGCCACCCACAAACCTAGAAATATCCCATAGAGTAAAACAGTGTGTGGTGTGTACATCAGGTGTACATCAGGCGTGTGTATTATATCCTCCGAGCAGCATTGCAGTGTAGTTTGTGGAGGGTGATAGACCAAAGATGGTAGATAAACCAAGATACTTCGTGGTAGTTCATGTCTATAGGAGCAAAGTGGGTATCAGTTCTCACTGACGTAAGAGTGACGTTTCTAAGCCTCGTGGCCTCGTGGTTGGTCCTCGCACGAGGGGAGGACACTAATCCCCCTTCATGAAGACAAACAGACATATGAAGTGTTAAACTGAATGAAGACTCCAAGACTATGTACCACAGTCTACCCCCTGCATTTAACATAATGAACATTGCTATTTAAATTACCATTGAACTGTATTCATGCAACGCAGATAACAGAGTGAGTTTGTCCAGTTCTCTTATATACAGTCCATGGACTAGGCTGTTTGGCCCCTGCTCCTGATTGGGCCTGAGAGTAGAGCCCTTTCTTCCCAGCTCCTGTCACTGTCCCTTCCTTCACCTGTCACCCCATGTGAGGAAGTCAGCTCTCCCGTCATCATCGCTCCTGTTGATGTTTCTGCTGCTGCTGTTACTGTCCATCTCCACTGCTGTCCCCATCATACCCTCTCTGCTCTGGAGTGACTCTCGTTCTGCTCCACATCGAGGCCTTGGTGGCCGTGTCACAACCAATCATGTGCCACAGCACACCACGCATGGAACACCTGTTTGTGCTTGTTTGGATATAACTTATCTTTATTTCTCTCTCTCTCCATGATTCCTTCTATCTATATCTGTCTTACTGGCTGGTGGCCCACACCACTCCATTTCTGTGACACAGCTCTTAAGCCCCATCAGCTGAAAGAAGGGCAAACAAAAATAAATTCTTTTCTAAAGACACTTAAGAATGACCAGTGACATTAGTAATAAGCAGTTAACATACTACATTAACTCTGCTACTTAAACCAATCGGTGGGTGGACCATATAAAGTGTCACCAACGAACATACGGAGACCCTGACACCTCCTCAGTCGGCTAAATAGTTGCGACAGCCTAACTGACGTAGCTCAGCCGCCGCAACCTTGTTTAGACACAAACTAAGGCCGAACTCGAGAAGTAAACATATGGAGCTGAAAGCGTGCTGCTTTTTGGCTAATTTATGATGTACTTTTAATTGCCGTCAGGCTTCCTCTTGGAGATGTTTTAAATTGTAAATAGGACTCGACATAATAATAATAATGTTTGCCTTATTAATCAGAGAGGCTGTCAGCTTTTACAGGCTTCCGCCTGCGCAAGAAAATAAAGTATGATTACAACAGGGAAATAATAAAAGAGAAGGAGCAGAATTGGCACAGTCAATTCTATCTTTTTCTCACTGTTTCTGTCTCTCACTCTTATTCTCTCTCTCTCTCTCTCTCTCTCTCTCTCTCTCTCTTTCTCTGTCTCTCTCTCTCACACACACTCACACACAAATGTTTTTCTCTATCTTGGGCTATTTTCGCCCCCGTTTTTTGATCATGTATGATTCCGCCATGAGTGCTCGGAATGGCTTGCGAAGGCCCCCGCAGATTGGCCAGCAGATGAGGGAGGGAATGTGTCGCCCAGCGGGAAACCACAACAGTAATAAATAGTGTGGGATCTCCATCCTGAACGCACACTTTTTCAAAACAAACACACACACAGACACACACACACACATGTGCCCACACGTGCACGCACACACACACTTCTTAACCGCACACAGATACACCTGCCCCCAATGCCACACACGGGCACACACACATGCGCGCGCACACACACACACACACACACACACACACACACTGATGCGTCCCCCCATGTTTGTATCTGCCACCTTTCTTGTGTGCTTGCGACATAAACATGCCCTTTGAGGGATCTTTGTCGAGTTTTCACGACCACGTGTTCACACACACATACACACTTACACACACACACGCTTGCACAAACACGCACACGCACACGCACACACACACACACACACACACACACACACACACACACACACACACACACACACACACACACACACAACAGGCCTATCCACAGATCATAGTGCTTGATGGATTACAGCGAACACTCCCTGAGGTGTGTGGGCTGCTGCTGTGTGTTTGCTGAGTGTCACCTGATGAACAGCGCTGGGCTGAGCAGAGAGGACCAGTTATCTACAGATGTGGAGGGAGAAACAGGGAGAGAGGGAGAGAGAAAAGGGGAGAAAGAGGGAGAGAGAGAAGGGGAGAAAGAGGGAGAGAGAGAGAATACAAGAGAACGAGAGAGGGAGAGATAGAGGAAAGGAGAGAGAGAGAGAGGGAGAAGGAGAGAGGGGGAGAAGAGGGAGAAAAAGAGATGTTGCTGAGGTGGTCAGCCAGCACTATCAGAAAAGGTGTCACTTCTTCATTTCTTTCACACCATGACTTTGGCCACTATCAACAAAAGTCCTATGACAGGTGTAGTATTGAAAAATGAAAAAAAAGAGAAAAAGAGAAAGGTATGGAGTGGAAAAGAGGGAAAGAGAGAGAGAGAGACAGACACAGAGACAGCCAGAAAGAAGGAGAGAAATAAAGAGAAAGCAAGGGATAGAAAAAAATCCCCCAAACGTAATTAAGAGAAGATGACTCCTTTCTGTGGTCATGTCTCTTTTATGTCATTTCCCCCTCACAGGGATAGCTGTGCTGACACGTACGTTTTGCTCCCTAGGCAGTGCAGCTCTCTCACCTTTATGAAGATAAGTTAGGAGCGGCAAACATTCATCTGAGCCACGAAGGAGGGGAAAAAAGAACGAAATTAACTCTGGAGCAATACTTGCCTTTATGCGGCTTTTTTGTAGATTATCTCTATTATTATCTCTTGCGAATGATGTGTCAACGTTTGGAAACTGAAATAAATATATAAATAATAGTAAAACAAATTCTTGTCACAGATGTTGACAGCCTGGTTACCATGGTGAGGGAAGCAGAAAACGCTGAAAAGAGTTGCAAAAATAACTTATTTTAAACAACCTGTCAGGAGAAACTCAAAAACACGGCGTATCATTTTATTTGCTGTTCACAGGCTGAACACAACCTTCCTCAGGAAGGGTGTTGAGGTGTCACGTGTGTGCACTCATGTCATGGTTAGAATATCACGCTGTATTAACCTCACAGTGCTCTGCATGAATACACGTCCACACACAGATATGCACACGGACATAGATACACAGACATATACATATGTGCTTGCGTGCACACACGCACACCCATACACACACACACATGCTTGCACACACACACACACACACACACATAGGAACGCACACACACACAGGGGCCAGGGGTTTTTATTTGTATGGTAATTCATAATTCATCGCTTGTCTCTGGATACATATGCCTCAGACGTGCAGTTATCGCCCACCACCTCTGCTAATCCACAGTATGTGACCATGCTGGGGAGAAGGAGGGTCACCACCAGGGCTTTGGAGGTGCTTTGTCAATGTTTCTTTGTCTTACACTCTGTCTCTCTTTCTCTCTCTCTCTCTTTCTCTCTCTCTCTCGATCTCTGTCTCTTTCGCGCTCTTTTATCTATCTATCTATCTATCTATCTATCTATCTATCTATCTATCTATCTATCTATTATTTCTCCTTTCGCCATCCTTTGTCGTCTTTTCGGCATCATGCTGTGATCTTGTGGCTGGTTTCGCTTTCACACTCGGCCAACATTCCTTTTGTTTCTTTCGCTTAGCTTCAAGAGGCTGTGCCACAAAACAGCCGAGGCAGTAAGAAGGCAGAGCAGCATGTAGGAGGCAAGGCCTCTGCGCCAGAGACAGAAATGATGACAAAAGCACTTGTCTCTTGGACGTACTGTAGCTATAAGTACATGTTTTTGGTGCCGCCAAACTATTTTGCCAGGCGGTGACGAGTTCACCTGTGAGTGAACTTTTTTGGGAAAAAAAAGTATTACAACAAGTTAGTAACTGACAAATAACATTGTCATATTTTCCAAACAGCTGCTGCTGGTTCACGGTAGCTTGCCTGTAAAACTGGCTGTCTGTTGGGGTCCTTGAGTCCCTCAGGGAAGAAAATTACCATGAGAGAGGGAAATACTGGGAAGTAAACAAACCGACGACTTGGGTGTGCTGTGACATGTAGTTCAGAGGTAGGCGGCGGATGATTGGATAGGAGCAATGGGTCAGACATAATTCTGAAATAACAGTGCACTAAATATAGTGCCTAAGCATATTGGTAATGAAATACAACATAATTAGATTTGACACACACACACAGACACACACACACAAAGAGGCACAGACATTAACACAAAACCTGTCATGTTAATGAATTCTCTGAGCAAAAACAGTATCAAGCCTCAAGCAAAAATCTCAACAGACCCCAAAATATGTCTCTCGTTCAAGACAAGTTTTAATGAATCAAACCCATGACCTCACAAAGACCCACTGATACAGGAACAGATGTTTCTGTTATTTAAAACCATAAGGTGTATTAAAGGACTCAAAATTGGCTAGTCAATGCCCCAATTTTCTCTTCACCCTTGAGCAAATCCACTGAATATTCCCCCTATCCGAACTCCCTGCCACTTTCCTATACCTCTCCAGAACCGCAGGCCCACTCATGCTGCTCTGATGACAGACTGACTCCTAGCCCTGGACCTTTTCACATAGCATCCCATAATAGCCCACCTCATATCCAGCAGCACTCTAAGTGACAGGGCGCAAAATGGGCCAAAGAGATGCACAGCCACTGCTACCTAGCGGTGGAGTCAGTGGCCTTTACAGCTAATCTACGGCTTGGTCGGAGCCATGGGCAGGTGTGCAGTGGTGGTGGTAGTTGAGGGTGGTGCTATTAAAGATGGCTAGCTAACGACAGGTGATAATAGAGATGGAATGTCACCAATATGTCTGAGTGGGAGATCAAAACTCGCAAATGAAACTTATTAGGTCTCAAGGCAGTGTGTGTGTGTGTGTGTGTGTGTGTGTGTGTGTGTGTGTGTGTGTGTGTGTGTGTGTGTGTGTGTGGTGGAAGGGTATATGTGAGTGTGTGTGTGGGGGGGTGGTTTGGTCAATGTGTGTGTGTATGTGTGTGTATGTGTGTGTGTGTGTGTGTGTGTGTGTGTGTGTGTGTGTGTGTGTGTGTGAATGAGACAAATGGGCTGTGGTGGAGCTGATGGCAAGGGGAGCCGGGCGGCGAGGAGCCTGACCCGATGAGAAATATAAGCTCTATTTTTATCCGCAGGACTCAAGGAGTGGGAGTCGGGACTGAGAGGCTCCGCACTCAGCATAGTGGCCTGGTGTGTTGCTGTTGCCCCAGAGCACACCTAGTTTTCATGCTACCCCCGTCCCATTTGAGTACACTTTTGACTATTTTAGACTGAGAGTCTTTTTAAAATAGTGCAACCCTGATAGCCCTAACAATGATCCTGTCCTTAACTTCAAATACAGGTGCTAATAAAATAGTTTTTTTGTCAGTGTTTATCATTTCAAGTAGTTAAATACAAACAAAACCTACCGCAATATGGTAAGCACATGCCCCTTAGAGATACTGGTCTGGTTTATTTCCATTCCAATCTGATTCATGGCAATATGTTCAGTTTCAGTGTCTTGATTAAATGCTAGCATTTTTTCAATATTGACTTTGGGAAAAAAATATTGACTTTTTGAAGTTACTATCCTGGGCTTTATAATTAAGGTGTTTTGTGTATCGACGTTTCTTTAACCTTATCTACAGTGAGAGAGCAAACAGTATTGATGGCGAGAATGAATTACTGTTACGGTAAGCCATGTGCATGTCAATGTGCGCTCTCTCACAGTGGTCAGGATGTGACGGCAGTATGTGCTGTGCTGTGCTCACACTCTCAACAGTTGTGTTTCCAGAAGCCCTGCTTGCGGTCCTCGGCCCATATTTTAAAGATCGGTTTAATTAGAATTCAAACAGATAAGTACTCCCATTCTGGTTTAATGAGCACACACTACATGTCCATTGATTTTAATTAGGGTTCCTTCGGGCAGCTTATAATTCCACACTCTCCTCTGTCAGAGTAAGAGAGAAAGAGAAAGTGAGAGAGAGATAGAGAGATAGAGAGTGAGTGAGTGAGTGAGTGAGTGAGTGAGTGAGTGAGTGACAGGGAGTAAGAGAAAGGGCTAGAGACAGAGAGATTGACAGAGGACAGAGCAAAGAAAGGACAAATTAGAGTTGGGGAGAGAAAGAAAGAAAGAAAGAAAGAAAGAAAGAAAGAAAAAGAAAGAAAGAAAGAAAGAAAGAAAGAAAGAGAGGGAGAAGAGAGCTCAACAGAGGAAGAATAAAGAGTGAAAAGAAAGTGCTGTACTGAAACAAGAGGGAGAAAGATAGAGACATTGACTGAGCCCGTGCTTGCAAAGAAGTCTTACAAAGTCCCAAGAGCTTCCAGATACAAAGAGCAGTGGCGTTAGACGATGGCAAAAGGGCAAACTGTTCTGGTCAGGCAATTTCTCTCCGTCTCTAATTTAAACTGCTGCATTTAACACTCACTTTATGCCTCTGTTCAATGCTCCTCTGACATTCATCCTCTCCACTTCCCAGAGCTGATGCCTAAGAAGTGTGAGAAGGGTGAATACAGAGGAGCAGGGGTTTGAAGGCTTTAAAAGTGCTTCTGGACGAGGAGGGGGAGGCCTTAGATGCTAGCACAGTGAAAAATGAAATGCTAATGAACACTGAATATCAGTGTAATGGTTAGTGCACTTCGAAGGGCTTGCTAATTATAGGATGCTAATTAAAGGGGAGGAATTGCTTCACTGGGTCAGAAAAAGTAAAAAAAGAGTAAAACAGGGTGCTCATCAAAAATGGGCCTCCAACTTATTAATACAAACACAAAAGAAATTTAAGGCACTCCTGAAAGTTTAAACTGCTTGCTAATTATATTTTCTTTTCTGAGGCATGTGCATTGCACAATCTCTCTTTCATTCATACACATACACAAGCTCTTAAGCACGCACATGTACTCCTTAAACACTCTAAGATGTACTGCTATAGATAATAGGAGAATGAGCCACTTCATATCGCACTTCATAGTTGGCACTGCAACAACTCTCCTGTACACACACATACTGTATACAGTTTGTACACGGATTTTCTATCTTGGCCTGTGGATGTACAGTCCACAAAAGCCCTGTAATTTTCCAGCTACAACTGTTTCCTCTTGGTGCATTGTCAGGAGACACGTGGAGGCATTGTGTGCGCGCGGTGCAGAAATACCAATCCTCTCCTTCATGCTTGGGCACTTCCAAATGACTCAGACGCCCATTCAGCATCATGCTATTCAATCACACCGATCGTCTTTTATTGTCTGACACGGACTCGCGAGCCTCAAGTGCCCCTGTTTTGACTGAAATTACCTCTTCTAAGAGGACAATATGAGACTGTTACGATCCCACCACCACCGCCTCTCTCTCTCTTCCTCTCTCTCTCTCTCTCTCTCTCTCTCTCACACACACACACACACACACACATTCAGAGAGATGCTTTTATCTCCCCCTGTATTGTTTTCTCTCTTTTTGTTTCTCTGATGGAGCAACAAAAGCAAATAAACATTAGGATTTTTTTTAATCGTTACACTTAAGGACAGACACCACTGTGGAAAATCATTTTGGCACATTGTGGTGGTCGGCGTGCTTTTTAAAAAGCACACACCCGCCTGCCTGTGCACTTACTGCCAATCGCTGCGATGTGAACAACATGTCAGGAAACTGTTTTCATGACCAGATGTGGCAAATGAAAGAGGGTTGGAGGGGTGGGCAGCATGGTGGGGTGGAGGGCTGTGGGACGGGCAGCGTGAATGGCTAATAAATGTGTCCATACGAACGAGGTGACGGAGTAATTGCCTTTATGGAGGCTGATATGCCATTGAAAGCCCTGAAAGCATAACCTTTTTCAGGGGTAATGATTAGGCAGCAAGCGAGATCTTTTTTGTTTTTTGTAACGTGTCATGTGTCATGTCATTTTAAAATCTTTGGCATATGGCATAGATACCCAGCACAGAATATACATCAAGCACAACTGCCTCCAATCTGGTAATCTTTTATTTTTTTAGCATTGTGGCACTGTTTTTTGTTTCTACTTATGTTTTTTGTAGTCAATGATCTCTTTGTATAACTTCAATGTGTACAGTAACCAGTCCTTGATAACCTTGCTGTTGTATAACTGTATATCCAAACCATTAAATATCTTCAGAGGATGACATGAGTTTACTATGATGCAGTCATACAGGTTTAGTCAGAATTTTTCTTTTGCCTTTTGCTTTTTTCTGTTTTTTTTTTCACTGAAAGACCGGTGAACACGAAACTTGTCTAAACCCTATGACCCTGCTGCCCTCTGGACAATCATTCCCTTAACAACATATGATAGATATATATATAGGCAGGACCAGTCATGTCAGAGGGCTGTCTGTGAGTAAAGTGTGCTGCTAAACTGGCCTCATCTGATCTGGATGTTTTTCACAAGGCCTATTTAGTTTGACCACCATGACTCAGCAGTCAGAGACTTCCCCTTCTTTTCACACGCTGAATGATTCATTCCCCGTCGGGACCTACAGTAGCACTTACTTAGCACCCCCCTACCCCACCATTACACACACACACACACCACCACACCACCCCCAAGGTTTAATATGCGTGTTTAATTTAGTCTTCGAGACACTTCGATTGACCCCCCCCCCCCCCCCCCCCTTTTGGTTTTGACAGACAACCAACCGTGTGAAGATAACATAAATAAACCTGCCGAGTGCTCCGAGGAGAGTAGGTGGAATGTGTTCTCCCAAAAAGTCATTAGTGCCGTAATTAACATGGTTCCGCTAAATCACAGCTTCAAAATTGAGTTTGTCACTCTCCAGTGGCCCCTTTGTGGACATGGTGCATTTAGTTATGCTAATAATATGTTATTTTTGTTTCATTTTACAGCTATGGTTGGTTAATTAAAGTACAATCGTGATAATATGAGTCAAGCGTAATTGACATTCTGCATTTAATTGGGGGTCAATTGGGGTTTTGGCTGAGAGCTGGCAGGAGGAGATGGAGAGGAAGGGATGAACAAGGGGATGAGGGAGGAGGAGAAGAGAAAGGGAAAGAAAGGAGAGAGAGAACAAAGGCCGTGTCAGAATGTCTCAGTGTGATGATGGAGCTGAAGTCTTGAAGGCTGAGTTGAAGGCTGAACTGTTAAGTAAAAAAGTAGTTTTCTCAACCTTAAAATAATGTTTCCAAAATCCTTTCAGTTGTTCATCAACTTGTAACAGTATGAAAGACACTTTGCACAAATCTGCTTTGCCGCCCTCCATGGGCTATAACCACACTAAGTTTGGAGGAGCAGGCCATCTCTCTGTAGTTCTCTATGAGAGACAATTCCGCTTCCAACCTGTAGGGCAACTGAAGACAAAATCTACTTAGTGTTGCTGTTAACAGAGTTACAACAGCCAAGATGTCAACATGTTAACTGAATGCGTGATACTGGTACACGGCTGTAAACTTTCGAAGGTGTACTCATGCCAGTTTAAAGGAAATGTTGAAGGATGAAAGCTCTACATAATGTTGCAGTCAATAAAATATAACATTATACAAACTCACATTGTTGTGAAAAACATTTACCAGAGTTACAGCATCTGAGATATTAATACTGAACTGAATGTTTGGCGCTATTGTTGCTGTCGTTGGTGTGTGGGGTAGTGGTTCCGGATCAGATGACAACCAAATAGACTGGACAAGGTGTAATGAAATTAACATGCTTAAAAATAGCCAACCTTTGACAACCACGCCTGGAGGAAGAGGTGAAGGAGGTGGAGGAGGTGGTGGTGGAGTAGCTGGAGGAGTTTGTGCATGTGTGTGCGTGTGTGTGAGTAAGTAAGTCGCGAGTCTCTCTCTCTCTCTCGCTCTCCTACTCGCGCAGGCAACAATGGCGCCTGCCACGAGCAAACGCTACTCAGGTAAAGGAGAGTTCTCCCGCGTCACGGTGAGAAGGGGGGAGAATCACCTTCTCACTCACACAGACACACACACACACACTCACACACACACACACACACACACACACACACACACACACACACACACACACACACACACACACACACACACACACACACACATAAACACACATTGACTCAGAGCTGACAGAGACAAGTATATGGGCAAGCAGAGAAGAGGAGGATTAAGAAGAGGACAAGAGAGAAAAGAAAGAGGATGGAAGAACTAAAAGGGAAAAATGGGGGTTTGGAAGATCTTTTCTCTTCTCTTCTCTTCTCTTTTCTTTTTTTCTCTTCTCTTCTTTTCTCTTTTCTTCTTTGCCATCAGGAACATTCCCCTCTTCTCTCTTTTTCCCCATCTTTCCTCTTTCTTTCTTTCTTTTTCCTCTCTATTTCTAATGGAGTCTTTTTACAAGACCTTGGAAGTGAATATGCAGTCATTTGTTGTGCAAATAAAGTCAGTACTTTTCCCCCCTCATTTAGAGCAAGGGAGAGAGTGGGGGGCAGATTTATGCAAACCCAGGTCATCCCCTTGATGTCAGTGGGGACATCAGACCACAGCTAATGTCAGGCAACAGCATGCATTATGTAACACATCCCAGGAAAAGGGATAAGAGAGATAGATAGATAGAGAGAGAGAGAGAGAGAGAGAGGGACAGAGAGAAAAAGATAGAGGTCACATGCTGCTTGGCTGAACTTGGACTATCTCAGTGGAGGGTGACGAATAGTCCAACAACTCTCTCTGCCTCACTCCTCTGCTCTCCGCTATTTATTTTTCTCTTCACATTTACAAGGCAGACTAAAGCTCCATTAGTTGCATAACTGAGTCTGATTGAATGGGTGGATCAGATGTTTAGCCTTTAAATATGACTCAGACATTCTCATATATATTTTTTGTCTTTCTAGATATTTCTACTGTACATATATTGATAAATAGACTGCAAAAAGGCTTCCAAGCAGGGACATATTAGTGCTGTCGTGGGTGTGTTGAGTCTGTGTGTTGAGAAAAATTCATGGTTGATTCTGTTTATATGCTCATAGCAAACATTAGCATTTGTGCGATTTATTCCCTCTCAGGAGTGGCAGCAACAGTGATTGCACAATTGCACAGTTTGCACAAACAAACCTGACAATTACAAATGGCTGTTTATCCCACCATAAACAATCTGTCACAAAATAATTTGTATTGATTATTTTGATTAATTAATCTATTGATTCACCCATCATCTATGCATCTCTTATGCCAACTAGGTAAAATTGCCATTTCCCCAATGTCTTCATTGATATAAAGCTTTTCTGTTTGTATCCCTGCATGAAGAAAAAACACATTGAAACATATAGTACAGATCATTTTAGAACAAAATAACAAAAACAATGCCTGACATTTTATTTAGTTTCTAAACTACTTCGCTTATGTTTCACATGGATGGCAATGTTGAAGTGGAAACCCTGTGGAAACAGCTGACACAAATAATTGATCTGTCTTGAAATGGCTTCTATGTGGCTCTGGCATTCATAGGGTGTGAGTGATGTGTTTATGGGAAGTGTATTGTT
Source organism: Coilia nasus (assembly GCA_027475355.1). NCBI lineage: Eukaryota > Metazoa > Chordata > Actinopteri > Clupeiformes > Engraulidae > Coilia > Coilia nasus. The sequence continues at coordinate 31,906,418 of CM050217.1, forward strand.
TATGCCATAGGACGTTTATGAAGGTCCTCTGTGACTCACAGTCAAAGAATGACCTCATCCTCTGTTCAACCCTGGCAATACACATGCATGCACATGCACATGCACACAGATGAACAGGCAGACAGACAGACAGACAGACACACACACACACACACACAGACAGGCAGACAGACAGACAGACAGACAGACACGCACACACCTCCATCCTACCCTCCAGGGCAAACTCTCTTCACCTCCCCCTTATCAGTCTGGTTTAAGCAAATCGAGTCCAGCCAAAATCTAGTTGAAGGTCACAATTGTTCCGGATGTTTCCGGACCCTGCCTCACAGTGCCACGGAGGGGCCCAGTAGAACTAAGGCTGGCCTCAATGCATGATTTAAAAAAAGCCACGAATGAAAGAAAGACAGACATGAAGGAAAAAAAAGAAAGAAGGAGAAAGGACATGACTTGGCCTCATTGCACTGTAAAGGAAGAAAAGGGAGTTGGATGTGGAGAACAAAGTTGAGTGGTATGGCAGAGTGTGTCATATTCTTTACCACTAGAAAAAAGCTGAAGCAATGAAAAGAAAAAAAAGAAAGGAAGTTGTATTCCATTTATGTTATATATATATATATATATATATATATATATATATATATATATATATATGTATATTCAGTTTGATTAAGCCTACTCCTTATGTCTTTGTGTGACAGAGTGTCTTTTGTGATTCCTGTACCCCCTGTGCAGTTCTTCCTGACACCGATTACTTTTACCTGATGCGTGCATTGCATAGTGTATGAAACAATGCCTATACTTTACCGTACTATGCAGTATGTTCTTCTTTCTTTCTTTCTTTCTTTCTTACTTTCTTCAAGTGGAAGTCAGTACAAAAATCAAATGTTTCTTTGAACCCATCAAAATGAATTGATACGAGTCATCAAAACATCACATCACAGGGTTTCTGTGTGTGTTCTGTTTGAGTCTTTTTTATAATGTTTCTCAGCCATTTTCTTTAATAAGCTTTTCACCTCCTGTCTTGAAACTGGATCATTTGAAAGCCTCACATTTTTACCACACCATGTTTAAGTAATAGTACATATACTGTACATGTATAGATAGATTTTATTTTTCTAAGTTTTTCAACCTCCTCTCTTGAAACTAGACCAATTGCTAGTCTCACTTTAACCAGACTGTGTTAAAGGGAATGTACATACATGTGTGTATAGATTGTCTTTTCCTGAGGGTTCTAACCTTCTCTCTTGAAACTAGACCAGTTGCTATAGTCTCAGTTTTACCAGACCGTGTTTAAGAGAAAGTGTACACATTATGTGTAGATGTTCTCCCTCCTGTTTGTTTTTTTCCTCTCATGTGTCATTTGTTTGTTTACTTGCCTGTTTGTTTTTGTTGACTGGCCAAGGAGTGGTGGTTGCTTCCCTGGTGTTAAACAAGGGTATGCTTAGGAGAGCCAGTCGATAGGCCCAGCCAGCCTAATGAGGAGACAGAAGCACACACAGAGGTTATACAAAGAAGCATTAGGAGTCTGCTTTGTTTGTGGGTTGTGTGGAGGGTATGTGTGTAGTATGTGTGTGTGTGTGTGTGTGTGTGTGTGTCTGTCTGTCTGTCTGTGTGTGTGTCTGTGTCAGTGTAAGTGTTTCTCTGTCTGTGTGTGGAAAGGAAAGCAGGTGTGTGTGTGTGTGTGTGTGTGTGTCTGTATGTATGGGTTAATGTGTTTAGTTAGTGTTGGGTCAAGTGAGGTATCACTTAATTGAAAGCAAAGCCAGGTGCAGGACTAGACAAATGCAAGCAAACCGAATCAGAGCCAAAGTGAAGTGAATCTCAAGTCTAACCAAAGTTGTTTTGTGTGCTGCAGGTGATTCTGATCCTCACCAAACTCTACGATTTCCACCTGGGCAGTGTGACTGAGAGCACTCTTTGGAGGTAAGAAGCTGTGTGTGTGTGTGTGTGTGTGTGTGTGTGTGTGCGCGCGCGTGTGTGTGTGTGTGTGTGTGTGTGTCAGGTTAGGGAGTGTATGTGCGCATGTGTGTGTGTGTCGGGTTAGGGTGTGTGTGTGTATGTGTTGTCTTTTTGTCAACATTGTAGTTAAGCATCCTGCCTCTTCCCCCCTGGCCCCCAGTGTGTCAATAGTGTAAAAAAAATCATGTAACACGCCCTTAAAATGGAGTGAATATGTATGTGATGTATGTGTGTGTCAGGGAGAGCGAGAGAAAGAGAGAGAGAGAGAGAGGTAGACAGTAAGAGACAGAGAGAGAGAGAGAGAAAGAGAGAGGGAGAGAGAGAGAAATACAGCCTCCCTGCACATCCTTGTCTTATGCATCTGAAATCAAAGCACCATTCTCCTTTCAAACCTGATGCAACAACGGCAAGAGATGTAACTGTGCAGCCAGACAGTGTGTACGCTACTCTCCTTTTGACCAACAAATTATGTAATTCCTGTAATAATACATGCGGTAGGAAGGCCTACAAACAATACTACTGGGCCAAGCAACTAGCTAGCCAGCCAGTAGACATGAAATGGGGCCCGAAACACCAAGCATGACAGCAATGAAACCAGGACAGACAGACAATGGACCCAATAGCGTTTTAATACCCTTTTATTAAGGGATCAGGGAAAAAGGACAGAGGCAGGAGCCCCGGGTGAGGCAGGAAGACAGGCAGGGAAGCCGCTCACCGTAGCGCACGGATGTGGAGCCTGGATGAACTCTGGGGAGGTGAGCTGGCGAGCAGAGCGGAGTCGTGGGCAGGCAGGAGTTGTAGCCGGGGACGGGAGAGCTGAGCAGAGTCGAGGGCAGGCAGGAGTCGAAGCCGAGGACTGGAGAACAGTGGAAACACAGGCAGACAGGGAGGACACAGGAACAAAAGCAGACAGAAAGGGAAACAAACAGACTGACGGGGAGAAAAGCCAGGAGTCAAAACGCTTGCCTTGGAAAAACCTTGGTTCGCAGACGGACTGACAAAGGGTGAGTGAGAGAGACGAGTTTAAATAGTGAAAACCCCGGGAACTAAGCGAGTGTAAATTGGCGCTAAGTGAGGAGTGCAGGAGAGAGATAATAGAATAAACTCATGATGGTCAAAAACAAGCAAGTGCGGGTGAAGCGGATGATCACCGTGATCGTAAAACGCGGAAGACAGGTGAGGGAGATAACCGAGAGAGAGAGAGGGGAATAATCTCATGATGGTCAAAAACAAGGAAGTGCGGGTGAGGCGGATAATCACGGTGATCGTGAAACGAGGAAGGCAGGTGAGGAGAATCAACATGACAACACAGGGGAGGTGCAGCACGGTAGAGTGAACCTAATAATGAACCCAAAGCCCGAAGCTACACCGTGACAAGCCGAGCCTGTGAATGTTCTGTCTAATCCCAGCCTAGCCCATAAGCTTTAAAATAAGGAAAATCAGTGCACCAGTAAAACTGATGTTTTGCTGTGCGATTTTGGCGATTTTCACACGATTTATATAAAAAAAATCAGTCACAAGCCATTATCATGAAATTGGTGAGAAATCAAGGCCACTATTAAGGCTCAAGGAAAGTGGTAGGAAATGTTGGCCTGATTTGGATATAAGATATAGTCTGGCATCTGGCTGGTGTTGTTGTGGTTAGGGTTAGGGTTAGTACGGTATACGGTACTCATACGGTGAGGTAGATAGTAGCATTCTATAGAATTTGGCTACAGGTAGTCCATCTCAACAAACCAGCTTAACTCAATACAACACCAGGCTCAAGCAGATAATCTACACTCTACCAACCTGCCATCCAGCCAACCTGCTGAAAAAAAAAAATCAATTTATTCCGCACCTTTCTGATTTGTGACCCTTTTTCCAGCATCATCCATATTGGTTGCTATAATCGCCTCTTTGTGTATGTCCTCGTGCCCCACGGTGGCTTGCAGGGATGAGCATGATAGTGTCCTACTATGTAATTGCTTGGGGGAGAATGACAGGCACTAAAATTAGTCTGTGTGTGTGTGTCTCTTGAATACATGTATCTGTTTGAGTGTGTGAGTGTATGTGGACATGAGTGTAAGGCATTTTTGTTTCGGTTTCTTCATATGTGTGTGTGTGTGTGTGTGTGGGCGTCAATGTAAGGCATTTTTGTGTAATTTTCTTTAAGTATATGTGTGTGCGGGGTTTGGGGGGTCACGTGACCAAGATGGCAGCTTAGTGGAGAAGCTCCGTACCGTGGGCTTCTTATATCTCAAAAAACACCCTTTCTAAAGTTCAACATATCTCAATTAAGATACAACACGGCATGTCAAAGTCTTCTGCGACGCGACAGTGTGATATTTTCACTCGTGGACGTAAGCCAAATGCTAAATCAACTCCGTTGAGTCCGCCAAACAACACCGATGCTAACATGGAGAGCATAACGGAGGTGCTAAATGAGTTAAAAACATTACGCTCGGACTTTGGGACAAAGCTGGACAATATCGAAACAAAACTGACTGGAATGGCAACTGCTTTAACTGCACTTGAAGGCAAAGTCACGGAGATAAAACAAGAAGTCCTGACTAACACAGCCCGTGTAGACGAAGCTGAAACGCGCATTGACCAGACGGAGAGGTCGATGGAGAACGTAGAGTCTGCTCTGGAATCAGTTGTTAAACGAATCACTTTCCTTGAGGCCAAAACCGACGAACTGGAAAACAGGGGAAGGAGGAAAAACCTGCGTATATTTGGTCTAAAAGAGGGAGTAGAGGGAGAACAATCTCTCCTCAACTTTGTTACCGATATGCTGCCAAGATGGCTTGGACTACCACAAGAAAAATCTTTCACATTGGAACGGGTCCATCGCACGTTGGCCAACAAGAAACCGAATCAAAACAGAGCAGTGCTAGTTCGTTTTTTCAATTTCCAAGAGAAGGAATTTGTATATCGGGAGGCAAGGAAATTGGAAATCAAGCATGATGGGGCCAAGATCACATTTGTTCAAGACCTCTCCGCGGAGACGATGCGCATTCGAAGGGGGTTTCATCCAGTCATAAAGTTGTTTGTCGATATCAACGCCTTCCGTGGTTTCTTACACAACCCTTGCAGGCTTAGGGTCCTGTATAACCGGAAGATTTATATCTTCTCGACACCACGGGAGGCTGAGGAATTTTATAAAAACCTCCCACCACAAGCAGCAGCGTCGGATGCAACAGAAGACCCAGTTGAGTGAGACGAAGGGCGATGAACACATTCCTTACATGGCCTGTGATGGCTACATAAAAGTACTTTTAGAGGACTGTACAAAGCCTACACAGCGAATTCAGCAGGTGATATTCAAAGTGTGACAATTTGATGTGTATAGGGGCTTAAGTCATGTCATTCGGTTTTTTTTTTTTTTACATATATATGTTGAAAGATAAGAATCACAAATAAGCAATATTTTTGATAAGGGTTATATAGTACCGTTATTACCACGGTTTGGATATTTCAGTTCACGTTGATTAGTTGCTCCCCAGATTTGTGGATCAACAATCTCCAAACCTACTTTGATCTTAGGGGGGGATAGGCATTTTAGAAACAAAATGTCAATGTTCAATAAGGGGCTGTTCATGTTAGGTTCAATGTTGAGTGTGTGTGAGTGCTTGAGTGTGTGTGCAAACTTGCATCTCTATAACAAGGTCTTTCCCTTTTTCACTTTATTATTAACAATTCATATATATATATTTCAATATGGTTAAAAGCGTGTATGCATAGAACTGAAGAGGAAAATAGCTTAATCATTAATATAACAAGTTGGAATGTCAGGGGACTGAGAAAGATTACTAAATTAAAGCAGGTATTGAATAGGATAAAACATCTAAAATCAAAAGTTGTCTTCTTACAAGAAACACATCTGACTGATACAGATGTTCAAAGGCTAACCAAAAGGTGGCCTGGTCAGGTTTTTCATGCCTCCCTCAATAGTCAAGCGAGAGGGGTTGCTATCCTTATACACAGATTGATACCATTTCAAACAATAAAAGTCATCAAAGATCCAAATGGGAGATATATTATAGTACAAGGAAACGTTCAGTCGCAAAAAATGAATCTTATAAATATATATGGACCCAATGATGACAACCCGTCTTTTTTTGAAAATCTATTCTTAACCATTTCTGCTTTGGAGGGCCTATATATTATAGGAGGAGACTTTAACTGTACCTTGGATCCAGTTTTGGATAGATCTACTCAAATGGACAACACCCATATTAAAACTAGAAAAACACTCCATAATTATATTCATGACTTAAGACTATTTGACATCTGGAGAATTAAAAGTCCCAATAATCGTCAATATTCATGTTATTCTAGTACATATAAAACTCATTCGAGAATTGACTATTTTCTAATATCTGAAGAGTGGCTGCCTCAGATTAAAAAATGCTGGTATAACAGTATAGTAATTAGTGATCATGCAGCAGTGTCTATGGAAATCCAATTGGATAAGATATCATATGGACCCAAAAGATGGAGATTACAATCATTCTTATTAAAGGATCCAAACTTTATTAAAACGATAGGAAACTCTATAGACATGTATTTTGAATTAAATAAAGATGAAACAACAGCTAGTATTAGATGGGAAGCTTTTAAAGCCTACATAAGAGGGGAGATCATCAGCTACACTAGCAACAAAAATAAACAATATAAACAAGAAATACAGTCATTAGAAAAACAAATAAAAAATACAGAGAATGAGTTCTATCAGGACAAAGATCCCAAAAAATTACAGAACCTGACTATTCTGAGAGCAAAATATGATAAACTAACTACTGAACGAGTGGCTAGGAATTTAATGTGGATAAAACAAGCATATTATGATCAGGGGGATAAAGCGGGTAAGCTATTGGCCTGGAGAATTAAAAAAGCTCAAGCTGAAAGGTCAATTCGTAGCATTAGGTCCAAAACGGGTAACTTAATAGTAGACCCCACAGAGATAAATGATAACTTCAGAGAGTTTTATGAGCTGCTATATAAATCTGAATATTATGGAAATGGAGAGGCTCAGGATACTTTTCTTGATCAGATACAATTCCAGACGTTGTCAGAGGAAGATAGAGCAATACTTGATAATCCACTGACAATAGAGGACCTTGTAGATGCTATAGGAGCTATGAATAGTGGTAAGGCACCTGGGCCCGATGGGCTACCAATAGAATTTTATAAGGAATTTAAAAGTAAATTAGCGAAACCACTACTAGACATGTATAATGAATCCTATAAACAAGGAATACTTCCAAATTCATTGAGAGTAGCTAATATAACTCTTTTATTAAAACCAAATAAATCCCCAAATGAATGTTCCTCTTACAGGGGAATTAGTCTCATGGGATGCGATACCAAGATATTATGTAAAGTCCTAGCCAGGAGATTAGACATATATTTACCTAAACTAATAACTAATGACCAACAAGGTTTTGTGAGAAATGGTCAAGGTTTTCATAACATCAGAAGGGTTCTAAATATACTACATGAAAAACACAACTCTAAAGATACAGCAATGTTAGCTCTAGATGCACAACAAGCATTTGATAGAATAGAATGGAAATATCTCCTGGAACTACTTCCAAGGTATGGACTGGGTAAATCATTTATCCAATGGATTCAACTATTATATACAAAACCTACCGCACAAATTTTGTCTAACAACAACATTTCAAAACCTTTTATCCTGCAGCGATCGACAAGACAAGGGTGTCCTTTGTCACCACTATTATTTACATTAGCAATAGAACCTTTGGCTGTAACAGTGAGAGCGCATGCAGGAGTGTCAGGTATAAGAATTGGTAAGAGCGACCATCTAATTTCTTTATTTGCAGATGACATCATATTTTTTTTGACAGATTTAAAGAATAGCATCCCAAATCTGATAAGGTTATTGGAGGAGTTTGGAACATTTTCTGGATACAAAATTAATAATTCTAAATCAGTATTAATGTTTTTAAATGATAAAGAAAGAGCAAACCCCATTATAACAACACCATTTACAACAGCTACAGAATATTTTAAATATTTAGGTGTTAAAATTACTCCAGAACTTGAGAAAATAATACCATCAAATTATGATCCCCTGATAAATGAAGTCACCAAATTATTAAACAAATGGGATAATTTACCCATATCCATGATGGGACGAATAAACATTATAAAAATGACAATTCTGCCTAAATTCCTGTATCTTTTCCAGACACTTCCTCTACCATTACCAACTACATTCTATGATCATTTACATAAATTGTTCAGACAGTTTATTTGGAACAATAGGAGAGCAAGGCTTCGCCTAAAATTGTTACATGAACCTTATGAAAGAGGGGGGCTTCAAGTTCCTAACCTTAAGTGGTATTATATGGCTGCTCAGCTAGCATCAGCCACACATTATTTTTGTATCTCACCCCCATCATGGGTAGGCATTGAGCAAGAATCAGTTCCCGAGTTGCCTCTCCACAGTTATCTATACTCCTCAGATGAAAAGAGACTTAAAAAACAAACAAAAAATCCCTTCCTAAAAAACACAATTTCAGTGTGGCACGCTGCACACAAACATATGGGAGTCTCCACAACAATTTCTCAGTTCACCCCTATTTGGGGTAATGAGCAATTCATACCTGGTGCAAAAGATGGGGGGTTTAAACTATGGCATGCCAAAGGCATTCAGAGAGTAGTAGATATGTATAAAGATGGGGTGTTGCTTACCTTCAATCAGTTATGTGAAAAATATCAAATCCCTTTAAAGCATTTTTTTAAATATCTGCAATTGAAACATTTCATCTCCTCCAGATACAAACAGATTTTGCAGGTCCCACCACTATCCAGAATAGAAGAAATCTCCCTTGGGCATATGGGAAGGAGACACCTACTCTCTATTTATTATAATTTAATAACATCTGCCTCTAAACATTCAGCGGTGGATAGGTTAGAAGCCTGGAGAGATGACATACAATTAGACATAACTGAAATGGAATGGAAGGAGGCCTGTTTAAAGGCACAAACACAAACCATAAACACAAGGTTTAAGCTTCTCCAGTATAAATGGTTGATGAGGACATATATGACTCCTGTTAAACTTAACCAAATATCTGGTAATGTTCCAGATATTTGTACGAAATGCTTAGATAGCAAGGGAACTCTTTTTCATTGCCTATGGGAATGTTCAAAGATTCAGAAGTTTTGGAAGGATGTTTTAAGTTGTCTGTCAGAAGCTTTTTGTATTAAGGTACCAATGAATGCTAAGCTATGTATACTTGGGATTTATCCCTTAAATTTCATACAAATGCAGAAACAGACTAAGCTACTGGACTTTGGACTTCTGCAAGCCAGGAGAGTGATTGCACTTAATTGGAAAAGTGTTGAGGCACCGTCGATGAAACAATGGATAAAGGAACTTTCAGAATGCCTTGGTCTGGAAAGACTAACATATATTGCTAAGGGGAAACAAAGGGGATTTGGCCATCTTTGGGAACCATACATGAGGATTATAGAATCAAGAGTGTAAACTTTAATTCCTTTAATTATTTGTTTGTGTTTTTTTTTATACATATATATATGTTAAAAAAGGTAAACCTTGTTGTATTTTATTTTAATTTATTTTCCATCATCTGAGCTTAAATTTGGAAAAAGATACATTGACATAGATCTTGCAAGTTTGTGTGTGTGGGTGTGTGTGTGGGTATGTGTTTGTGTTTGCATGCATCCCCAGTTTGGGATGTATTGCAGTGATGTAATTGTCTTGTTATATTTTTAAAAAAATCCAATAAATATATGGAGAAAAAAAAAAAAAGTATATGTGTGTGCTTGTGTGCGTGCGTGTGTGTGTGTGTGTGTGTGTGTGTGTGTGCGTGTGTGTGTGTGTGTGTGTAGGTATATGTGTGGAAGAGTTTTGTGAGAGTTGTGTTCATCTGTATGTGTCTGCGGTGTGTGTATGTGTGTGATTCAGTTGGAGAATATGTGTGTTTATGTGTGTTTGTGTGTACATGTGCTTGTGTATACATGTGCACTATGTATGTGTGAAGTGGACAGAGTGGGGCCAAGCAGCGATGCGCGACTTAAAGGACAATTGTGGTATTTTGGACATATGGCCCTCTTTTCTGAGCTGCCTGTAATGTAATAGAGTCAATTCCGCCGTTTTTCTAATGTTTGCTGCTTTTTTCGATTTTGATTAATTTCGAATTATCTCCGACTGCTTCAGAATGGCTGCTTTCCTGCATGTCAAAAACATTCCCAAAACACCCTAAGCATCCGTTTTTATAAAACAACAAACTCACCGAACTGATTCGTGATCTTCACTGATTATAATCCATAACACATTTCATTGCGAGTGGTGTTTTCTGTGTAGGAAGCAGTTGAAGAGTATTCGAAATTAATCAAAAAACGAAAAAAGCAGCAAAAATAAAAAAAAAACGGTGGAATTGACTCTATTACATTACATGCAGCTCAGAAAAGAGGGCTATATGTGAACGTGCCACTTCATGATGCAGCACCTGCACAGCTGTGTTTGCTGCATCATGAAGTGGCACGTTCCCTTAAAGGACAACTGTGGTATTTTGGACATATAGCCCTCTGTAACACCGTCGAGATACAAGGAAGTTGATGTGATGACGATGTAACTGGGCAACGGATGCTAACTTTAGCCACAAGCGGACGTTTACACATGGCTGTGAGGTGGCTGGGAAAATAGTTCCCAGCATGAATGAATTGCTAAATAAAACTATACAGAAAACACCACTCGCAACGAAATGTGTTATGGATTATGTACAAATACACATACCCACACACCCACACACACACACACAAAGACATGTACGCATACAGTATGCATACACACAGACACAGACACACGGGGCGAATGCATTGCTTTAACCCTATGGGCCCTAGGCTATTTTCAGGGTATTTTTACTCCCTTTACTTTTAAGCTCATATCTTGGTCATTGTAAGGGCCATACATACATGCTATATCTTGTTTTTTTCAGGACGGTCTGGGCTTTCATTTGGTGAGCTACTATTTGCACTGATTTTATAAAAATAGTAAACCAATAAAAAATCATATTGCGTATAAAAATAATCTTGTATTCTTGTTAGTACCTGTCCATATGATGCTGTCAGTAGGGATATCTTTTCATATGTGAGTACATAAGATTCTCTGGAATCTGGCAATATAAGAACCGTGGTGGTGGGATATTCAGTGGCTTATCAATGTTGATAAATATGTAGTCTGTGCCTGATGGAAATAAGGGCTTATTTTCCATGTAATGAAGGATGTTATATCAGGATTATGCAGGATTATGGGTATTGTGCAGAAATTTGCAGTAATTTCAAAGCTGTATGAAACATGTCTTGACGGGAAATGCACGATAGCAGTAGAACGGGTAAGTTATGCTATTGTTTACATTATGCATTGACTGATAACCGCGACTGGAAAATGGGTGAAGTAAAAATATGTCAAATCATTACTTGGCAAATATTTAATCCCTTGTTTTAACGTGATAAATTAACGTGATAATATGTGCTTGGTGTCGCTGGAAAGCTGAGATTCTGTACTTTCTTCTGATGTGTGAGCCTTATCTATCCGATCATGGGTTCGCGACGATGTACCGTTCCAAAGTAATTCAACAGAGAAGAATAGGTGTAAATTTGCTGCACTTGTGCTGCCCATATTGGGGTAGGTCAGGATGATTCAGGGGGCCCAGAGCTTCACAGTGGCCCACAGTGGATTGTGATTTGGTTGGGGTGGGGGCCAATAAACATCATACAAGCACAGACAAGGCCAGCAGATCATCACATCAGACACAGGACCCACCCCAGTCCTCTGACACTCTGGATATCAGACAACAGACCTACATACACACACACACACACACACACACACATACACACTTCCAACACCAGACACCAGGCACCAGACGGAGGGAAGAGGACTCTAATTAAGATCATGGCTTCATTAACACAGCAGGCTTGAGGGGGACACTTTGGTGTAATTGTTGCTAATTCCTTTTCCATTTAGCTCCTGAACCTGAGTGTTGTTTTATTTATTATTTATTTATTTATTTATTTATTTATCTTGCTGTTTTTTTCTGTTGCCATTCCAACGCTATCCAAATGGCAGGCAGATGCTGACTTTTTCCACTTAAAGGTCAGTAGACGGGATCGTAACAGCAGAGCTGTGAGGCATACTGAGCGACTGGTATAGAGAGAAAGAGAGGGAGAGAGATAAAGACAGAGAGAGAGAGGAAAAGAGAGAAGGAGGAAAAAGAGAGCGAGAAAGAGAAAGAGAGATGGGGAGAGAGAAGGGAGACAGACAGTAGGAGAGAGGAGGAAGAGAAAGTAAGGAAGTGAGAGAGAGTTTGTGTTTGTGTGTGTGTGTGTGTGTGTGTGTGTGTGTGTGTGTGTGTGTGTGTGCGCGTGCACGTGTGTGTGTAAGTGTGTCTGTGTGGTTGTCAGGAGAGCCCCATTCTCTGCTGTCAATTTTAATGAACAGTCTGACCTTAAACGAGACAAACAGATCTGCGCTTCCCTCGCTCGCTTGCTCGTCCGGCGCAGAATATTCAAAGTGCCATGGATCTGGGAAGGCCAGAGCAGGAACCGTGCCGATTGTGTGCTTGTTTCATTTCACTGCAAATAATCGATCAGCCACCCACGTGTGTCTGTACCGCCCAAGTGTACTTGCTTTCTTTCTGTCTCATTCATTCTTTTCCTTCTTTCTCTCCGATCAATGCTGCACTCTTTCACGTCAAGTGTTTTATTTTTTTGTGAAAGCTTTGGCGCTCTTTAGAGTGGGTGATGTGAGTTCTTCGTGTGTGTGTGTGTGTGTGTGTGTGTATGTGTGCGTGCTGTGGAATGCATAATGTTCATTAATCAATATGACTTTAACTTTCAGTTTTTTTAATTAACTAAATATCAACATTGTGATCGCAAAATTATAATTAAAAGAAACAAATGCAAAATACACTATAACTCTAAATTATTTCTATTAACCAAAAAGCCTTATGTGCGTAATAAAATACCCGTTTCCCATTCACCATTAAAACATCCCTGTCATAATAGTTTATCCCATGAAACACCTACGAAACTCCCCCATGTCCAACCTGTGGTACAGTCTCTCGGTTCTGCATGGAAATCAGGACGTTCGGAGAGTTTGCATAACAGAACTATTGTGATAATGCTAAAAACAATAAACTGAGATGTTTTAAATGACCAGTGTGTATAATGGTGTGTCTTTGCTAGTAGATGTGCTTTAAACAGATTAGAGATGATAATGATTACGACTATCAAAATGAATTTGTGAGTTTGTGAGTGAGTTTGACAAACAATTGTTATTTCGGAATGCCGGTAGCCCTTTCTCATAACATTGCTATGTTAATGAAAGGTTATTGCAAATGATGGCTTACAACTGAACTCTTTTGATAACATGACCTGGATGAATGATCATCTTCAGACATATCTCCCCTGACTGTGTTGTGATCAAAGACTTACTGAAAGAAAGCACAATATGGCTATGTGAAAACTAAACAAAACAGGCTAAGCAGAAAAACGTGAAGCGTCAGTGGTCATGTCTTTTTCCTTCATTTTGTTTTGGTTTGGGTTGTTTTTAATAAATTAGATCCGGCATTTATTTCGGCCTTTATTTATCAAAATATACACCTGCACCCGGCATTTAAAGGGAATCCGGCGGTTAATTGGAACTCGGCTATTATTTGGTATTTTACGGTACACATGCTCTCATTCTCTTTCTCTTTCTACCACACAGGCACGCACAGATTTAGTGAGAGAGAGAGAAACACACACACAGTACACAATTCATCCTATAAAGCCAATCCTACATTATCCCGAGGGGCTTTGCTACTTTATTCCCTCTGAGTCGGCCTCTCAGGATGACAGGCAATGTGAATACAGTGACTTGTCACTTAAATGTGATGGCTTTCTGAGCCTAGCCACTTACCGTAGCCACACCAGACAAGTGATTCACACAATTGTTAGCGGTGTCCATCGAATGCTAATCTGAATATGCTAATGTACCTCAATGATCAGGTAATGATTATTCAAGCTGACTGTCAGCAGATCTCTTGAACATCGGTTATGTAAATAGTCTTGCTGTGAACTGACCGAGCCTTCTAAGTTGTTCCTCCCTTGGGAAGCCAGTTACTGACTATGTGACACGTCTCTTTCGAAATCAATGACTGACATCTTAAATGGCTACCATGAGGTTTCATGACAGCTAGCCATAACTGGGAGAGTGGAAAATGTTACCTAAGGGACCTACTGAGGAGAACATAGTGTGGTATCTTTAAACACAGCCTTTCAGATCCCCGGAATAGCCACCCTGTCAAACCACTATGGCTTTTCATATATTATCTCAGATGAGGCATTAAAGAAATCGAATGCTGGAAATCATAATAATACATCATACAATCACCCTGTTAAAGTAATGGCCTGAATTATATTTAAGTTTTACAAAAAAGACAGAAAAAATCAAATATAAAGCAGTTGGTAATTATAAATAATTTTATACAAAATGGCTATTACAGTAGATGGCTATTGACATACAAATAAAGGATTAAAGGATTAGATCTATCAGGCCAATTTAGTATTAACACCACTTATAACTACTCTATAACTACTCTATAACCACTCTACGCTATTTACAACTAACATACTATTTATACATACTCATGACTGCACCTATAAAGCATCATTATGCTATGTTATAAGCCTTTACAACTTTAAGTGACAGTGCATTATAAACCCACTTTGTCCTTTTTCACCTCATCGCAGTCATCATCAATAGGTCAAAATAGGTTTATAATAGCGCATTCATGTGTATCTATAAATAGCTCTGAATACCTATGTCAGTCATTAAAAAAGCTTTATGAATGCATTATAACCTTTTATGAATGTGTTTATAGGGACTTATAAATACTGAATTCATATAATGTGTTATCGTGCCACCATTTTTTAAAGTTGGTTCAAAGTAACACTTTCAACACAACAGTGTCTGTGAAGATTCTCATTCATCCAGGTCATGGTGGTCAAATGAGCTCAATTGTAAGCAACTGGACTTCTTTTTAGAGTTTGAAGACGTTTCACCTTTCATCCAAAAGGCTTCCTCAGTTCTGGCCTGATGATGGGGAACTAGGAGCTGTATCTCTGGATCACTGGAGCTGGAGCTGTAGACCACACTCACTCATTCATTCCATGACAAAACCTTTAACAGTCTAATGCTTACGTAACAGAGTGTGCTTAGCGCCCTGTCATCCATCACCCGGCCTTCACCCTGTGCAGTGCACCAGAGCAGCGAGGGCGATGAATGTCATTAGCCAGTGCAGGGTGCATCATGGAACAAAGTGCTGTTTCATTATTTAGGGGGAGACTGTATAATGTGCCCCCCAGCGATATCACGGGAGTGGTGAAGGACAGTGCGTCATCACCCTACAACCACATACACACACAAACACACACACACACACACACGCACACGCACACGCACACGCACACACACGCACACACACAAACACACACACACACACTCATATCTACTTACTCAGACACACTCACTCACTAACATACATAAACAAACACACACACCAGACACACACACACATCCTCCTGGGCTTACAATAACACTCACACAAACACACACCATTTAAATGCTGTCACTTTGGGGGTGAATTCACTTCCCACCAGCTTTGCATTGCATGTAGCCTCAATATGATATCAGAGGACAACCAAGGACACCTTTCCCTCTGTCTGTCTCTCTCTCTCTCTCTCCCTCCCTCTCCCTCTTCCCCTCTCTCTCTCTGTCTCCCTCACTCCCTTTCCTTTTTTCCATAACTACATCTGAGAGAATTTTCTAAAATTACAGTATGTAAACCCCCCAAAGAGACAGACAGAGAGAGAGAGAGAGAGAGAGAGAGAGAGAGAGAGAGAGAGAGAGAGAATGCTTAGCTTTGTCCTCATGAGGATTGTTTGTTAGTTTCCATAATTTACTCTGACAACTATCAGCAACTCCCATCTCTCTCCTCCTGTCCTGTTCTCTCCTCTCCTCCCCTTTCCTTTCCTCTCTTCTCCTCCTCTCCCCCCGCTCTCCTTCTCCTCTTCTCTTTCCTCCTCTTCTCTCCTCTGACC
>CM050217.1:31927500-31960000 GCA_027475355.1 Coilia nasus
TGCTATGACAACCGTGGCTGATAGTAACAACCTTGCTAACTTTGTGTGTTCGGGTGAACCCAAAAGGCACTTGGGTCTCATGCAGTAGTAATGGAACCTTCAGGAATACTCAAAGTTTTATACCTTTAATTTAAAGATTCATTCTGATTCATGGGAATGGTGAAAGGGATAGTGTGTGTGTGTGTGTGTGTGTATGTGTGTGAGTGTGTGTGTGTGTTTCAATGTCAGTGTGTGTGGTGTGTGTGTCTCAATGTCAGTATGTGTGCAAGTATGTGTGCAAGTATGTGTGTGCGCCTCAATGTCATTTTGTGTGTGTGTGTGTTTGTGTGTGTGTGAGAAAGAGAGAGAGAGAGAGAGAGAGAGAAAGAGAGAGACAGAGAGAGAGGTTTAACACTCATTTATTGTACCATAGTCACCAGTTGACATCAAGACATGTTACAACCAAATCCAAAAAAAAAACATCCATTCAGCCTTAAGAAGGAAAAGACCCTCTCCTTCACATCTTCAACAACATATTCAGCCCCATCCAATATAATCATCAAAAACAAAAGCACATATACACTAGCCCTGTAATGATATGCGTATCGAAACCGAAATTGCAACACGCAGAGCCACGAACCTGTCTCGCGGTGTAAGAAAGCAGCATCGCGACACTCCCTTTCATACTCCATCCTTCAGTAGAGATCCAGCCACATGATATGAGTTTATAGTGCTACCAAACTTTTAAAAATACTATTATTATGACCGCAGCTAGCGAAAGCAGTCATATTGGAGTTGCCGCGAAATTTTTCCCTTTTTATTTATTTATTTTTTATTTATTGACACTGAAACTCGGGGGGACATGAATGTTTGTAGACATGTAGCCCTAGAGGTTTGTGAGCGAATAACGCCTTTTGGCCCCCAAGGGCCACCCCCCCGCTGTGCCAGTGTCTGTCAAAGAGTGGAAGACCGGAAACGTTTTTGGTGAATAACTCAATCAACGTTTCACCCAACAACATAAAATTTTTGTGATATGTTGGTTTTACTGGGACGTATCAACCCAGCCCATAAATACTCACTTGAAGCATAGCGCCACCTAGTGATATGGGTAAATGCAAAAATTGGGATTTTGAGTTGCCAATATCTTGGACCGAGAAGGGGGAAACTGTGCAAAGTTGACATGCCATCTCTAAACAGCTTTCTTTTCATGTGTACTAAATTTTGTGACATTTCGTCATAGGGGGCGATGTTTATTGGCTAAGCTAGGTGTCAAAAAACAGTTTTTGTTAAATAACTCGTCAACAATTTTGCCCAAGACAACGATTTTGTGTTAGTATGTCGGTGTTACAGAGGCGTATTGACCTACGTAGCCCATAAACACTCACTTGAAGCATAGCGCCACCTAGTGATAAGGGCAAATGCAAAAACTGGGATTTTGAGTTGCCAATATCTTGGACTGAGAAGGTGGGAACTGAACAAAATACGTCATGCACGATCAGCACAAAGACCTCTAAAACCACAGCACGTGCCATACAATTTGGTCCATAGGGGGCGCTGTAAGTGTAGAAAATGTCATTTTGCCTATTATCTACAGAATGCTAATGTTTACAACCAATTCTTTTTATTGTGAAATCTATTGACCCCCACGCATTGAAAACACTGGTCGACGCCCACTTCCAATGAGAACATTTCGAAAACGAATCCAAATGAACTCATCATAGGCCGTTCATGTGAATCTCACCAAATTTGGTATATGTGACCGGCCACAGCAAAACCGGTCACATGTCGGCCAGAGCGAAACGGAGAAAATCACGTTGGAAGTGTTTTTTTCCAAAATTTGTGATTTTCGTTTTTTTGCAAAATGTGAGAGTTGAGATCATGAAGAAGCTATTCCACGTTTCAGATAACAGTATCGGTTGCTTTAAAAACATGCATTTTGCATTTGAAATTGGCAAGTTTTCAGGAAAGAATCTCGTCTTCCTTGGGGCGTGGATATATTACCATACTGGCGATACTGGCCATTCACGTGACGATTACGGTGCTCTTTTGTTTGTGTTTCCGCCAATCAGCTGTGTGCTAGAAGCAAACCTCGTGGCTACTTAAGCTGTGTAACTTCGACTGTAAATGCTACATAAGAAGAAGGGAGAACTCTCTCCTTGGGATGTTCACATAGTCAAAAACTTTCTTCAGAGTGTACAGAATGCAATCGGATCATCTAGCTGCCGAAAGAGAGTAAAGTACTAAGAGAGAGTGTCAGGGGTGATAGCTGGGAGGTAAGCGGGTCCCTACGCTAAAATATCCGTTGTCGATATACGTTGATCAACGTAATTGTCAGGCGGTATATATGGGTGTGCTCCCCTGGGAGAACATTTTGATAAATAGACCATTAAATTAAAGATTCTGATGACTTTTGTGGACATAAATGGACATTATTCAGACATGAGATGAACAAACCCAATACAAAACCATTACAGTAGAATGTTTGTGTAGAGCACCAGAGCTCTTGGAACCCTGGGCCTGGTAGGCCTGTTAAGGAATCCATCCCTGCTTTTAACTACCGTAAAATACCTAATAATAGCCGAGTTCCAATCAATCGCCGGATTCCCTTTAATTGCCGGGTGCAGGTGTAAATTTTGATAAATAAAGGCCGGTTCCAAATAAATGCCCCGTGTAATTCATAAAAAATCAAGAAAAAAGACGTGACCACTGTAGCTGCACGTTGTTCTTTTTCGCCCGTTTTGTTTACTGTTCACATAGCTGTGGTTTCATTTTAAGTAAGTCTTTACTACACAATCAGGGGAGATGTGTGAGAAAATGATGATCCTTCTTTCAGGTCGTGTTATCAAAAGAGTTTTGTTGTAAGCCATCATTTGCAATAACCTTTAGGGTGCAGGGAGGGCCTACCGGCATTCCAAATCCGAAGTAACGATAATGTTTGTCAATCTCACGTGTAGCCTACAATGCACATTTCATAGATGTAATCATTATCATCTATCGACTGTTTTAAGCACATCTACTAGCAAAGAAACACCATTTTGGGAAATGGGAAACACCCATTTTAAGCATCAAAGTTTATTGGTTTTTAGCATTTTAAAAGCACAACTGTGTTTCTGTTACTCACCACCATGCAAACTCTCCGAACTTCCTGGTTTCCGTGGAGAAACCGAGGGACTGTACCACAGGCTGGATATGGGGGAGTTTCAACTATTATGATAGGGGTGTTTTACGGGTGAATGGGAAACGGGTATTTTATTCTGCACATAAGGCTTTTTGGTTAATGAAAATGATTTTGAATTATTGTGCATTTTGTATGTTTCCTTTAATTATTATTTTTGGTCACAATGTTATTTAGTTAATTTAAAACAGTGAAAGTTGTAGTTGTATTGATTAAAAGAATTTGAATACCATATTTTACCAGTTTTGTTGAGCAAGATTTTTGTGAGGAAGGAATTAATCGCCTGTCCCAAATAGCCGCCTGTTCTCAAATAAATGCCTGGTCTGTTAAGTGATTGAAACAAATAATAGCCCCGGCTACTATTTGGTATTTTACGGTAGTCACTAACTGTACGTTCACACCAAAAGCGACCAAAGCGACCAGGTCGCCGAGGTCGCTGAAGAAGCTTCGTCGTTGAGTTCGCTTTGTTCGCTCATGACGTTTCAAGTCATTTAAAGGGCCGCAGCAAAAAAAAAAACTCCCCGACCAACAGTTGTAAAAGCGGCAATACATGTATATGCGTAGGGCAAAACATCGACGTACTTGAACTTTGACATGTTTGGTTAATAAAGGAATAAAAGAGTATAAAATGTCTACATGCACTGACAGCTGAAAAATATTCATATTCATACAGTAATTCATGAATTATTTAAGCCGCTGACTGAGTACATCAATTTACTTTTTAATTAGAATTGTTTGCATCCCTGTAGAAAAACAGGGCTGGGTCGTAGTGAACCGAAGAGCCTGCCACTGCTGTGATGAGCTTCTCTGCCATTTTTAATACAAAGTAGGAACTAGGTACTAAAGTTACACCGTTTGTTTCCTCGAACCCACCTGATTGTCGGACGTTGGTAAATCAATGTATTCCGATTGGTATTCGCGGTATTCGCCGAACCGCGTCATAGCTCATTACCATAAAGTTAACTGACTTTTAACTTCTCTTTTTCGCTCTGGTCGCCCAGTTCGCTTCGCTGCCGGCGAATTCGCTTTGTTCGCCCAATTCGCCGACCCTCCATAGAGAAACAATGACTTCCGTCGCTCTGGTCGCTTTGGTCGCTTTTGGTGTGAACGTACAGTTACCTGCATACATATTGCTTGTAAGTAACTAGAAATTGATCAATAGCCCAACCATTGACTAAAGTAGTGGTTCTTAAACTTTTTGTCTGGCGACCCCACAAAAAAAAAAAAAAAAAAAAAACTGATGAGGTCTGGCAACCCCACTTTTGGCCCAAACCCCTTGTAATTGCATTGGACAGGCTAGACCTGTCCATTTTTTAGGCTGGCTAATAGCACAAGCACATTTGGCTAGTACTGTTGTTTTGTTTTGATTCACAAAGTAGGAAAAGCAAGTTGTGGGAGCAGCAAGTTACATTGTTTCAGGGGCGTTGTTCCAGAAATTTTGCTATAAATTACATGTAATTTCGTGCATGCTGGCGCATTTTTACAGGCTCTTAGATTTATAGACGTTGCAATTGTATCTATAGAAACAGGCTTTGCATTTAATTCAATGCCTTAATTGTTTGCCACTAAAAGCATAGTGTTTTGGTGAAACTAAAATGTCAATGCAACCCTATTACAAAAAGTAGGTAATTTTAACTCCCCCTGCCCCTGCCACTCCAGCGCTGAGAACCGAGAACTAGGATGACATGTTACAGACTGAACAACAGCACAATAGCAGTTTTTCTAGCTGTGCTAACTTAAATATGACGCTATAAGCAGGTTGTGGATGGATGTTAAATGCAGAAAGACAACGTGAACGACATAAAACGTTTAAACAAGGACCATTGGCAACAATATAAAAAACACTTCAGTCAGTGTTAGTTAGCAAACTTATACGCTAAGTAATTTAGTTTAGCAAGTCAATTGTTACCTTATGGAGAAGCAACGTTAGCCAACCACGTTTTAATACCGTGAGAACCCCAGAACGTTTATTCATGGTTGTTTTCTCCATCGTGACTATGCAAGAGTACATAACACAATAAACTTTGCAGCCAGCACGCCCAAGCCCACCGTCTCAACATTCTAAAATAGAATGATAAAAAGGAACAAGACCACTAACCAAAACTGTAACCTACAAGAAGCCGTGAATCGCTGTCTAAAATAGTCGAAATTCACTTCAGTACACACAGATTAATGACAGACATGTTTAACCAATAAACACAAATAGCAAACAGCCATTTATCTGTCATTTGTCAGTCTCTCTATGCGCCGCATGTTGCATACCCTTTGCACCACTCCATTGTTTCTGGCGGAGCCGTAGCCCTGTCTATAAGCTGAGCACTTTTAACAACGCCTACGGATACGAAAAAAGCAGATTTTCATTTTATTTTCATTTTATTTTGTCCTTAGTTTCACCTGGCGAAGTAACATATCATTTTCCGACAGGAAAAAGAATTCGACAACACCACTATGGGTCATGACCATATACATACATACATAGACTGTATTTAAGAGAACGGTCGCAACCCCTAGTTTAAAAATCACTGATGTGGGAAACATTCCAAACATAAAATACATTCGCATGTAGAGTGACTGCTGAATTAATCTGATTGGCCAAGACCAGCCCCTAATACTGACTGGCTAAAGTAGACCTACAGTGGTATGGTTTAGTGAAGGCGCCCCTAAGGTTTTAAATTGTCAGGTCACGCGAACCTGAATTTTTTCCCCCTCACAAACAAGTCGATACGCCGGAAATCCGGCATGGTGCCGGAGCGCTATCACCCCTGGAGTGTTGACGGAGGGGAGGGGGAAGTCCCCCTTTATGCACAGCAGAGTCAAGACTCGTTTCATTGAAATTCGAATGGGACGCGTGTGGAGTTTAACTAATAAATTGGTTCTTACGTCTTTCTGGAGTTGTTGATGATTTTTGGAACCATGTGTCATAATCCGCAACTGTTTGTGATTATTTCAAGCCTAATAGTCTAAGTTGTTACTGTTTGGATTTTGAGAAGTGTAGCTTTACTTCAGGTCAGGCAGTAACACTAACTATGTTGTTGTTAGCGCGCTAACGCTAGCAAACTACGCTAACGTAATGGTTTAAATTGAAAGCTGTCACTTACTCACCAACACCCACCTAGATACTGTTACTGATATTAGCTCAAATGGACAAATTAATATAAAGGTATAAGGTTACAGCAATGTGTTAAATTCAAGGTGAGTGAAGTTAGCATTTAGCACATTGGTGTTGTCATAGTTAATACTATTGACTTAAATGAGCTAGTTCGTTAGCTTGCTAGCTCGCTGTACAGACAGACTAGGAGTTTGTTGGCATCAGTTTCGATTTGCGATGGGCGATTAATTTGAATAATGCCCGAAATGACTGGTGGTAATGACTAAATCTTTACTGCGGTATACAACAGTAATACTGTTGTAAAAACTGCAGCTTTGATACTGCAATGCAGCTGGTAGCTACTGCAGCGCTAGTTGCTAAATCATTAGCATCTCAGTCATAATACCACACGTCAGTGACAGTCTGTGGGGGGAGGGCTTATCTTAATGTCATGCTAATGGTCACTATTCGGCGAGAGTGAGGCAAACTTTAAGTGAGTTTTCTCAGTTTTGTGTTTTAAGGTGTGCATGCTTTCAAATGGCCACCAATTCTTCAAATATTATCAGATTTCCATGTGAAATTACACTTTCAGAATCTGTGAATAACTCAAAATGCCTCTCGGACGAGTTGTGGCCGGTTTTGCTGTGGCCGGTCACATATGTCATCTACAGACAATGCTAACAAAATGTTATCAAAGGATTTATCTTGAGATAAACTAGGGCTGGGCGATATATCGATATTATCGTAATATCGTATCGTAATTAGTGGTGGGCATAGATTAATTTTTTTAATCTAGATTAATCTAGATTAATCATAAAATTAATCTAGATTAAAATGGCTCATTTGAATTCTGCCGAAGGCATTCAGAATATGTGTGCTACCTAAATAATGACTAGAAGTAAGTCTTTGAGAACGGGTTTCTTAAGCCAGGTGGCACAGTAGACCAGGGGCTCATCTCCTGTTTCCAAAATGCATCACTAACTGCTTGAAAAAGCTGTTCTACTTTGATACTTGGTGATGGAAATAAATCATGTTCAATAAAATGTACTTGTGTTTACTAGCTGTTTATTTAGTTAAACATGAACTAAATGAAACATGAAACATGGATTTTGAACTGTAAGCCTACATAAGAAGTTGTGATGAACTGTTTACAGTCAGTAGCTTTGTGTCAATCAGTCCAAGCTCTATTTCTCCTTCTTCCACCAGTCACTTAGGCAGACCAGCTTGTTCACATTTTCTGGTGGCAAAGTAGATCTCCTTTTCTGCACAATATGGCCTGCTAAAGAAAAAACTCTCTCGCATGGGACAGTTGTGGCAGGAGTCCCCTTCAGTGCAATTCGGCTAAGTATACATCCGCATTAAAATATAGAGGTAGGGTATACATCCGCGCTAAAATATCAAGGTGAAAGCAGAAAGTGTTGAGGAAGGGAGCCGTTTGCTTCCGTGTTCTATTTTCGCAAGGGGGAGGGGGGAATCCCCCTTTATTCAGTGCAGAGCAGATTCTAGGTTCGTTTTACTGAAATGAATGGGACACATGTGGAGTTTAACTAATAAATTGGTCATTACGTTTTTCTGGAGTTGTTAAGGTTTTTTTGGAATCATGTGTCACAATCTGCAACTATTTGTAATAATTTCAAGCCTAATAGTGTAAGTTGTTACTGTTTGGATTTTGAGAAAATTAGCTTTATTTCAGGTCAGGCAGCAACCACTTACTATGTGGTTGTTAGCGCGCTAACGCTAGCGAACTACGCTAACGTAATGTTTTGAATTGAAAGCTGTCACTAACACCCACCTAGATACTGTTACTGGTTATAGTGTAAGCAGACAAAGTAATATAAAGTTATAGGGCTACAGCAATGTATTAAATTCAAGGTGAGCCCAATCGCTGTTAGCGTTTAGCACATGATGTTGTTATAGTTACTACTATTCACTTGAATGAGCTAGAGCTAGTTCGTTAGCTTGCTAGCTCGCTTTACAGACACACTAAATTATTTTCTAAGAGTTCGAAATAGGAATTTGTTGGCATTTTGGTCCCATAGTAACGTATTATGTTGGCTTATCTTTGTAGAATCTAAGATCTTTGGTGAAAGTCATCATAGTTTGTGTAGTATAAGACCCAGCTCCCAACCCAACTTTGAGAATAGATTAACGGCGATATTTTTTTTATCGCGCGATAAGAGTCTCGCGTTAACGCAGCACGTTAACGCCGATAACGGCCCGCCTCTAATCGTAATATTTATATCGATATGTATTTGACACTATATCGCCATATCGATATATTTTCAATGATACAATACCACTTTATCAAAACCACTTATCCTAATGTGTTCACACTGTTCAGACAGCCGGAGCTTTCTCGGATCACTCAGTTTTCATTGTGATCGTAACATTGAACGTGTTTTGACAGTCATTTTGCCTGAATGCTTATTGCCTGTCAGAGGAAGGTTAAGTTAAAAAAATAAAAATGAATAGATTTTTCCCTCCTGTTACTTTTAAATAGGTCACACAATGTTTCAATAATTATCGATATCGACCGATATGAAACACTTATATCGTGATACAGATTTCAGCCATATCGCCCAGCCCTAAGATAAACCGTTTCGAAGTTACATGTCAATGAACATTTAACATGTAGCTTAAAATTATTTAAAAGTCCATATCTTGGCTTTTAGTTGCTTAAATTTGGTCAAATTTGACATGCCAACTTTAAACAACCCTCTTTTGATGTGTACTAAATTGTGTGACATTTCGTCATAGGGGGCGATGTTTTTCGCCGAAGCTAGGTGTCAAAAAACAGTTTTTGTTAAATAATTCGTCAACAATTTTGCCCAAGACAACGATTTTGCATTAGTATGTCGGTGTTACAGAGGCGTATCGACCCAGCCCATAAACACTCACTTGAAGCATAGCGCCACCTAGTGAAATGGGTATGTGCAAAATTTGGGATTTTAAGTTGCCAATATCTTGGACTAACAAGGTAGGAACAGCATAAAATATGTCATGCACTAGTTTTTATTTTAAACTACATTACATCTAGTTTTTATTTGACATTAGTCGTCTATTTTAAAATATGTGGGCGTAAACCACAAAACCTAGATTTTTTTCGTCTACCTGCAAGCATCATCCAAATGGCGTTTCCTAAAAAACGGAAGTTCAGGAGGAGCGTGACGAAATTTGTCACGCCCTTCTCATTAACCTTTTCCGGTAACTTATTCACCGCTCACCTGTCAGTGTTTCTGCTCGCTTCTTTCTGCTCGCAAGGCCTCTGCTTGCTCGCCTGTTTTCCAGTGTTGCTCCTAAGGGCTCATTCACACCGCCTTGAGCGTATTCAGCGCGTGGGCGTATTCTGAGCGTATGACCGTTCACACCGGACATGTCAGCGTATTCAGCGCGGGAGCGGGAAGCCCCGTCTTTAAATGCACTTGGCCAATGTCTTTAGGTGCACATAGCCATGTTTCCCTATCTCTCACTTTAGTAAACACAATATGTGTTTCTCTAGTTTTATTTCCTTACTTTAAACGTTGTTTAGAAAGCAGCACTGCACCTAGTGCAACTTGACACTTTGATAAGGCCAGTGGAATATTTGACATCGTTCTAAATCATGTAGGCTGATCATTGTCTTTGACCTTTATTCACTCCCGGTACAAGAAAAGCGAACACGTTTTAACCCCTTCCATAAAGTTATGATAAACTCTACCTCTTTGCCAACAGTCACTTTGCCTACATCGGGTAAATAAATGATTAAATGTAGTGACTTATGGCCCTCAGTTTTGCCTAGTGGCTTGTTGACTAGATATATCAAACCAAGTAGGAAACACTGAATGACAAGAACGAGGTTACTATTTTTTTATAGCTCGAGTGGTCGACAGAAGACCGATTGAAGCTCTTCTTGCATTAAGACTCCGACGAAGAAATCTAAAGCGATATCTTGCTTCTTCCTATTAAGAACATAAAAGCTCCACCACTATTACCTACAACATGTTTGACTGGACAGCGTGACAACTTCAACGGTATTTCAGTTTGTGTGTTTATGTAGGATAGTCAATGCCCTTGTAGTGCAGATCTGATATGATAACCCCACTATTGATAGCTTTCCAGCGTTTGGTAATATTTTGCAGACAGTCGCGGGGTTTTTGAGGTAGTCCCTGTGTCAACACATGCATTGATAGCACAGTTGACATGAATTGTACACCGGTGCCTATAGCTTTCAATGGGATTTTGGCTGAATACGCTCAGAATACGCGCAGAAAAATAGACTCGGTTTCTATTCTCTAGCTGCAGTCCGTATTCTGAGCGTATTATACGCTCAGAATACGCTCAGAACACGGTTGCGGTGGGAATGGTCTCATCTGCTAACGTGCATTCTAAATGAATACGCTCAGAATATGCCTACGCGCTGAATACGCTGAGAGTTTGGTGTGAATGAGCCCTAAGTATGCCTTACTCCGATCGCTGCTCGATAGCCAACACCAACATTCCCCAACTACTTCAAACCGCCAGCAGCTACTCTAAATATTTTCTCCGAGCTTCAGTCGACTTCCCGGTATCCCTCTTCTGCCCGGGCGAATTCTGGCATCGCTACGGAGCCTACCCTTCTGCTTCTCTCCCGCTAAAGCGGCCATACACCCTGCCCTTTGCATCGGGAGCGTCATTCGACTTCCACATTTGCGAGGCTTGCGGATACAAAACCAAAGGTGTGTGCTGCGCTGCCTCCAAAGCTGTAGCGACCACGTCGCTACACCTTCCCTATCCCCTTAACCCTTTAGGCGCCAGAGGTTTTTTCCTAAAACGTTCGATTTTGACATCTTAATTTCAAAAGGCTATAACTTAAAAATCACAAGAGATAGAGACTTACTGTAAATTAGAGAAATATTAAGGATGATCCAAAGTTTATGTAGGGATTAAATTTACCCATCTAATTTGCATAGTATGACGTCACATGGCGACGGCCATCTTGGATTATAGAATTTTTATAAATTGTCACGTTTGAAAGATAAAATGCAGTACTCCTCCCCCAAAAATTGTGTATGTACCTTGTGTATGCTATATTGCACAATACTGAATGCTCAGATAAATAGTAAATAGCAAACAAACAGTGTAAATCTTTACTAATAAATGGCTGAACCAAACCGAATGCATGTAGCAGTAGGCTGACCTTTTGCTGTAGAGATTTTCCATTTACTACATAGGCACTCAGATTCCATATATGGGGCATATATATTTATTCTATATATATATATATCATAACAAGACTTGTTTAGTTTAAAATCTCATGACAAGATGAGACGAGAGACAATGTTAGGTTTTTTTTTTTTTTTTTTTAGGTTTGTTTTTTTGGTTGGGCATTTTTTTTGAGCTGACAAAGGCTAAAAACTGATGGGCAAAGCGATTTGTAAGAACATTCCAGAAATCATCAGAGAAAGAGTGACAGAAAATCTAGGGGCGAATTGGCATTGGAGATATCCAATTGGCTGATCAAAGGGCGTGAGCCAATTTTGATACCCCTCCTCATTGATCAACAGCAGGTGAGACAATACACCGGCATTCCCATCATCTTGCCTAGATAAACTAACGAGCATATTAGCTCCTCTGCCCCGTGCCACACCGTGCCCAGATCTGCTACGCACTTGTGCCGAGTGGAGAGAATTTTCATGGGTAGGACTCAAACTGCGTCTCCTCACTCTGCTTTTACGTTGTTCCCTAGCTCTCCTAGAAACACTTTGACCTCGTCTAACATACCCAGTGGCATTAGACAAAGGCTCTACCACGTTACTGTCTCTGCGATTAGGGAAAGGCACAGTCGGAAAACAAATTAGCTACATGGCTAGCGCAGTAAAAACACTGGACCCCGACTTCACTTCCAGCCTCGTTCCCCACACTACTAACACACCTGCTTACTCCCTGATTAAACATTCCCACCCCATGAAACACTGTTCCCATCGCTGACATTGAGCAAATTAGTATCTACTTTGGCCAAATGATCCGAAGATTGTGCTTGGTGTAGGGCTAAAACAATCACTTTGTCCAGCTGCATCACTGCAAGGCAGGGACGCATCTGAAGCGTCGTCGCTAAACGCATCACCGTCATCTTCTGGAGGCAGATATTCGCCTTCAGAATAAGGGTCTGCGAATAGAAGGTAAACTTCTTTGATGCCATTAGATGAAAAATGAAGGCAAACACTCGCTGACGTTGACAATATCGCTCTAATTATATGGCTTGCACGCAAACTAGCTCCGCTTTCGCTCACACTGATTCAACATGCTCTAGCTCGACTATTTTGTATAGAAACATGACGTAATTCTGAGTCAGGGACGTAGTATGACATGTCTACCACCTAGTGAAAGGGAGTTCAAACCAAATTTGACACCCTATTTGACAAAATCGACCGTTTTATTCAGTGCGGCATCTTGTCGACTTAAGTCGACAGTGGCGCCTAGAGGGTTAATGTCTCGCCGGCTCGAACCACGTTCGCACCGGCACCCCATCCCTGCCGTTATGGTGTCTTCCCCGGAGCCGTGCCACCACCACCTAACCCGTTGCGGTACTCTACAGGCCTCTGCTCACTTCAATACCAAGCCTCGGTTCCTCCCACCCTGTTACTTACATGTCTATATCAATCCGTGTTGATGCAGATATAAATGGCCGCACTTACACCTCCGTATTGTATGCCGTAAAGGCGTACTATGCATCCGTAGTTTGTATCTCTTAGGTTGTGCGCTCAATTAGTTCGTCTTCAGTGGGTTTATTTTGGATAATTAGCGCGTGAAAAAGACATCGTGGTACTCGTGTGTTCGTTAGCAGTCTGATAACGATGCTAACCATGCTATGACTGCTCATCAACTAACTGTGCAACAGTGATTAGCTAGTTAACAAAGGAAAAAACGTACTCCGCGCTTCTGGTGAACAACAATCCCGGTGCATCCAAAACAGGACAACGTATAAGTAAAAAGGTGCAAACACAACTAACGTTTCGACTCTGATGAAGACGCATGGCGTCGAAACGTTAGTTGTGTTTGCACCTTAAAACCTAATAAAATAAATAAGAAGACTCCCGTGCTGCACCATTTTTTTCCCTTTTTACTTAGTGATTAGCTAGTGTTTGTTAGCCGTGATACTAGCTGCCTTACCTGTGCTACTTGCTAATTTCGCTGCTAATACTGCTAATTTTGATGCTAATACTGTTTGTTTGCACTGAATAGACGTCCATTTGGGTAATCAGCGCACAGGAAATCGGTTGTGGCACTTGTATGTATGTTAGCAGGCTGGTAACGACGCTAACCATGCTTAAATGCAGAGCAACTAGCCGTGTTTAACGTAATTAGCCAATGTTCGTTAGCCGCGATGCTAACCGTGCTACCAGTGTTACTTGCTGCCTTCGCCAACGTTGTTAGCGGCTATGCTGACAATGCTCCTGCCTAACAAAGTTTGCTTATTCAGCCTTC
This sequence comes from Coilia nasus, assembly GCA_027475355.1. Taxonomy (NCBI): domain Eukaryota; kingdom Metazoa; phylum Chordata; class Actinopteri; order Clupeiformes; family Engraulidae; genus Coilia; species Coilia nasus. The sequence goes on from CM050217.1 coordinate 31,941,186, forward strand.
GGACGAAAAGTGAAGCGTCTTCAAGCTCCAAAAGAAGTCCAGTCGTTTACAGCCTAACTCCTTTGATTGCTGTGGCCCGGATAAATGAGAATCTATACAGACACGGTCTGTTTTTGTGGTGGGTCGTTAGAAACGTTTGCTACCAAGCAAACTTATATTGACTGGTTCTTTCGGAGTTTTACTCGAATTAATTCGGTTACGTTATCTTTAGTAGCTTTGGCAACGTACTTAGTTTGACTACGGTTCCCTTTAAAAGTGGTTCATGCTGATCAGTGCCCTGATGAAGCGGCTCTCATTTCCCCATGCTGGTGCTTACACACAGTTCAATCGCCCACCACTCGGCAAAGCGGTTTTACTTCTCCATCAAACCCGTCACGGTGTACCCCGTACGCATGTGCAAACTTTGAATTCGACATTAGCAGACATCTTTATCAAATAATCTGGTCCTTAGTTTACCGGGTCGTTCCTTCACTCCCATTATAGTCATCCCTCTCCCGTTTTTGAGCCAGCATTTGTATTGAGTGAAATAGCGCCCCCGCTTCCCCTAACATTGTCCATTGGGGCTATGAGACGAAACAAGGTATTACACTCCTGTGGCATGAAGCCGAATTGGCCTACTAGTCACCACGAATGACAAATAACATTTTGGCATTATTGCTGGGCTGGCATGGTTTTCCCACGCAGGGACTTGGCTTTCACATTACCTCGTTATGTCTCCTTTGCAGTTGTCCTGAGGCACAAGTGTGCAGTGTCTCAACATGCATCGTTCTCGTTCCATCGTTTCATTTATTTGCCAATTAGATTTCTTATGTCCAGAATCTAGCTATATTAGTGGATAGCGTACAATATGCACATGTTTTGTTGGGTACTGGTATCCATATTGGTTCGATACTTGCAGGATTCCTAACACCGCAGCCTGCGTGGCTGCAGATGGAGTACACTTGCTAACTACTTTATCAATCACTACAGGCCAGCAGATCTCACACAGTAGTTTAAAGCATTCTTTTCAGGTGCACACACATGGTTGGCACAAGTTGTTTGATGCACCAAGCTCGCTCTGCTAGGCTATGCTATTTTCTCTATTTTGTCTGCAAAAAGCTTCAAAACCAGGCTGTTTACAGCATCCATCACTTATACAACGCACGCAGAGAAGAAGCAGGAGAGGGGAGACACCTCCTGTTGCACCCCAAGCCAACACAAACTGAATAAATACACACATGAACATCACATTGGGACTGTCTGTCTTCTACAGCAGCACCTATTCTATGCTCACCACTGCTTTTTTTGGGCTACACTGCCACTGCCAGTGTAGGGCTTGGAGCCTTTTTCCCCTTGTTGGAGAGCGCCAGACGTTGAACTGCAACGCTACTAGTTTTAGGCTACACTGCCGCTGCTAGCGTAGAGCTTGAAACCAGAGCCCCTCCTGGAGAGCGCTGGATGTTGAACTGCACCGCTGCTCGTCTTAAGCTACACTGCCGCTGCTAGCATAGGGCTCAAAACCAGTGCCCCTATTGGAGAGTGCCGAATGTTAAACAGCACCGCTGCTTGTTTTAGGCTACACTGCGGCTGCCAATGTAGGGCTTGGAACCATGCCCCCATGACTGCTGGATGTTGAACTGCATTACTGTGTCGTCCTGGGCAGGTGGGCAGGAATATATTTCGGAGGTTGAACCACCCACGGGAAACGGGACCTCCTGCAAATGGCACAGTAGCCTTTAGCATTTTATAGACTTTTATGCTTTTAGCGCCACTTTGAAATCGAATAATTTTACACATAGGTTAATAGCGCTTTGCCTGTAACGGTTATCTTATTTTTCATAATCTTAACAGTGGTGTAGCACATGTCCACTCTTGGCTGTCCAACCCTGAGTAGCCATTTGTAATGGTGGTGGTAAAGGAATTTTTCCCGGACTTCCCAATGTTTTTTCCACAAAATTGGCAAGAGAGTGTTTTTTCTTTGGGTAACGTGGGTTTTCGCCTTTCCCCGAGAGTGTGACTGATAAATAATCAGAAATAATTTAGTCATGTTCTGTAGGTCCAAAAATAAATAAATAAATACATAAAAATAATAAATAAATAAAAAGGGTGGCTACATAAAGAGTAATTTAATTTGTGCAAAACATCAAAGGGCAACGCATCTGTTTTGGTTCACGCCTCAGAATGCTCCCCTTTGCAAATTCCCACCCACTGGCAGCTATCGCGCTAGTTCCCACGCACGCTTCGTCTGCCCTGTTTATTTCCGCTAAGAAAATTGAGGAGTACCTGCGTACTCTGGTCAATGCATCAGCTCTAGCAGCAGAACTAGCTCACCTCACGGACAGTGATTTCGCTTTGCCTTCCAGAATTCAGGATATTGGCTCCGGCTGTGGCCCCGGACCTGACTCCAGTACCATCATTGACAGAAGCACCTTCGGTTTAATGCCTCAATGTTCTCCATCGCAAATTCCCACACATTTGAGGCTATCGGGCTGTGCCCATGCACGCTCTGTCTGCCCTGTTTATTTCAGCTAAGGAAATCGAGGAGTACCTGCGTACTCTGACCAACGCTTCAGCTGTAGCAGCAGAACTAGTTTACTTCCCAGTCAGCAAATTGCTCACTAGCTACTGCATTTCTCTAATGATTAAAGGTATCCGTAAGGCCAAACCGGTTACTCTTGACTTTCGGCTCCCCATCACCATTCATTTGCTGATTTCCTGCGTTCAAACCCCATACAGACCTGTGGCTAACGCTGATGGCTATGTTCTTATTGGCGTATTTTGGGCTGCTTAGATATAACGAATTCATAACTTCCAGTGCCAATTTCAACCCTCAAATTCACCTACGCGTCCGCAACCTACAATTTTAGATTCATTCATTATATCAATTACCGTGCCTCCGTCACCTCTCAGAATGATCCCCTCTTTATGTCCGACGGACAGCCAATTACACGCTCACTGTTTCAATTCCACCTTAAATCCATAACTCCTCAAATAAGAATCCCAGCAGATTGTTGTCTCACTCTTCTCGAATTGGCACAGCCACCACTGCAGCATCTAACGGTCTCTCCGAGATATTATTCAAAACCCTCGGCCGGTGGTCCTCGGATGCTTATCAGTTATACATCTGATGTAATCCATCAGATCTAAAGAAAGCTCAGCTAACACTTACATTGTGATTCGTAATGCACGGTCCTGGCCAAGGGTTCCTTAAACATTTGCCTCTTTTGGGGTGCTTGCTCGGACACCTGCCTGCGTAGGGTCATGCAAAGACTTGTTAGCACATCAGGACCCTGGCCTGCGACCTTGCCCAAATACGCTCTACTTGCATATCATTTAAATGTCTCACTTGCCATCAATTTAAAAATGTTTCACACTATCTCATGAGATACTTTCTAAATCTCATTCGGGATCGATCATGCCTCTCGGGTGCTCGCGTGTCCCGTAGGACTTCTGCCATGCAGTCGTTCTGCTGGGGCCTCGTGGATGCACCTTGTGATCCGTCCTGCCGCGCAGAGCCTGGATCAGGAGACGCTCGCCAACTTTATTTGTACATGCTCATTCTCATCGCCACCTCAGATCGATCCCCAATGCTTCTCGGGTGCTTGCACGTCCTGCCAGTCTTCTGCCGCGCAGTCGTTCTGTCAGGAATGGCGGATGCACTTTCTGATCCGTCCTGCTGCAGCAGGCGGCTCTTCTGCGGAGAGCCCCCGGATCAAGAGAAGCGCCCCAAATTCTCTTTATCTTAATAATCGCTCGTTTACTCAAATTTCGGAACGTGAACTAGTGAACTGCGTGTGATTGACGACCTTTCAGTCACATGACTGCAAAACGTTTAGCTCACGTAACAACGTGGATGAGACGGATTGTGACAGGCAGCAAACAATGGCTAGTTCAGGTAGTCCTAATTGTCCAGGTTGTCTTGAGAGTAGTAGAGGAGTACAACCTTTTCATTAAAGCGTATCATTGTTTATTTGTTCTCACTTGTTTTTTGTTGTTTTATTGTAGTCTTGAAATAATTATCTCTGGTAGTGTGATTTTTTGTTTGATACCTTTTCTGTTGTTTAGTTCCAATAGCTTGGTGGCTAGCTTAGCCACCTAGCACTTCACTTCGCTTAGTTTTTCAACCATCTTTTCCAAAACGTCTGTTTGTCAATTAGTTTGTGCACCATGCAGAGATACACTTTCAAACAAGACGGTTGCTGCGTCTGGTAGCTCAAACGTGGGTTGTTGGGCAGTGCCTTCCCCTTCGGTAAACAGTTCCAATGTGAATCTGCCCACTTCTCAACCTAACAAACATAGTGTTAGCAGTGTAGTTCCAGCTGCTAACATAGATATGCGTCAGCTAAATAATAGTGCACCATCCCAGCCAATATTAAAAGTGTACCCTAAACGAATGTTTAGTCAGACTTTGTGTTCGTTTAACTCCAACTGGTACCAATCCCGACCATGGTTGCAGTACTCTGTGAACCTCGACACATGCTTTTGTTTTCCTTGTCGTCAGTTTGCAGGCATGAGCGATAGAGACTTACTCTTCACCAAAACAGGTTACTGTAATTGGAAAGGTGCGTTGGAGAAGGGTAAAGGATTTCAAAACACAGACAAGATCTCAGGAATTAGGGAAAACACAGGTGGAAAAAATCGCTACTCTATCATGTTACTTTGTATTATGGGAATTAGGACATGGTCTTATTAATCCTTTCCTTATGGAGTTGAATTCCATTTATTTTTCAACAGTATTTTTTTTTACAGAAACTTGCGAAATATTTATTTATTTATTTTGCTATACTTCATATTATTCAATTGTTAAATGTTGTTTGAACAAAATGCCTTTTCAATTAAAAAAAAATTGTGGGGTGTATCGAACCGTGGGTCAAAAATCGTGATACAAACCGAATCGTGAGTTGGTGTATCGTTACAGCCCTAATATACACTATCTCATCATTACCAAATAAACAACAACCTACCACTACCAACAGTTGACCACAATTTTTTGTCCAAACAATTCAACATTGTCCGTTACTTGAAAGTAGACAAATTCAGCTAAGATTCTTGACTCAACTAAAGTTTTAAACATACCAATGACATCCACCACTATTCCCTCTTGCTCAAATTTACAACATTTCCAAACAAACATCTTAGCCTATCCCACCAGAAAATTTAAACAGGTACACACATCCTTATTTTTCCTTGAGTACTTGACTCCAAAAATAAACATTTCCTTTGAAAAAATAAAACCAAAACAAATGCATACCTTAACAAGTAAATCGAAAAGAGGAGTCAGTTTTGCACACTCTGAAAAAACATCAAATACAGTCTCAGGCACATTGCACACAGTACACAGATTTGAAACGTTATTCCCCAACCTCGAAACAAATATCCTTCTGACCATAGTACAATGCAACACACGCCACTGAAGGTCACCAGTGCGTTTGGGGATAGGACTTTTATATAAAGTCCTTTATGCAGGCGACATACTGGCTGATGCCCAAAAAAAAGCCTCCATTTTGTGTCAGGCCGACCCTTTAATCGTGACAGGTGAGTGATTTTAACACACGTTATACAATACCTTCTTCCCAACCAAATGAAACCCCACGTCAATACACCCCTCCCATGTAAATAAACAACCTTTATAAACCTCCTCCCCCGTAACTTCAGGTGATATTTTAAGTTCTGAAAAACCAACCCGTCTGTGCCCGTGCCACTGGTTAAAAAAACCTCAGTGAAGTCCTTCAACCCCCTTGGCAAAGAAGCCTTTAAAACTCCAAGCAGCCTACTAACATTCCTTATTGACCTAAAACCCAATTGCTGTGCCACTGACTGTGATGTTCTCTACACTCCCCCAGATAGGTCAAACAGATCCTTTACCCTTGCAATGCCCACTCCAATAAAAAATTCAATGAAACCCTGTGAGAACCCCGGCTGTGCCCCAAGAAACATATTGTGAAATAAAGGCTCCTTTACCCCATAATGATCATTGCCCCCCCTTGACATGTTAAAAAGACCCCATGCCTTAAACACTAAACAGTAAAAAAGAGTACTGGAATACAGCCTGCTATGTATAGTGGCCTTGTGACCAGACCAAATGTTTATCAAGATGTCCACCACCTGCTTTCCTGAGAAGCGACAGTCCAAAGGTAATTCATGGTGTGCCCTCTGGAGAGTACAACAACCTTTGAAGTGTCTGAAGTCTAAGTGCTCTGATCTTTGAATCCACATGTATCAGGCCCTGCCCACCCTCATACAGTGGCAGATGCAGAACCCCAGGAGCACACCAGTGGTATCCATTCCAAAAATTCCAAATTCTTTTTGAATCTGCCCAATAAGTTCCTTGGGAGGATCCAGCACTGTCACCCTGTGCCACAGCATAGATGCTGCTTAATTGTTAATTACAAGACATCGGCTTCGGTATAACAGCTGTGGAAGAACCCACCTCCATTTGCGCAACCGTCCCTTAACTTTGTCCATCAGCCCCTCCCAGTTCTTACTCATATACCCCTCAGATCCCAAAAACACCCCGAGAATTTTAAACCCCTTCCTTCCACACACACATTGCTGAGGCAGCTTTGGTGGTTGGGTGGTCACCCAACTCCCCAGCAGGAGGGAGGTACACTTGCCCCAGTTTATACGGGCTGATATAGCTCTTCCATACACATCCAGACAAGATAATAGAGACCCAATGTCATTGTCATTCCTGAACACCGCAGTCACATCATCAGCATATGCAGTCAGTTTAACAGGTAAAGAAAGAGAGGAACCAGGAGTGTTCACTCCTGTCAGATGCCTTCTCAATGAGACCAACAGGGGCTCAATGGCCAGCGAATAGAGAAGCCCTGATAGAGGGCATCCCTGACGAATGCCCCTGAAGACTGGGAACTGTCTAGTCAGTGCTCCATTTATCTTTAACATACTATATACAGTACATCCTTGTATAGCAATGAAATAAAAGACACAAAGCCTTGCCCAAAACCAAAAGCCTTCAAAGTTTCCACCAGGTAGACATGCTCCACTCTGTCGAAGGCCTTCTCCTGATCCAAGGAGAAGAGCCCCAAATCCAGTGAGTGAGTCCTTGACGTAATAATGTCCCGTACTGAAAACAAGTTGTCAAAAATAGTCCGTTTTGGCAACTGGTAAAGGGCCTCATAAAAGGAGACGGCATGTGGCATAATCTCCCCCTGGTGCAGTGTTTCTCTGCCATCAGGTAATTTAAGATGTGAAATTGTCTTCTGTTCCTGAGCCCTTTTCTCCAGCCCAAAGAAAAAAGACGTTGGAGCATCCATGTCATTAAACTGCGAAAACCGGGCCCTCACCAGTGCTCCCTTACCCCTCTCCTCCATAAGATTTTTAAGTAGGAATCTATTTTTTCGTACAGCATCAGTCCTTGAATCATTTCAGCCACCATTAATGAGGCTCGTTTGGTCAGCGATTGCTTGTTCAAGGGCCAGCATCCTCTCTTTAAGAATCCTGGTGTTATGTGCAGTGTACTGTAAGCAGAAGATCTTTATCTGTGCCTTACCCTAATCCCAGCATTGGCTTAGGGATGGGAACCTCGACCTCTCCTCTCTCCACACTTCCCAGAAAGAGTTGAAAGAGTGAATGAAAGAGTGATCCTAGAGTAACTTAATATTAAGATTGGATAGAGACAGTTGCAGATATATAATGATGATCAGACAAAAAGGTAGGTGAGATAGAATTATTATGAAACATCCCTCTATAATCAGCCTCCACATATAATCTGTCAAGTCTGGCTCCAGTCACCTGCGTGGAACTCATTTTCAACCAACTGTACTGCCTAACCCCCGGAAAGGCATCCCGCCACAAATCAACAAGGCTAAAATTGGTGATTACTAACACCTCAGCAGACTGAGGATGAGGTTCCTCATGATTCCGGTCAGCTACATGATTTAATGTGCAATTAAAATCACCCCCCAACACAATAATGTGACCCTGTGGGGAACCTGACAATGCCTCAGCTAATTTCTTTAAAAAAGGCCATGTTCACTGCCATCATTAGGTGCATACATGTTAAAAAAAGGAAAACATCTATCTCCTATAGCCACATCCACCCTGGGAAACCTTCCCCCCACCACCTCAATTATGGTTGGTTGGCTTGAAATTTTGGGTAAGAGAAGCACAGCCACTCCTGCACTCAGATTGGTCCCATGGCTCAGAGAAACACTACCACCCCAGTCCCTTATCCACTGCATTTAATTTTCCTGGTCTGAGTGTGTTTCTTGCAAAAACACCACATCAACCATTCATTTAATGAGCCAATATTAAAACACATCATAAGGGCTACAAAAGGAAGCCACCAAAAAAACGACCTATCCTGCAGCAGCATTTTAACTTCTGTACTTCGGGGATTGCTTCTTTAATCTTTTTTTAACAGCACTCACGATTTTTTTTAAATCTATACCGCTTTGGTTTGTCTAGCTCATCAAAAGTTGCTTTTTTCATAGCAACAGCATGAATCAATGAAAAGCCCCAGATTGGGAAACCATTTCTCTAGCTTTGGTTTGCGCTGATTTTTGATCAAGAAACTCATTCAACTGTGAAACTGAATAAAGCGAAGCCATTCTACTGCTAAGGCCACCTTCCATGGTTACACTGTCCTGAGACATCACTTCGAGATCGCCAAGCTCGCACTCGCTTTCAGAGAAATTCTCAACAGACTGTGCATCATTACTCTCAGACACCAGATCCCCATCACTTTGCACTATATTGCTACATTGCATCTGCGACTCAGGGAAGACCAACACCTCCGCGCTCACAGAGCCCATCACAGCACGGCAAACATTGCTGGGGTCTGAGCTGCCCGGACACGTGCCCTCACTCTGCTGACTTTGATCCACCTTATTTGTTGCCCCCACTTCCATGCCAACAGTGACTGGAGATGTCTTTAAAGCTCCGCACCTTCAGCGCTAGTAGGGCCCTCATGTTGTGAATCAGTGATTTCACCTCCCTCCGTCTCAGGCAAATTACCTGTTTCCGAAGGTGATCCTTGCACGTCGGCATTAGACACCTACAAGTCGGGGCTGCCCCCACTAGCTTCTTTGCCAACTGGGCAGTTCTGCTTAACATGGCCTGGTTTCCCACATTTTATTGAAGCATTGCTAATAAAAATGATATAATCCTTACCGGCAATTGAGAGCTTTACGGATACATCTAGCGTCCAAATTCCGCTTTCATCACCATAAACGTTTGACGTCTGAAGGACAAGGGGGATCATTCTAAGGGGTCCAACTATTTTCCCATACCTTGCAAGAATACCTTCTAGCATATGACCAGGAATAAAAGGTGGGACATTAGACAGAATCACCTTTTTTGAGGGATTCGACAGTGGCAACACGGAAAGGAATTGCTCCTTTACCGTGACGCCATCTTCAACAAGCTGATCAACCATACTAACCTCCTTTAGAAACAAAACAATAGCTCTGTTCATCCTAGAAGCAGACAAAATATTCCCTGACCCAACTTCACTGCCAACTGCTTTCAAAACAAGAAATCGATTCGTCCGGCATACACTTGCAGCCATGTTGGGGAGACAGGTCCGCAAAACCGTCTGAATCAGCACCCATAGTGGAGTTTAAGCGCTGACAAAACCCAGCGCTCAACCCCGTAAACACAACTTAACGCAGCCTACCACTAAACTACCTAAAAAGAAAGGGAAAAAAAGTGGAAAACTCACTCAAAAACGGCGCCACTCACACACTCACGTACTCACGTACTCCCTCCAATCACTCGCACTCACACTCTGCACATGCGCACCAGAGAGACAGTGAGAGAAAGTGAAACAGAGAGAGAGAGAGTGTGTGTGTGTGTGTGTGTGTGAGAATGTGAGTTTATGTGTGCCGGATGTCTTTATCATATGTGAGTAGGTATATGTTGTGTGTGAATCCTTTGTGCTTCATTGTGTGTGTGGTGTGTGAGAATAGCAAATTAAGTAAGAGGTAGAGACAGAGGTAGAAAGTCTCGCTAACCTTACTCAAGGATAGGATATTAGCAGTTCTTCCAAAATGGCCACAGGCCTCTTCAACATGATAAGGCAATGTTGCAAATGCAAAAAACATAAGTATACTGTCTGGCCTTGCCAGCCCTTTAATCTCAGTCACATATCTGTAACTCTGTGTTGTTTCTCACTGTTTTCCACATTTGGTATATGTTAGCTTAAGCGTTTCTCTGCCACAGTTCATTTTACATTTAAACCAAGGTGGCATTTATAAAGTGGGTAAAAGTTGCCCCACTTTACATTTCTGGTGTGAATTTAAGCAATCAAAAAGTATTTGTCTATTAGTATTTATTCATTACATTTAATGTTCTAAGCTGTCTACCAGTCCTAATAAAAATGACAAACATGCTCGATGCTCAATGCTCAAACATGCTTTATTTATTTGTTGCGTAGGGAAGTGGAGTGTTTACACTCGGGATCATTTTTTGTGTTTCATCATTTCCATTACTGCAGCCAAAGCCTTCAGTCTCTCCTGTTCAAGTTCCCCCATAAACTCTGCTTTCGTTCTTTCTTCATCTCTTTTGTTTTGGTCTGCCATGGACTTCCTGTCCTTCTCTGGTGTTTTTTTCTCACTTGCTTTCACTTCCTTGGCCTGTTTTTGTCTTTTTCCTTTGTTCACTGCTCCTTGATGTTGGTTCGCCATGGCTCCCATTGCAGTCTTAGGACCACCATCTCCTTGATGCTCACTCATGTCTAATTAAGGCACAAAAGGTACCATTGCACATGATACACAACCAGATACATGTAACCATTCCACATGCAGATACATGTAACCATTGCACGAGACACATGCTGAGTCATGTAACAATCACACATGATACACACCAGCAGGCTTCAGCAACATCTGACTGAAGTATGTTTTCATGACAAACCTGCTGGTGTTGACTTCTGAAGAGGGCTTTTGACGTGTACTGTCTCCTTTAACACCATCAGTGGTTCTGTACAGAGAAAACAGAGTTTAGTGATACTGAAATTACCTATTGTAGGCCACACATAAATGTCTCAGGACAAATGATTTCGCAAAATAGGTTCTTTTGTGATTATCTAGTCATTTTAATGAATTGCAATATAATTACGTTTTGCTTTGGCTGACTGGGGTCCAGGCTGGTCCTCAAGATCTGGTGCCCGTCTGGTGATGATGCTCAAAGGCTCCTTTTTGGTATCACTATGTTTATCTGTGACCCTCTCTTCTGGTTTTAGAATCTCTATTTTCTTCTTCTCCACAGTCACCAACAGGCTGTCTTCATTTTTGGCTGCCACTATCTGTTCTTCTTCTTTCTCTTCCTCCATTCTTTCCCTGTTCAGCTTCAAGTTTGCTTCCTCTTCCTGTCTTACCTTCTCCATCCTCCCCTTCTTTTTCACGGTATTTATTTCCTCTTCCATTCTAAACTCCTCATCTGGTGTCTTTTTCTCATTTGCTTTCTTTTTCTTGCCCCGTTTTTGTCTTTTTCCTTTGTTCACTGCTGTATGATGTTGGTCCACCATGGCCCCCATTGCAGTCTCAGGACCATCTGCTTGGTACTGGCTCATGTCTAATTAAGGCACAGAAGATACATGTAACCATCGCACATGATGCACACCAGCAGGCTTCAACAACATCTGACTAGGGTTAGGGTTAGGGTTAGGGTTAGGGTTAGTTAGGGTTAGGGACTGCTGGTGTTGACTTCTGAAGAGGGCTTTTGATGTGTACTGTCTCCTTTAACACCATCAGTGGTTCTGCACAGAGAAAACAGAGTTTAGTGTATACTCAAAATGACCTATTGTAGGCCACACATAAATGTCTTAGGACAAATGATTTCGCAAAATAGGCTCTTTTGTGATTATTCAGTTATTTTAATAAATTACAATATGATTACCTTTTGCTTTGGCTGACTGGGGTCCAGGCTGGTCCTCAAGATCTGGTGCCCGTGTCCCTGTTGTCCTCATAGTTGTTAAACCGGTGACGCTCTCAGTGATGTTGCTAAAAGGCTCCTTCTTAGTGTTACTATGTTCATTTGTGACTCTCTTCCTCTCTCCTGGGTTCAGAACTTTTTTCTCCTTCTCTATTTTCTTCTTCTCCACAGTCCCCAACAGGCTGTCTTCATTTTTGGTTGGGGCCATCTTTTTTTCTTCTTTCTCTTCCTCCATTCTTTCTCTGTTCAGCTCCAAGTTTGCTACCTCTTCCTGTCTTACCTTCTCTATCCTTCCCTTCTCTACCGTGCTCTTTATTTCCTCTTCCATTCTAAACTCTTCTGTTCCGGTTATTCCTTCTTTCACCATGTTTCTCTCTTGCTCCTGCGTCATTTTCTCTTCATCTGGTGGAAGTGCAACATTGCTGTCATCCACTTCCTGTACTCTTTTCTCTGCCATTTTAAGTTTAGTTGCCTCCTGTCTTTGTTCCTTAGTTAATTTGTTGGTTAATCCCTCCAGCCTTTTCAAATTAAGGGTCAATCGGGCCATTTCCTTTCCATGTTTTTCTTGCTTTTGCTCCATTACCTTTATACGTTTTTCCTCCTCAATGTGATTTGTTCTCTCTGTCATTTGTTTTTGATGTTCCTTAGCCTTCCAATTACCAAATTCTCTCTTCAGATGATGATTCTCTTTTTCTAAATTTGTTATCATCGGTGTGAGATCCTCATTCTCAGATTTGAGGGAGAATTTTCTTTTCAAATGAAGGGCCAATCCTGCCATCTCCTTCTCATGCTTTTCTCTATTATGCTCCATAGCTTTAATTAGCCTTTCCATCTCAATCATATGATTTGATATCTCTGCCATTCGTATCTCATGTTCTTTGGCCTTCCAATGATCAAATTCTTTCTTCAGATGAAGATTCTCTTTTTCTAATGTTTTTATCCTCAGCGTGAAGTCCTCATTCTCAGCCTTGAGGGAGAATTTTCTTTTCAAATGAAGGGACAATCCTGCCATCTCCTTCTCGTGCTTTTTTTCTATTGTGCTCCATAGCTTTAATTAGCCTTTCTATCTCAATCATATGATTTGACTTCTCTGTCATCCTTATTCCATTCTCTTTAGCCTTCCAATCATCGAGCTCCTGTCTTAGATGGAGGTTCTCTTTTTCCAGATTCTGTATCCTCAGCATACATTCCTCATTCTCAGTTTTGAGGGAGAACTTCCTTTCTAAATCAAGGGCCAACTGGACCATCTCCTTTCGATGTTTCTCTTCATTGTTCTCCATGGCTTTGATAAGCCTTTCTATTTCACCCTTGTGGTGTGTGTTCTCAATCATTCTTTGTTTGTGTTCCTCAGCCTTCCACTGATCAAACTCTCTCCTCAGATGAAGATTCTCAGCTTGCAAATTCTGTATTGTCAGTGCAAATTTCTCATTCTGAGTTGTGAATCTGTTTATCTTTTCTAAATCAAGGGCCAATCATGCCATCTCCTCATGCTTTTCTCGATTGTGCTCCATAGCTTTGATAAGCGTTTCTATCTCAGCCATGTAATGTGTTCTCTCTGTCAAACTATTTTCGTGTTCCTTAGCCTTCCAGTGTTCAAATTCTCTTTTTAGACTTAGGTTCTCTGTTTCCATATTTCGTATTTTCACTGTAGATTCCTCATTCTCAGATTCGAATGAATTTAATCTTCTCTCCAGAAGTGCAATGCACTGCATAGCCGAGATATATCTGGTTTTGATCAGGCTTTCATGCATGGTTTTGGCTCTTCCCCTCTCCTCCATCTCTCTCCTCACTTCCTGCCTTGTGCTGGCTAGTTCCTCTTCCATCCAGCCTTTCATTTCTGTGGAGCTCCACAGATCAATGCTTTTGTCATTCTTCTTGTCATCCTCCCTGTCCTCACTCAAAATGTTCTTTTTTTGAGGACCACATGTTACTTCTGACTGTCCATCTCAACTCTCCTCACTCCTTTCTTATTCCTACTTTCGACCGTCTTTAAGATCTCAATGAGAGGCACATACTGTCCGGTGAAGTGGTAGACATTACCCCCTGAAGTCAGCTTTAGCTGCTGGATGTCTCCCCTCTCCAGCATCCTCTCCTTAAAGGTGGCCTGGTAAACAGGCCCCCTCGGCCTGAGAGGGGACTGCTCTGCCTGAAGTGCATCAGTGAGTTTGAGTCCTGCCAGTGACAGCCCTGTCCTCAAACCTCAGCTCCACGATGCCTCACTGCCACTGTTCGCCATCGTGTCACATCGTTGTATGACACGTGGATGAACAGAAACTATAAACACAGAGAGAAGTACCACAGAAGTAATCAGTTACTGGTTGTGGTCCATCCAGGTGGGTATGGCTACATGCTATGTCCGGATGTTACCATTACGAGTTACTATAGCAATATTCTAACCTTTTTTTACAGGGCTATGAGTGGCCAAAACCACAAAATTATAAAATCTGCTTTAGTGATAATGTAGAAATTATTATTATAATAATTATTATTAGTCATGTCATAGTATTAGTACCATGGCAGTTAATGTATTTCTGCATATATTGCTAGATACATGTCAGATGTTAGTTTTTGTTAGGTTTTTAATGTTGAAAATTAATATTAATGCTAAATACACATAAAATGACTAAAAATGTGTTTCATCTTACCTTACTCACAAAAAACTGTTTTACTCTACTTCTCTCAATCTGTGTAATATGAAAATGGGAACATCTTATACTTTAAATATGTCATGAATAAGTATGATAATTATTAATATGTAATAAATAATAAAATATAAAGTAATTTAAGCAGGAGATAGAGGCAGACTTCTCCACTGGCAGGGGAGGGGAACACTAAATGGCGGCGCCTAGCAGTAGGCTAAAATGCTTGCATGTACATGTAGAAACTCTCTTCTGTTAGTGAATCATATACAGCCATTTGGTTAGACAAAGCTGTTTCTCTGTGTGCTTAATAAATAAATCTGACTTAAATGTGACTGATTTCTGTAAGCACAAATGTAGTAGAACGCAGAGAGGAGAGAGCATGCAGAGGCATATTCTCCATCACAGCCACAAATCCAGCCTACCCAAAGTGCCTTATCTCCTGAAAGGCAAAGGGGGTCATTACCATACACACACACAAACACACACGCACACACATGTTTACTCTCTGCTTATTACACTAAAGGATTTCTCTTGACCTGGTTATGTCATCTGGAATTTGGCCTTGCAAACACACACACGCACACACTACACATACACTACACACACGTTACACACATGCTACACACACACACACACCACACACACAGACACACACAGTCATTATGGTTCACCAGGCCTACCCAAGTGCCCATGTTGGACTGAGACATGTGAGTCATCTCGCAGTGATGTAACCGATATTACTGAACAAAAGGAAGATGAGCAAAAAGAATGATGACATTTCAAATGGTTTTCAGCTCTATACAGCACCACCCATGTAAGGCATGGCATTTACACACACACACATGCATGTACAGACACACACACACACACACACTTTCTCTCTCTCTCTCTCCCTCCCTCACACACACACACACATGCATACCTACACACACCTAAATCCAGTGTACTGTAATAAGATGGGTAGGAAGAGGGAGGATTCATTCTGCAGAAACACACTCAGGTGGCTGTGAATCACAGGGTAAATACCAGCACTGTCTGTGTGGAATGAGCACTATGCAGGGCTTGGCATTTACTGTCAGTCACCTGTTAGAAATACACACACACACACACACAAACAACAGTACACACAGACACACACACACGTGTGACAACACCCACTCATACACACACACAAAACACACACACACACACACACAAACAATAGTGCACACACACACAGACACACACAATGCGTGACAACACCCACTCTCTCACACAAAAGTGCACACACAATAGTGCAATGCAAAAAAATAGTGCAACAACCACCCACACACACACACACACACACACACACACACAAAACTGTTCAGTTTTAGTAACACTTCCATTTTTGAAGGCACTCACACCTGCCTAAAACTTTTGCACATTACTGTATATCTAAAGAAACAATCTTATTTCAATATGCACATGCGTGTATATGTGTGTGTCTGTGTGTGTTCCCATGCATACATTTGCAAATCATACACTTCAAAAGAAATGTATGTATGTGCATGTGTGCATTTTTGCGTAGTTCTGTGTCTGCTTCTGTCTGCACACACTTTAGCAGATCATACATATCTAAAGAAATTATCTTATTTCAATATGCGCATATGTGTGTGTGTGTGTGTGTGTGCGTGCTCCTGTGCATACTTTTGCAAATCATATATATCTGAAGAAACAATCTTATTCCAATATATACGTATAGCCCGTGAGTATGTGTGTGTGCTCCTGCCCATAAATGCAGATGGCAGAAAACATTTGTAGGTGTATTTCCTTAGCGATAAGCAGTGCAGTGGCAGCTTACACACGGCTGGTTGTGCTGGTATGGAGGCTCCTTGCTCTGCTCGATGAGCTGTATTGATTGTGAGGCAGATTATTCAAACTTACATATCTGCTGTCTGTGCTTGGGGGATTTTACATAGAAGAGCACCCTATATGCTATTTCTTTGTCTGTGACTTCCTCCCTTTTCATCTCTCTCTTTTCTTTCATTCTCTCTCTCCCTCATTTTCTTGCTCTCTGTCTTTTTTCACACCTCTCGTCCGTCATTTAGGCTGCAGCCCCAGCAGAATGGATTTCTGTCGTCATCATAAAACTTTCAGTCACTTCCGTGTGTGGAGATCCCCCTAGTCTGTGGGAATATAGGGGATAGGGATAGAGAGAACAAGGGATAGAGAGAACGAGACAGAGAGGGAAGGAGAGATGTGTAGAGAGGTAGAGCGTGTGTGTAAGTGTGAGACATAGATAGAAAGAAAACATGAGAGACAGAAAGACAGACGTAGAGAGCTAAAGAGCAAAATGTAGAGTGTGTGAGTGTGTGTGTGGGAGAGATGAGAGATGAAGAAAATGAGAGAGGGAAAGAGTGTGTGTGTGTGTGTGTGTGAGAGAGAGAGAGAGAGAGAGGCAAATTTAGAATGAAAGAGAGAGATGCAGGCTGTGTGTGTGACAGAGAGTGAGGGGGGCAGAGAGCAAGATTAAGAGACAGACAGAGAGCGAGATACAGAGAGAGAGAAAGAGAAAGAAACAGACAGAGAGAGAGAGCTAGAGAGACAAAGACCGAGCGAGACAGACAGCATCTGATTTATGTGTGAGATGTGGTGGTTAACAGGGCACATTAAGGAGCTATAGTGGAGTAGGACAATGTGCTATCACAGCCCACAATCTCCCCTCACCACACTTCGCACACTCGCACATTCTCATTAATTTAAGAGGCGACCTTTTTTTACTGCCCCCATAAAGGCCATACGCCAGTGTGTGTCTGTGTGTTCATGTGTGTGTTAATGTGTGTGTGCGCATGTGTGTGTGTGTGTGTGTGTATGTTTCTGTGTGTGTGTGCGTGTGTATGTGTGTGTGTGGATGTGAGTTAATGGTTTGTAGGGACTACCTTGGATCCGGCTTTTCATTGCCGAATACTTCACGGACTGTGTCACCGAAGTGTATGGACATTATGTTGAAGTGTGTATGCGCAAGGGGGTGTGTGTGTGCGTGTGTGTGTGTTCAAGCCCGTGTACTCAGTGTAAATATGTGCATTAATAATCTAGGAGTGGCTAAGTATGAAGGGGCTTACTAACAGCTGCTGTGGATGAAGGCCTTACCAAAGCCATACTAACATGATCGATCTGTACTGACCTGCCATTTGTGGCAGACGCAGCATAACACGCTAACGGTATGTCAGCAGAGCTCAAACTGGTAAGTGGCATGTGAAGACATTGTGTGTCTTCTTAATATAACCAATCACCCGGCACGCCCATACACATACGTGCTTGTAGCCATAGCCATGGAATTTAATATGAAATTGGTCCAATACATGGCTTTTAGGTGCAACCAGGGAGAAAATTCTGCCCAGTGATTAAGATATCAAAGTGCGTATTAGTGCCATCCACGGATGTTCTAATGCACTGGCCTAATTATTATGAAATATTCCCTGAAGCAAGAATGCACTAACCACGTTTACATTGTGTTAAGAGGAAAAATAATTTTTGTAGAAGTTACATCATTAACCCTTAGATGCTTATGTGAGGTCAAAAATAGTTGTTTTTTGCAAAATGTAATTAAACGTTTTTTTATTGTTTATTGTTATTGTTGTTATTTTATAAATGTATATATTTTGTTATTTTATATATTTTAAGTAATTGCAGTTTTTGGATCTCTACCACACTTTTCCATAAGTGGGGTCAAAAATGACCCCAAGACTTTCCTCTGGAATCTCAGTACACATTCACTGTTACTTTACACTTACATCTAATGCCAACAGTCTCATCATCCAGGGAGTAATATTTACACAGCAACATACATGTAACTGTTATATTATTTTTATAAATCTCCAAACATATATGGCAGTTTAAAATATTAACTTATTTTCTACATCAATGACTTTTGTGAGATAAACTATAGTGTTGGTATAATGTAATTAGCCAAGCAGTAAGTATTGTTCGAGGACATATCCTAAAGGAGTGTGTTATTATCATCAAATTAACCTACTTCCTAGAAAATGGTGTCAGTGGAAGGATATTGTTGCATTTAGATGAAAGTCTTCAGTAGCAGGTGCATAAAAACAGTAGTCAAGAGCTGAGAGAAGAGAGAACTGAGTAAGAAAAGAGAACACTATAGCTGACTAAACTACTGTAGCTAGCATTAATGCTAATACATTTAGAAAATGAACATGTAAAACATTTGGCATTTGTAACAAAAGGAATGAAATTACTTCAGTTTGTTGGGGTCATTTTTGACACCACTCATGGGAGAGGGTAGGTATCAGTAGCTCTTACATCTAAGGGTTA
>CM050217.1:31962500-31985455 GCA_027475355.1 Coilia nasus
TAATCATGCACAAACTGAGTTTGAGTTGACATAAGCGTATTTTATGAACAATGTCTGATAAAAAGCCAGGTAGTATTTTGAAATAGCAAGAGGGAAGACATGGATGATTTCAACAGCTTTTTTATTTACTACAGTATTTATACAAAGTGTCAGGAGCGTTTGCTGCCATCTTGTGGCATCTAGAGGAACCAGGTGTCTGTTGTCACACACAGGGCTCTATTTTCACGATCATATGCGCATTGTCTAAAGTCTGTCACACAAGTTGCTTTGGGGGCGTTGCTGAGACAATATGCTATTTTGACAATGGGAAAAGTGAACATTGCGCCATGGTTCAAAAGGGTTGGTCCTAAGTTACCTAATTAATCATAGGTGTGTTCGGGGTGTAACATGCAATAAACCAATCAGAGTTTATACTCGCATTGCCTTTAAAAGGCAGCCGCGCTTTGTCCATGGCTTGTTGCTATTACGATGGCGTGTTTCCCATCAGGAGCGTTTTTCTTTGAAGACCGATCTGCTCGTGCATGAGCAGTTAATCTTCCGGGATGGATATTTAAGTCTGTTTTTTACACTTACTGTTTCCCTTTGGTTATGAACAATGTGTGTTTCCTTTGGTTATGAACAACGTGTGTATGTTTATTAAAAACTGATTGCAAAATATGTATCAGTGTTTATGTCGTTGCACTTAGTAAATAATCAGATTCGTAGTCGTATGCAATTGGACATCTTTTTGGAGCTTGAAGATGTTTTAAGCCCTGTTGTTGGCATGATGTATGTGTTAATAACCATGCCTTTAGTGGATCGTCCCCTAACAGCGACTCATCAAGAGGGGGATCCCTCTCGATCTCCCAAAGCGTTGTGCGCCCATAAAATAGCTTTTCAGCAATGCGCAACTGACGACAGACCAGGGTTTTGTTGGTCACTGGCGGATTAAATTTTTGCGTCCTTATAATAGCATCTGGCACGCTTTGCGCCAGACCACACCTCTTCTTTTCGCTGACACACCCGTGATGGCGCAGTGTCATCTGCTATCTAGACAACGTGATTTTTTGCCTGAAATGAACGGTGCGCTGGCACAGAATAGTAATGACACAATGCGCACACACAGAGCAAATATAAAATATTGCAATAAAACCAATCACTGCACTGTTTAAAACAAACATCCCCTGTTCACTTAATTTTCATATTCTTCTGCAAGAAAATCAGTTTGTCAACGTTTTCTGGCAAGAGGCGAGACCTACTTGCAGTTAGAAAATAGAAAGTCTATTTTTCTGCGCGTGTTGCGCGTATTTAGCCAAAATCCCATTGAAAGCTATAGGCACAGCTATATAATTCACGTCAACTGTGCTATCAATGCATGTATTGACACAGGGAATACCTCAAAAACCTCGCGACTGTCTGCAAAATATTACCATTCGCTTACAACTGCATGAAACAAACGCTGGAAAGCTACCAATATTGCCATCATATCAGATCTGCACTACAAGGGCATTGACTAGCCTACATAAATACAGAAACTGAAATACCTGTGAAGTTGTCACGCTGTCCAGTCAAACATGTTGTAGGTATAATTGTTTAGCTTTTATGTTCTTAATAGGAAGAAGCAAGATTTTGCTGAAGATTTCTTCTTCGGTGTATTCTCAATACAAGAAAAGCATCAATCGCTAGTCTGCTGCTGGCCACTCGAGCTATAAAAATAGTCACCTCGTTCTTGTCATTCAGTGTTTCCTACTTGGTTTGATAAATCTAGTCAATAAGGCACTAGGCAAAACTGAGGTCCATAAGTCACTACATTTAATAATTTATTTACCCGATGTAGGCAAAGTGACTGTTGGCAAAGAGGTAGAGTTTATCATAACTTTATGGAAGGGGTTAAAACGCGTTCGCTTTTCTTGTACCGGGAGTGAATAAAGGCTTTGACAATTATCAGCCTACATGAGTTCTAAATCAATTTTTTACCGGCGTCATCGTATGTAATGGGAAACCAAAATGTTCCCACACACCTGATTTGAATGATGCGGGGGCATCCTCAATGTACGACATGCCTTCTCCACTGTCACTTGCCATATTTGCACTTGTCATCCACACTCCGCTGTCACTTCAATTCTTTTGCGAAACCACGTGGTTTCATACGGGCATTCGGCTTTTTTTTTTTTTTGGCGAACCGCGGTCTACATGCGTATTGCACCGCAACAGGCGTATTGTTCGGTTTGGTTTTTTCCCCAGGACCGTGCCACCCCTAGTGCAAACACACACTGTCAGATCTGCTGGTCAGATGGCAAGCTTTGGTCATCTCTCTTCACACACACAAACACACACACACACCTACACACCTACACACGCACGCTCGCACACACACACACACACACACACTTACACCTACACGCACACACACGCACACACACACACACACACACACAGACCCTGTAGAAACAGACAGCTCAGCAGCTTGGCACTTCAGAGCCATGGGAACAATGCAGGAACAGACTTCTAAGTAACGTCAGCCTTGGCTCTTGGTCTCAGGGAGCTTTTTGAGCTGATGGTAGGGGTGTGTGTGCGTGCGTGTGAGAGGGAGAGAAAGGAGAGCGATAAAGCGAGATAGAGGTGGTGTGTGTGTGGGTGGAGGGGAGGCGGGGTTAATGGGTAGGGTGGTCAGAGGGGTGGATGTGTTGCATGAATTTGTTTTTGCTTTTTGAAATCCCATCTTTGTGTGTGTGTGTGTGTGTGTGTGTGTGTGTATGTGTGGGTTTGTTTCGTAAACACAGTTAGCACAGTTATACAATGTTATGCTGTACTGGTGGCCATCTGGCATGGCCTCCTAACACTCTCTAATGTGATTTCTGGCCACTCTGTGCATGTGGGAGTTTTTGCTGATTTTGTTTGTTTTGTTTGTTTTTGTTCCTCTGCGCTTTTTTTTTTTTAATGTTCTTGTAGCAACATACACATACAGTATATTTTTCAACATGTTTTTTTTGTTTTCTGCCACCTTCTGCCATTTTGCCTGGCTTTAGGAACTAACACACAAACAGCACCCATTTGTCATTGTGATTACACCACACACCACAACAGAGCACAGCACAGAATGTACACAAACTGACTCTGCGTTTAACCCATCACGCACGTAAGCAGAGGGCAGCCATGACAACAGCGCCTGGGGAGCAGTGTGTGGGGACGGTACCATGTTTAGAGTACGTCAGTGGCACTACTGGCAGTTGGTGCATTCAAACCTGCAATCCTGCAGTCAAAAGTCCATTATTTTAACCACCAGGCCTCCACTGCGCCACAACGTATTTAGCAGAGTGCAAAGTATTGGTACAGATGGCACCTTCTCAAGAAACTGAAGGTTTCTCACTGAGGTGCTAGAGCTGAAGGGGCAAAACATCCTGGCGTGGATCAAAATGAACATTGACAGAAGACTAGGTGGATGAGGGCTGCAAAATATTAAAAGGGGAATTTGTAACACTTTACTGTGAACATACAGCTAAAAAGGCTTTAAAGATTGTTTAACGAGTCCAACTTCTGCAGCACTGCTTTTTACCCCGTTTTCTCAAAGGAGCACCTCCTTATGTCTCCAAGTAAATGGAGAGTCTTGCAAAAATGTTGACTGTTTTCCCTTTCCCTTATCATGGGCATGTGTTTGTGTGTGTGTGTGTGTGTGTGTGTGTGTGTGTGTGTGTGTGTGTGTGGGTGTGTGTGTGCGCGTGTGTGTGTGGCTGGATGGGTGTATGGGATGGATGGGTGTTTGGGTAAATGAGAGTCAAATGTAATTAATGTAATGTTTGTAATCACACTCTCATTGCCCAAGACAAATTTCTCTATCTATAGACAATAATTATCTTATCTTATCTATCTTATCTTACCTGTTATGACAGTGCCTTCAACATTCCAATCCTTTCCTCAGCCTTTCGCCTTTAGACCTTTAGCCTCCGGAACCATTTCAGAAGCTTTATGTAAAAACGTGTGTGTGGTTAGGGAGAGCAGTTCTTGTGCAATCTTGCAATCAAAAGAAGCACTCTGACGCCTTTCATTTTTGTTAGGTGGGACTCTTGTATTCTAGGTAGATGCTCTCTCTCTCTCTCTCTCTCTCTCTCTCTCTCTCTCTCTCTCTCTCTCTCTCATTTCAGAAGCTTTATGTAAAAATGTGTGTGGGTGTGGTTGGGGAGAATCGCTACTTTTTAATGAGAATCTACAGAGTCTTTACAAAGTCTATGGGGGACTGTGCAAGTAAAGTGTGACTGGGGAATTTTGCAATATTATTGTTGTTGTATAGTGTATTTACTGAAATGATTTTTCAATTAATTTTTTTAATTAAACTCGCAATACCTCATACTCCATTTGGGAATATAAAGTATCATTGGTTCCATTAAAGCATATTTACAAACATTTTTCAAGTTCTTTTGTTGTTATCCAGAGAGCCATATTATATATATGTGTTTCTAAGTCATTTTAATAATATATTACAACCTTGTGCTTCAATTTTTGTAACCCGCTTTAGCTATGATGTAGCCATAATGTGTAACATATGTACTGTAGCCAGTTCAGGAAAAAAAGCAGACAAGCAAGGTATCCACCAACAACTCAAGGTCTGGAAGTTGTGTAGGTTCCTCTGCAAGTCTGGAATCAAAAAGGCACTCGCAGACCAATAGGTAAAGATATAAGTTGTTAAATCTACTCTCAAAAGAATAATAGCAAAGTGTTATCTAGTGAAGAGGAAAACATTTCCTTTCCTCTGCATTGCATCAGTGCCTTTGTGAATAATAATAATGTGTAGCATCTAAAAGGTCAACAGCCTAACCACACGCCCCCTCACCCTGTCAGCAACTGACCTCCTTAGGGACTTTTCTCACTTTACACATCTCACTTCACAAAATTCTCTTAAAAGTAAGTGTAATGTATGCAGATAACAAGACCATTGTAGGCCTTTTCTCCAACAAAAGATAAAAACCCAGAACCAGACAGAGGTGGGCAGCATCACTTTCCCTTCACTGAACAATGATCTTGTCTTTTATGCAGACCAAATTCAGGAACTTGTTATTGACCTTGAATACATGCCAAGTGCCAAAGTACCTATACAGATAATCACCTTTATTGACTCTGTTGGAGTACTCACAGCTTACATCAGCAGTAACCTGAAGGAAAGGGAAGCTAACATGAAACACATCATTGCATAAGCTTAAGACTGACTCGAACAGCTTAAAAACATTATATCAATCAACCACCTGTCATGTTCTTTAATTTGCCATTCATTACACTTATTGTAGTATTCTCTTATACCTCAGTATGCTTGTTGTAGCATTCATGTACACCATTACTATGGCACAGACACAAACATGCAAAATATTAAAGCAGATTGCCAAACACAGCATTAACAAACACAAAAATTATAGACAGCCTTGCCTCCCTCAGCCAAATCTCTATACTACTTCCAGACAGCAGAGAATACAAACATGATTAACTCTGAACCCCCATGTTGACATCCTTTTTTCCTCCGTCCCTTGGGAAGGCACTAGCTACAGGAAGTGGATTTGCATGGTTCTTATTCTTTAGCAAGTGCAGAGACACAAGAAACGTGAACTGAGGGAATTGGAGTAAAACAAAGTGAAGGGGGTCATCTTCATGGAGCCTAATGGTGGGTTTGTTCATGTCTATCATTTTGATATTCACATGTAGCATTTTGATGTTAGAAATAATGTAATGTGTGTAAAAGCGTTTTGTTTTCCTTTTTTCTTGTGTTGTGAAGGTTTTCATCCCGATTATTAACCTGATTATCCACCACCTGACAACCTAATTAATGTATGAGCAATTGTTAAATAAAAGAGCCAAAAAAAGAAGTTGGAAG
Organism: Coilia nasus; assembly: GCA_027475355.1. Lineage (NCBI taxonomy): Eukaryota > Metazoa > Chordata > Actinopteri > Clupeiformes > Engraulidae > Coilia > Coilia nasus. The sequence continues at coordinate 31,968,337 of CM050217.1, forward strand.
TCTAAGTTGACTCAGTCTACCCTGGTGTTGGCTTAGGCCCTTTTCAAGTTTGGGCAGACTTTAAATATATACCCCCAGATAACTTGACAGTACTGCTGCTACTGATCTTTGTCTTGTTTAGCAACATTATTTGTATTGTCTGTTGATGTCCATGTATACAGTATACTATCATTGTCTACTGCATAATATAGGACCAGGAACAACCCCCCTGTAATGGGTTCTGTCTATGGCAAATAATCTGTCTGTCTACGTTTGTACCTGTCTGTCTGTCTGTATGTTTCCTTCAAGAGATAAACAGTTATGTTCCTTTTATGTGTTTCACATTTTTGTGAGTGTGCGTGTTTGCAATACTGAAGCTCAACAGGCGGGGCTAAGTGTTAATTAGCTGAAGGTCATGCACTCAGTTCTTAAGCAGCAAATGAAGCTGCTGTTGAGGACAGCATCTGCTCTCTGAGTAAGCAGGGGTGCCGTAGCAGCTGCTGTGCAGTGTAGCATTAACAACACTAGGGTGACAGGGTTCAAGTCTCAGGGAGAACACACAAGGAATGAATGAGCAAATGAATGAGTACATGAATGAAACAGTAAATGAATGAATGGACAGACAGACAGACAGATAGATAGATATACTGAACTGTTAAGTTACTTTGAAAGTATGCAAGTATGATATGTGAATAACTGTGCATGTTACCTGTGAACATTTATAGAACATTTGTAGAAACACTGCCATGAAGATCAGATGTTAACCACATTTCACACTTTGTACTCCTGTACTGGCTATTAAAATGTATTGCATATTTTTTGTAACAGTCATGTAACAGCTAGATTCAGATTGGACGGTCGGATTAGATCTATTCCGATCAAAAAAACTCTCCATGTAAACCTAGCTACAGATCAGTGACTCTGGAGTCGCATTGAACTGGTGCACTTCCATTCTTTTGGAGACAACAGAGACAGTTTGTCATTTTCACAGCTGATCCTCGTGATCAGAAATCACTGATGCGTTTTTCTCTGAATAATGCTACATTGAAATCTCTAGGCAAAAGCTGTGTTTGTTTTTTTTCCTTCTGTTTCTTTTCTTAAAAAAAAAACTAATTTACTGATCTGTTTGTCTTTGCTTGTTGCTTCTGTTTATCTCCAGTCCCCATTAGACTTAAGCATGTAAGCACTGAGTTTTCAAGCACACGCAGGTGTGCTGTCAGATTGTGTGTATGTGTGTGTGGGTGGAGAGCAGAACAGAAGTCCCTGGCGATTGGTGTAGAAGTCTTCAAACAACCTCAGAGAGCAGTAACACTTGTTACCTTGTTTGACTTCAGAAAAACAGAGAGAGAGAGTGAGTTAGAGAGAGAGACAAGATGAAGAGAGAGAGAGTGGGAGGGAAGAGAATGGAGAGAAATTTAATGTAGAGGACAAGAGAGTAGTGAGGGGGTGAAGGAGAGAAAAGATCTCATTTAACAACCTGGAAACAGGCATCAAATAAAAATGTAATAATCGGCATTCTAATTTGCAAGCCCCCTCTCTCTTTGGTCTCATAAGACCAACATTAATATTTAATTCTCTTCATTACCATCCAACACTTGACAATTAAGTCAAGGCTGAGCAATGGAGGCAATCGCAATTACTTTCACCACATCACACGTAACCATTGCCCAGACGCCAGAGGTTTTCTGCCAAACCAAGCCAGCCTACTCGTCTTCTTTATTCCAGCCAGCCTACTTAGCCAAAATATAGTGTATATACAGTACATACACATAAACACACAGACGTACTCACACATGCACAAATATGCACTTACACACACACACACACACACACACACACACACACACACACACACACACACACACACACACACACACACACAAAGGTATGTGTGCAGAGGACTAATGTAATATACACAGGACACAGTAGCCCAACCTATCCGTCTTCTCTATACTGGGGAGCCTACTTACGCAAAAGATAAGGTGGTAATGTACCCACCCAGGACTCAGATAGACCTATGAATGGTAAGAGGGAGCAAGTACCTCCTCGTATGGAAGCCCATGAGGGTCTTAAGGTCTTTTTTAATATTCTGTTAACAGCAAGTTTGGTGGGTGGGGGTCTCTGAGTTGAGATTCAGACTCTCTCCAGTCATTGTTCTTAGTAATCATCGCGGCCATCTCATCGGCATGACGAATAAGAGAGAGAGAGAGAGGGAGAGAGATGAATGTGTCATTTCCCCCTCCAGGAATCCATTACGGCTGTAGCTGGCTTCTTGAGGGAGAACAGACACACACACACACACACACACACAAACATGTACACAGACATACGAACATGTACACATAACTCACATCACTTTTCTTGCTATTTGGTATTCAACTGGGTGTAGTGGTACAGCTTGTATGCTGTTATATGATAAATGCATTTGTATCAGTTTGTGAGTGCTTTTGTATGTGCACTTATGTATTGGAGACACACAAACACACACACACACACACATACATATGTATACATACATGTACACACATACATACACACCCACACACACACACATACCTGTACGTAGACTCCAGGGAATGCTGGCTGGGACGTTCCTGTGATTGCATCCATGTTCTGCAGGCAACTGATGTGATGTTTTAAGCAGCGCGATGGATAAATATGAGGCTCTTGAGGGATTATTCCCACTAACAGCTCATTTCCCGCCACTAAATTATTAACAGCCGGGTTTGGAGGAGAGCACCCCCCCGCCCCTCCCCCTCCTGCTCTCCACACCCTCTCAACCTCGCCCCAACCCCAACTCTTCCACACACCATATTTTATTCTCAAAGTAGTCATTTGGAAAATGCATACATTATTAATTTTCAGCCATGGTCCCTTCGGTGCACTTTGATTGGTGCATTTTCACAGGGCACCCAATTGGTGATTGGTTAACTTCTCTGTAAACCAAAATAGCAGGGACATGCCGTAGAATTCCATTTCTACTTCACTGAGCTACGCTCATACACACTTGAATGAAATCTTGGTTGATCTTGTGTTGTGTAATTGCAAACAATGTGCAAGTACCACTTCACACAAAGACCATTTCTTGACAAAGGCGGTTTTACCTTGAAGACAGCCTGCCAACAGAAGCAACTGGTTTAGCAGGGTAGGGTAGAGGGAATAGAAGAATAAACAACAGCTCCTAATAGGACCAGGTAGGTAGGTGGATGAAGCACTATTGGGAACGACTGCTGTTGTCTTATGTTTCCACACAAACACATTTACAGTAGAGCGTGAGAGAGAGAGCGACTGAGAACAAGTGCGAGAGATTCCTATTCCCCAACTTAAAAGTAAAATCCTTAGTCATTAGTCAAAATCTACCCACTCAACACTGTGTAGCGTCTGCTCACTGACTGCAGTGTACCTTGTTGAAATTAGAACTTTTCCTCGTCTCAAACCCCCTCCCCAGAAAAACAATCCTCTCCTCCTTTTCCAGTGAGACAGCCCGATCTGTTTGCATTGCTGCATTGTTGCCACATCCCACGCCAGCTGACATACTGTACACAAGGGCAGTCATTTAAAGGCAATCAGCAGCCAATCAGGATCAATCTGTGTTGTTTATGCCCAACTGGATCTGTCACCATGGCGCCCTTCTCCCTCTCATGTCGCACTAAGCTGAGATAACATGGTGATGCAGTAAAGTTGGAATATACCACGCAGCGACAGGCGCGCACGGACACACACGCACGCACACACACACACAGGGCCGGTTCTAGCCCACTGGCTGCCCTAGGCGAGTTTGATGTTGTTGTGCAAACAATAGTTCTTCATTACACTAAATTCTTAACTAAATATGGCTTAATTAATCATGTAATTATACTTGTACTTATACTAATATGTCTCACTTGCTGCAGGCTCTGTTTCCCTGGTCTGTGTGGCACTGATCCGTGAAGTGCTAGATGTGGTCCTGGATGACCCATCAACTGCATCTGAAAGCATAGCATCCATCCATCGGCTTAGTTATCATTTCCATCATGCCACTACATACTTGGATTTTATAAAAGCTTATTTAACCATGTACATTTACACTACTACTACTACTACTACTACTACTAATAATAATAATAATAATAATAATGATGATGATGATGATGATGATGATGATGATACCTTTAAAGGAACAGAGAAAGGCAACCCTGGGGCATCTGTCTGTCTGAGTGCTCTGTCCAGCAGGTGAAGGTCTCAGCAAATATTTCCTTACAGCATCTGCCCAGTTTAAGACATTGCAAAAAAGGTTTGACACATAATATAAAACATCACTACATTTACACCAGTATACATTTACTATTGTGTATTTACATGCAGCTGTTTTGATGAAGTCACTGACATAATAGAATAATAGGAAATTACTGTAGACAAATAATTTTAAAAGAATGTTTGCATGGGCTGCAACTTATACTAATGGATAACAGCAGACTGTATTAAATGGATAAAATGTTTCAATATAGGCTATTCATGGCAAAACTTTCCATCTTTTAGAACCACCACCATTTCTCCTAACGTTTTCTTGGCTGGAACTCTGGACAAAATGCTAATGACAAGAGGGAAAAACGCCTTGCACTACTCCTAACACATTAGGCGTAAAGGTTGTGGAGCTATGTCAATTACAACCAAAATCACAGTATATCTAGCTAGACTACACTACACAGGTGACAAAAAAAATACATTTCATGTACCCGAAGAATACTACAGTACTTGTGGCATGCTTAAAAAACGATGTTACGTAGCCTTTCTTTTCAAATTGCTACAGTTTAGTTAGCCTATGTTAGATATCGACTGTTGGAGACAGGCACACAAGCTAGCTATCGCTAGAGGCTAGCTGCTACCTCAAAACCCATCAGTGTCAAGGAATTATGCTGTATGTTTGTCATCAGTAATAATGGTGAAATGTCAACACAAAAGCACACCACGTATAATTTTGTACTAGTCTTGATAGCTCTAGCCTTCTTACCAAGCTAGCTTACTAGTCACACTTACCAGAGCAAAGGTGCACATCAGGTAAGACAGGTCTAACATAAGTAGCACACAGAACACGATTTGATCAGTATTTTAATTGCCTAAGAGATATAAATGTATACCTTTATAATGGGCTTTCTTCTTTTCTTCCTCCCTCCTCCGTTTTTGTCCCTCAGCACCAGAGGGTTTGGATTTCTTCATGTTCAGTAAACCTGAGCTAGAAAATCTGAATGCAGATCTGATCGTACTGCAACGACGGCCCCCGTTAACTTCTTTGTGGTGTTACGTGTTACATTATGTTGAAGCAAATTTCAGTTTAGATAGGCTATAAAGAAAATATCGTGACAGCCACCACTGGAGGGCGCCCCAGACACATGTGTCGCCCTAGGCGAACGCCTAATCCACCTATAGGAGGAGCCGTCCCTGCACACATGCACACATATTCAACACATACACACATGCACACGTGTCAGATTTCTGACGCACACACACATATACACAAAAACACACACACACACACACACATCACCCCCTTTCCCCCCACCCTGATATTTAGCATGCTATGCTCATGTGAAGTACAGGTCTGAGGCTGTCACCAAAGAAGCCCTTACGATGGAGGTCTTTCTTAGAAGAAAGATGGAACATCATGACAGTAATGTTTCAGTTACTGTAAAGATGGCCATTCTGTTACATAAATGGAAACTATCAGTGGCAATATTAACATCGATCCAAACCAGAAGCAATTTCCAGAAGCAATTTCCCATTCCCATTAAAAAAATATATAAATAAAATCTAATGGCATCTTTATTTTTTCTGTGTGTTCTTGTTTTACAGGTCGACAGATTATGGGACAACTTATGAGAAACTGAATGACAGAGTTGGAATGAAGACTGTCCTCAGCTACCTGTATGTGTGCCCCATGAACAAGCGAAAGGTGAGATTCTGTTTCTGCTTTTATTACTGCAGCCGCTAGAATTGAAAACAAAAAAGTTTTTTTGTAACTTAGAACTCATTGGTGTATTGCAATGTTGTTTTCATAACCTTTTTCTCATTATCCAAAGGTAGAGAGAGAGAGAGAGAGAGATAGACAAAGAAAGACAAAACGAGGGGATTAGGAAACAACCCTCAGATGAATTGTGCTCAACAACAGCTGGTGGGATGATTCTCCCAAGCAGGTCCCAGGTTGTAATTGGATTCTTTTGGCCCGGCATTTGAAGATGTGCGTGTGTGTGCGTGTGTGTGCGTGTGTGCGCGCGCGCGCGTGTGTGTGTGTGTGTGTGTGTAATCCGCAATCCGCCTGAGTCCTGGAGGTTAATGAGACAGGCTGGAGACTGTAGCTCAGTGGCCTGGCAGGAGGTACAATGTTGGGGGCCAGATAATGCCACACACCTTTCCCTCCTTCCTCTCTGTACCGATACCGAGCCTACATTTACACACATACACACATGCACACATGTATCAGACACCTGACACACACACACACACACACACACACACACACACACACAGGTTTACCTTCCTCTTGATACCGATATCGAGCTCTTAACCCCCAAAGCCGCCACTGACAGAATGAAAACAAAAAAAAGCTGACACACTTACTACAGCAAGGTTGTTAAAACCCTTTACAATTTTGTAGCTCTCACATAAAAGAAGAGATTTCTGCTGTGTCATCACTGTGCAGCTTTTATTAGTGATTTTTGGCTTATTTCAAGGAAAGAAAGAAAAAAAACAAGGTGAGTTCTCACCCCTCTGCTTGATTGTCCTGTGGTCTCTGATGGTGATAAAATAAGCAGGAGACCTTACTACTATGGTTAGTATGCTAGTTTCATAGCTATTGTCCTTTCATCATAGTTTTATATGATAGGATTTCTATTAAATTCGATTTCCATTTGATTATATCTTGGAATATAAAAGTGATAGAGAGTAATAAATATATTTGTTGGAAAGCATTCAGGAGTTTCTGATACATAGGTTAATTTCTCTGGACACCACTCTGGAAGCAAATTACAGACATCTAGGTTTGGAAAAACACCTTTTTTTTTTTTTTTACAAATAACCGCCAAGAACATGTCAAACTATAGACCTAATTTATTCATGATTATTCAGTGATTGGGCCATCTGAGACACTTAGCTGAACATGCCTTATCTTCTTGAGGGCTTTCTAATTCACTCATGAAGGAAAGCTTAGGTTGAGAGACACTTGACACTTTTACCTTTAACTCTTCTGTAGTGAAAAGCAAAGCTCACTCTTGACTCCCTTGTAAATTGCCCCAGCCCCAAAGAAGCATTTGTCAGGAGCTGTTTTGTACAAATGTCACTGACTGCTTTGTTATAATCCCTTTAGTGGCCATCCTTCCCTTTTATTGTGTTTGTTGTAGGTCTTGCTCAGGAGCCTGAAGGCTTTAGCCTTGTTTGCTTGTTCGCTGCAAAGAGCCTGGCTACACCCCATAGGCATAAGCATACTTAGTGGCCCCACCTCCTGCAACGACCAAGGGGGTTAGGGGCCCCACCTCGTGCAAAGACCAACCACAAGGCATAAAAACTTCAGTCATTAACAAAACACCCCTGCATGCAGGCAGGAACTGATCTCCATTTTGCTTCCATGTTTGTGTGTGTTTAGGTGTGTGCATTCCTGTGTGTGCGTGCCTGTGTACCTATGTGTTTGTGTGTGTGTGTTTGTGTTTGTGTGTGTGCGCGTGCATGTGTACCTGTGTGTGTGTGCTTATGTGTGTGTTTGTATTTTTAAGCACAAACATCAGGAGATGGATGAGGATGGATGGGCTTGTGTTTGCAGAGGTACCTCTTTGACCAGGAGGGGATGGAGCTGTGGCTAACCTTTAGCTCAATGCCGTCCTCCACTTTGAATGATAATTGTGACATTTCTCTCATGGCATTCCTAACGAGACGCCTGACAAGAATTCCAATATTGTGAAACCCCTAACCCATCACACGCACCACCCTATCAACCCCTTGCGTCAGGCAGGCCTGCACGTGAAAGTGGGCCTACTTTTGCAATGAGAGAGAGAGAGAGAGTGAAAGAGAGAGAGAGCGAAAGAGCGAGAGAGAGACAGAGAGTAAGTTAGATAGACAGTTAGACAGAGAGAAAGAGAGAGAGAGACGATGAGAGTAAGAGAGAGAGAGAGAGAGGGCAATTTGTATCTCATCCACAACCCTCTGCTACTGTAGGGTGCAACTGATCCTGGCTGACATGATTAATTTGCTAAGGGAGCCATTCTGCTCCTATTGTTTATGCCAGGCTTGATAGCTTCACCAGGGAGATAGGACAGAGGGGTTTGCTGGGTGGGTGGGTGTGGTGAGATATGGTGGTGGTTCTCACAGACAACCTAACCGACCACACACTCCCCTGTGCTCCTCATCCCTGTGCATCTCAAGAGGTCATCCCTCACCTCACCCCCACCCTTCATCCACTCTCCCTCTGATGCTCCATGTCCCCAGCCCTCCTTCCCTGCCTCCGTCTTGACCACCCCACCCCTCTCCACCACCCCAGTCCATATTGATCTCTCCCTAAGCATCCACTCACTGCGTTTTGTTCAGACAGGACACATTTATTCACCAGTGGCACATGAGCACGCAAGAGGAAAACTTAATTGCTTGCCAAAGTGTTGTGGCCTCTCTCATTTTCTTTCTTTCTCTCTCTCTCTCTCTCTATAGAGCACATGAGATAAGGCGTTTGGCAGTGTTTGATAGTGTCACTGTCTGATGACGTCAGAAAGACAACATATATTAATTATAAAATCATTGATGACGCCAGAAGGTCAATATAGCAATTATAGTGTCACTGATGACGTCAGAAGGTCAATATATATCCATTATAGCATCACTGATGATGTCAGTAGGTGAATAGACATTAATTATAGCACACAAAAGAGGGATAATTAAATGATAGAACCGACTGATGAATGTATATACATACACGCACAGACGGGAAGGCGGCAGGCAATTGTAATTGTTTGATTGATTGATAGATAAATTGATTGATTGATTGATTGATTCTGTATATCAGAGTAGCACTTTCATGTGTGTGTAGGTGTATGTCTATGTAGGTGTGTGTGTGTGTAGGGGTGTGTCTACGTAAGTGTGTGTGTGTGTGTCTGTCTGTCTATATAGGGGTAAGAGGGGAGACATGCACTGCAGACTGACAATGAAGGGACTTGTTGAAAGGCTACATAGGGATATAATATGCCAGGATGTGATACTGGGTGCTGTCCCATTGCCATGGAAAACAAGCATGTTATACCCTTCCCTGATAACTGCTGTTGTGCACTGTGTGACACAATTTTTCCAAGCGTGTGTGTGTTGGTTGGTGTGCTAGCATTAGACCTTTGTGTGTGTGTAGGTAGGTGTGTGTCTACGTGTGTGTGTGTGTGTAGGTGTGCTATGCCATTGTCATGGAAAGCAAGCATATTATACCCTTCCCTGATAACTGCCGTTGTGCACTGTGTGACGCAACAAAATGCAGTGAATGAACAAAAGAGAGACCTGTGTGGCCACCCTTAGAAAGAACATCATTTCTTCTAGGTCTACTTGCATAAAGTTTTTGAAGGAACTTGGCTGGTAGCTTGCTCCAAACATCTAGAACTAACCACAGATCCTCTGTGGATGTAGACTTTTTGACATATACAAATAATTTGGTGTAATTGGTTGATCATACACCTGACTATAATCCTGCAAAATGCCTGACTTTGTGTGTACCCGTGTGTGTACACTTTGTGTGCACCTGCCTAAAACGTATGAAAAAACAACTTATGCCTATCAAGTCCTTTCAGCCTCATGGGTGTTTTAACAGTAAACATGTGGATGGCTAAAACGATTCAGTACTGTGCAAAGATTCACACAAAGGGGTACACACAAAGTCAGGGATTTTTGCAGGTGTATGATCAATCAGTTACACCAAAATGGTTGTATATGTCAGGAAGCCTACATCCACAGAAGATCTGTGGTTAGTTCTGCAAGATGTTTGCAGCAAGCTACCAGCCGAGTTCCTTCAAAAACTCTATGCAAGTATACCTAGAAGAACTGATGCTCTTTTGAAGGAAAATGGCGGTCACACCAAATACTGACTTCATTTAGGGTTTTCTTTTGTTCAGTCACTGCATTTTGCCAATTGATGAACATAAATGAATAGCATATCCATTTTTGAAGGCATTCCTTGTTGACAGCATTTTTTTCACACCTGCCTAAAACTTCCACATTGCTGTATGTATGTAGGTGTGTGTGTGTGTGTGTGTGTGTGTGTGTGTGTGTGTGTGTGTGTAGGTCTGTGTGTGTGTGTACAGTATGTGTGTGAGGGCACAAATATGTTCCAGCCAGCCATCTTAGGTCCTGGCCCAGTTTAAATCATCCACGCTCATGTTTGCTAAAAATTGGCTCCCCCGCTCCCTGTGGCCCCCCAGTTTCACAGCAGGGCAGCTCAAGTGTGAACGAGCCCGCCTCTGAAAATATGTCACGTTCCGGGGAAATGTTACAGAGCAACAGTAGGATCACAGTGGTAACAAGATATATCAAAAGCTGATCCAAGTCAAGCAATTTGCCATGGAAACCCAGTCATGCCGCAGACAAATGCAAATCAATGACTCAAAAGAGCAAAAGGAAAATGAAAAGAAGAAAAAACAGAACACAGATTTGTTTCTCTTGACAGATATGCAGCAGGTGTTGATAGCGTGTGTGTGTGTGTGTGTATGTGTGTGTTTTGATAGCCCATGCTGCAAATCCTTCAACTCTGGGAGCTAGCCAGAATAAGTCAGTTGTGTCTAAGTCAGATAGGCTGTACTGTATGTCGACTTTACTCTAAGTCTATATAGTCTACTTTTTATCCTCTTTAAATAAACAGTCACTGTGTCCAAAAGCAAAACAGTTTCAGTGACATAACATGTTTGCTTAAATGTTTTATCAAACTGAAATCACGCACACACCTTGTGTGAAAGACCTTTGACCTGAGTCCAGTGCAGACCAAGGATGTTGTACAAGTCAATTTTTTTAGAGTTTATGTCTATTTTCATGATCAGTCTTTTTGATCAAATCCACATCCTGTACATAAACAACAATACACATGCAATATAGGCTTAATGTAAAAACTCACACATTTGATTGGCCATACCTGCCCTACACAGGCAAAGTGCAGTAACTATGCAAACGCTGAAACTGAGAAAAAATACCTTCAATGTTGTCGGACTGCCCAGTCTAACATGTTGTCGGTATAATAGAGGTGAAGCTTTAATGTAATTTCTTAACAGGAAGAAGCAAGATGTTAGGTCAGAAGCCAAAAGAGGTGTTAAAAAGTCAATTTACAATCTAAACTCAGTTTTGATAAAATATGTAGTTTTGGCTTTGTAGGGCAGATATGTCTGTTCTAAATGTATTGGCAAAATGCCTCTGTCACTCTAGTGACACTAACATGGGCAGTGACAAATGGAAGGTGAAATGTCATTTTGCCCACTTATAATAAACACTGCCAAATGAATGTGAAATAATGGAAAATGATTAGACCTTTTAAAACCATAAATTACAGATGGCAAGATGCAGGACAGCCACAGCATGTGGAGTGGATATGGAGATATCCCAACCATCCACTCTGTGTCAGTCATGAATGACAAAACAAGACAAAGTGGGCCATAAAGAAAAAAATAATAAACAGAGCAGTGTGGAGGATAGAAAAAAGAGAGAGAGAAGCGGGGTGGGGGAGTAGGGGGGGCCTGGAGAGGAATGCAAAGTCTGTTTATTGGCCCCTAATGAAAAGCAATTTATCTAAATCACCACCAGGGAGGATTTGCAGTTAAATCTGTGGAAAGAAGGGCTGGTATTTCTGTCAGTGACAAATGCGCTGCTGTTTTTCCAATTCAAATCCAGTTGAGGGGAGAACGCTGGTGGTGGTGGTCGCGTCACGGTGGCATTTTTTAGCACAAGCTCTCAATGCCGCAAATGGTCACCACTGTCATCTCAAAGCAAAGCAAAACAAAAAGCATCCGCCCACCTCACGCAACCTACTTCCTTTTGGAGAATGGGTATTTCTTGTCGTTGAATTATCATTAAAGCATTGGTGTCACTTCAAGAAGGAGGAAGCATATTTTTTTCTGCAGAGGAAGATGAAGTAAGTGTGTAAGCTGCTCTTAGCAGGGGCTGGAGGGCAAGGTTGGGGGCGGCCATATTATATTGATTACTCTCGTGAAAGAAGATGCTAAAGGTAGAAATTGAATAAATGAAAAGAAATGAAAACATAAAATAATAAAAACAAACAGAAATGTAACTACTGTGAAAGTAATAAACCTTAATGGAAACGTCGACAGCTGCGGTTACAAGAGATGAAGTACAACACTGTAGAAACATACATGTTTACATATGTCCATTAATCAAATATTAGACATGAAACATAATTTTGTCTCTGTACTCAAATAAACATGAGCTCTTGGATAAATGTAATTTTTTCTCTCTCTCTCTCTCACTCTCGCTCTGTCTGTCTCATCTCCATAAATTCATAAATTGTATATACATAAATTGTATTCTGAGTTGTTCAAGCTTGTAAATCCAGCTGTTTCCAATAAAACATGTGTCGTATGTGTTGGCGGATGTAATCCATCAGGATCTGATTTTTTCAAGGATTCATTTCAAAAGCATTGATTTGTCTTGCCATTTAGTAAAGACGTGGTTATGCATTGGTACACATGCACGTGTTGGGATGCCTTACATGTTAGAAGTGGAGTTGTCTCTCATTTAAAAAACACAGAGACGGCCTGCTCCTCCAAACTTACTTAGTGCGGTTATAGCCCATGGAGGGCGGCGCAATGAATTCAAAAGTGCCTTTTACTCAGTTACAAGTTGATGAACCAATTAAACGATTTTGGAAACATTATTTTAAGGTTGAAAAAACTACTTGGTGTTGCTTTAATTATGACCCCCACAGTGTGCTCTATGGATATGCTCCCTGTCAAACAGTGAAATGGAAATAGGCAGCCCTTACACAACCAAACCCACTGGTTTGGGGGTGGGTGGGGGTGGCATGAAGATGGGAGGTTGGTGCTGATGCCAGCACTTTGGTCCATAAACACAGATCTTTGCTCTGATCTGTTATCCACTTACTGAAACCCTGTGGTCAGCTTGGCAATTTCAAAAGTTAAAAGGCAAAAGTCAGAAAGCAGAACCGTGGCTCATCTCATTAATAAGAGAGTGCATCACTGAGAATCACTGGCAATGTTAGAGGGCACAAACAGTGCTCTGTGTGAACTTACAGTGCAAGGCCTCAAAACTATGGAAACACAACCACAGAGTTTGTGTTGGTCCATGGAGGTTAATGGTTGGTTGGAAAATGAGTCAATCCTTTTGTAAATGTGTTTCATCTAAGCAAGAAGCTTTTCTTTGTTACTCCATCAAGCACTCCAGTGGCCCCATGTACACTCTTTCTCTCGCTCTCTCTCTATGTCTCTCTCACTCTCTGTCTCTCTTTCTCATCCTCTCTTTTTCTGTCACTCTTTGTCACCATGCTTTCTCACTTACTCGTTGTTTCTTTCCTAGATACTGGTGTTGACTGACCCGGAGTTTGAAAGCAGTGTCCTCATCAGCTCGGACGAGGGAGCCAGCTACCAGAAGTATCGGCTCAGCTTCTACGTGCTCAGCCTGCTCTTTCACCCCACCCAGGAGGACTGGGCCCTGGCCTACAGCCACGACCAGAAGGTGAGAGCCCCACGCAGCATGTGGATTAGCCCTCCTTTCAATTAGGACCTCTTACTCACTCTCCAGGCCACTGGTGGCACACACACACACACACACACACACTCACTCACTCACACACATAAACACACTCACTCACACACACACACACACACACACACACACACACACACACACACACACACACACACACACACACACACACACACTCACTCACTCACACACATAAACACACACACACACACACACACACACACACTCACTCACTCACTCACTCACTCACTCACTCACTCACACACACTCACTCACACATACACACTCACAGAGGCCTAATGCGGGCAACAGACAGACAGCCTTTCAGTTAGGCTAGTCTATTCCTGGAGCCAGTGAGAATGCTTATGACTCTTAACGTTGCTAATTTTACATCTCTATTTTGCCAGAATGTTATTAACTTACTTTATATTATATTTAGCAGATGTTTTTATCCAAACCGACTTACAATAGAGGGACACAAAGCAACTTACAGTTGAGGACAGCCAAGCCCAGTTAACATGACTGAGTAAGAGTTACAAAGTAAGTTGTTAGAATAAGATGTATTCTTGGAACAGTGAGAAAAATGACTGACAGAGGCTCATGTATTTTGCCCTTCCCATGTGTCAGTGTTCGACTGAATATCACATCAGTTTTGTTTCGCTTTTGTTGAATCTCTGAAAACAAACACAACTCACCAGCCTTGTAAAGTCTGGCTGTTTTTTCTTAGTTTGAAAAGAAAAAATAAAACAAAGCAAGCTAATTCCTGTGGGTCACAAAAAATGAGAGAGAGAAAAAAAGAGAAAAAAAATCCTCTGTGCCAAGAACTGAGACACTTTTTTGACCGTGTTGCTTAAGTTGACGTAAGCCAACAAGAAAGGCAGTGAAGGCTTGGCTGTAAATCTGTCCTTAAGAAAATCCAGCCTTGAAGTCCTTGTCTTTCCTTATCAGCCACAGAGTCCTGTCAGAGCATTGCATCATGTGCCCAAGGCTTCGGTCAGCTTTCCGATTGGCCGGCTTTGTGGTGTGAATGGCAGCTTTGGGTGACCCTTACCACTGCTGTGTGCACTCTGCCCTCTCCCCCATCTACCTCCCTCCCACCACACAACATCCCTCAACCCGCCACCGCCCACCCCTCTCTTTCCCTTCCTTTGCAACCTTTTCCCTCCAGAGCTACATTCTAGAGCCCTCCAAAGAGCAACCATGTTGGTGACAAATACATTTTGCTTTCTGGTGTGAGTGACAACTTTGGTCGACCCTAAACCTACGGCTGTGTGTCCACCCACCTCCCTTGTGCCACACACACACACACACACACACACACACACACACACACACACACACACACACACACACACACACACACACACACACAACACACAAACACAATACACACAACACACCACCACTGCCCATGTGACCTTTCCCCTCCATGACTGGAGTTGCCCCAAGAGCATCGATGGTGGCGCCATATTCCACACTCCGGTCACATGCCACCTGGATGTGTGACGGCTGTGGGCAGGGGACCTGACCCCACTGACCCCCACCTGCCATGGAGATGGATGGAGAGATGGCTGCTAGGGAGGACCTGAGGTGTGTGTGTGTGTGTGTGTCTGTCTGTCTGTCTGTCTGTCTGTCTGTGCATGTGTGTGCGTGTGTGTATGTGAGTGTGTGTAGTGAGGGAAATTTGTATGTGTTCATCTGTGTGTGTGTGTGTGTGTGTGTGTGTGTGTGTGTGTGTGTGTGTGTGTGTGTGTAGGTGTGTGTGCGTGTGCATGAGTGTGAGTGTGAGTTTGTGTGAGAGAGAGAGAGTGTGAGTGTGAGAGACACAGAGAGTCAGAGGGAGAGACAGAGAAAATCCCCCAGGAGTCTTTGATTCCTTTTGTGCCCATCACTACCGTATTCCCATCCTTGCCGAGGATATACCATCTAACAGACTGAGCTGATACTGTCTTGCAAATGTGTGTGCGTGTCTGTGTGTGTATGTGTGTATATGCGTGTATATGCGTGTGTATGCATGTGTATGCGTGTGTGTGCGAGGGTGTGTGTGTGTGCATGAAAGAGAGAGTCAGTCACTGGCAAAGAGCCCCATTGGGATGCGCTGCCCCACACACACACATCCACACCCACACACACACAAATACACCACCCCCCTGACAACATTTCAGCCGGCAATCCATTACAGGACCTAAGCCAGCACTCAGGCAAGCCTCAGGCTCCAGCAGCCCTGCACATACCGCCCAGGAGGATTCAACTGCCGGGCTGAAATCCTGCCGGGAATATAGGTCCATCCTTTGTGAAAGGCACAGACTCCTCACAGGATACTCGTTCCCTTTATTATTATTCTAATGTGGCAGTATTTCTGAATTTTAGCCATTATGCTGCAGGCTTATCCTGGCGAGATGGAGTCAGCTGTTAAGATATGCGACTGGGGGAAGACATTGAAGTTTGAAGAAAACTTTGGAGAAACTCAAAGTACACTAACAGCACAGTGATGAATGAATGTATGCTCCTTCTCTCTCTCTCTCTCTCTCTCTCTCTCTTTCTCTCTCTCTGACTGTCTGTTTCTCTTCTCTCTCTTTGTCTCTCTATCTCTCTTTGTCTTTTTTATCTCTCTCCCTTTTGCTATATTTCTATCTCTGTCTCTATGTCTCTCTCACTCTCCCTCTCTTTCTCTCTCT
Source organism: Coilia nasus (assembly GCA_027475355.1). Lineage (NCBI taxonomy): Eukaryota > Metazoa > Chordata > Actinopteri > Clupeiformes > Engraulidae > Coilia > Coilia nasus. Next base: position 31,984,704 of record CM050217.1, read on the forward strand.
CTCTTATTCTATTCCCATTCTCTATTCAGCTCTCCCACCATAACCTTCCTCATTTTGACAAAATATTGGTTGCTGAGCAACACAAAATCCTGTGAGGTAAGTCATGACTTGTCATCTGGGTGCTGGCCCAATCCTCAGTCTACTGCCGTGGGTGGCCCTCCTGAACTTTTTTTGAAAAAGCCTTATTTACCCTAATATGAGGTTTAAATAAACAGAGCGAGAGTTATGTTTCTTTGTGTCTTAACAATCACACAGCAACATTTACTTTAGCTGCCCCTGCTGGTGGCTTGCAAAATCTAGTTCTCTTTTTTTAACTGCTGTCTTTCTGGGCCAACAGGTTCCACCTGTGCAGTTACCTGTTGTGTTTACCTGATGTCTGCCTGGTCTACCCTACAAATGAAGCCTTGTATGTGACATATACGTATGTTGAGTGACATATCTGTCGAGACATCACATCAGAGTCAAGCTGCACTGTTTAATGTATCTGAAACGTATGTCATAATTTCCACTAAAAACCTCTGGATGTGGAGTCAACCTTTATTTCCCCTTTATGTGTTATATATGGCTGGCTGTAACACAAGGCCTGGAGCTAAAAAACAAAACAAAATAAACAAATACACAACATGAAATATTGCCACCAAACAACAGCTATCGTCCACAAAAGCTGCCTCAGTGATTGGTGTTTACTCTGGCTGCTACTCAGATGTGTTATTTCTTCTATACCATAGTGATGTTACATCACTTATGTATAG